>JAMWET010006286.1:0-127500 GCA_024036415.1 Prochilodus magdalenae
TGCGGAGGGCAAACTTTTCTACGGGCAGTTTAGAGTGTGGGGGAGCAGTCAGACTGGGAGGACCGTGTTCCTCCAGATAAAATAAACGGTAGCTAAAGAGCAAGGTTTTAAAGCTCACCTGGAGGAGAGATAAACCTACAGCCGTGTGCAGGTTTGCAGCAGGGGGTCTGAAGCGTCTCAGAGCCATAGAGAGAAAGTGAGAGAGAGAAAGTGAGAGAGCGAATAGGCGAACGACTTGGCAACTCGTCGTCTGTTTTGTCATGGCTGGAATAACGTCCATCGAAGCTGTGAAGAGGAAGATTCAGTCTCTGCAGCAGCAGGCTGATGAGGCTGAGGACAGGGCAGAGGCCCTCCAAAGGGAGGTGGACGAAGAAAGGAACGCCAGGAAAGGGTAAGAATCGAGAAAAGGTGGAGGGGAGGAGGGAGAGAGGGAGGGAGACGAGCTGAAGTTAAGCTTCGTCTCTCCTTCGAACGTTCCGTTCCACCTTAAATGGTGCAGCAGTTGCATTTCTGGCGCTTTGTAACTGCTGCAAACCGTTTAAGGTGGAACGGGAACGTTGGAATGAGAAGCCAAGCTCAGCTTCCTAGACAGAGGAAAGAAGACCAGTGGAGCTCCCCCACTGCATCAAGCTCGTGTTTGACGGAGTAAAAGGTGTACTGTCGTTGTTTTCCACAGACGTATTTAACTGCTAGATGCGAATTTCAGGGTGGAGTTGTTAGCTGTCTGGCTAGCTAGCTGTCAGCTCGAGCGCAGATCGAGTTACCGTGTTGCTATAGGGATTTCACCACCGGCTGGTTAGCCTCTGATATCTAGCTGCTTAGTTATTTCACCCATTTACTTCCATACATGACACTGAAATGTTTTCTTTGACGAGTAACATTGGTGTTATCCAACATATCCTTTTCTCTCCTTCTTCTTGACCACCTACTGTACTTTCACATACACGGGACAAATTCAGAGCGGGTCTGAGCTGCACTCATCTGTACTTCCCCATCTATTATGTCCCGTTCATTTATGAACCCACACAAGCCCTATTTTTATGTGTCCTAATATACTGTCGTGTTGACCCTCAACTCCTCTATTTGTCTAATCTAGAGCCATTCTGACCATCACTCCTTTATGTGTCTAATTCACAATTGTACTGACCCTCACTCCTCCATGTGTCTAATCTAGAACCATACTGACCATCACTCCTCTGTTTCTAATCTAGAACTGTACTGACATCACTTCTCCATGTGTCTAATCTAGAACTGTACTGACATCACTTCTCCATGTGTCTAATCTAGAACCATACTGACCATCACTCCTGTTTCTAATCTAGAACTGTACTGACATCACTTCTCCATGTGTCTAATCTAGAACTGCACTGACATTACTTCTCCATGTGTCTAATGTAGAAACTGTACTGAGCCTCGCTCCGTCCTGTGTCTAATCCACAGCCATACTGACCCTCACTCTCTATTTGTCTAATCCACAGCCATACTGACCCTCACTCCTCTGTGTGTCTAATCCACAGCCATACCGACCCTCACTCCTCTATTTGGCTAATCCACAGTCATACTGACCCGCACTACTCTGTGTCTAATCCACAGTCATACTGACCCATACTCCTCTATTTGTCTAATCCACAGTCATACTGACCCGCACTACTCTGTGTCTAATCCACAGCCATACTGACCCTCACTCCTCTATTTGTTCTAATCCACAGCCATACTGACGCTCACTCTCTATTTGTTTAGTCCACAGCCATACTGACCTCACTCCTCTATATGTCCTAATCCACAGCCATACTGACCCTCACTCCTCTATTTGTCTAATCCACAGCCATACTGACCCTCATCCTCTAGTTGTCTGAATCCACAGCCATAACTGACCTTTCACTCCTCTATTTGTCTAATCCACAGCGCATACTGACCTTCACTCCTCTATATGTCTAATCCACAGTCTTACTGACCTTCATTCCTTTCAGTGTATTATTCAGTCGTACTGACCCTCACTCCTGAATGTGTCTAATTTACAGCCATACTCACCCTCTCTCCTTGAGGTGTCTAATCCACAGCCATACTGACCCTGACACCTTTCCTCGATGTCAAAATCTACATATTAATGAGAAGTTCTCATGTTGCATTTAATAACATTTACGACACGCGTTGATTACTACGGAAAGGTGAGGTGCTGTGAGCTGTTCTTTCTGATCCTAGCACATTCTGTTGGCACCGATGCAATCTGCGTATTTAACACGATCAAATTAGCTCTCTCCTACACTGCCTAACCCTGTGGCTTTTTTTAGCCTTTTCTTAACCGTCTTTGTGAAACAGACATCACATTTCAGGGTCTTATAAGTCTCTTGGCTCTCTTGCTGTGGTAGGTTGCTGTTTAGTCAACCTGCTCCCACTTCCTGCGTCCCCTCCCAGTCCTCTCTTCTACTGGCTTGAGTCAACCTGGCCCAGGTCCCAGAGAGCAGGAGGTTAATCATTTCCTGTGCTCTCTTCGTTGCCTCGAACCAAAAGACCTTGGGAATGTCCAAACTTCTCATATGTCAGCTACCTTGTGGTTGCCTTTTCTGTAAAAGATCTCTGACTCTGGAGGAATGAAGGACGTTTAAAGGCTACCTTTTTTTTTATTGAAGGATTTAGAGTTCAGTTAAGGATCACCAAAGCAGATGTCTGTTAGTTCTTTCTGTAGGCCTGAAGCTTCTAAAGAATCTTTGAGGTTGTAAAATTAAAAGGTTTGAAATGGACCTTTACATACAGTATGAGAGCAATATTGAGGGAGCAGACTGACCTTAGTGTTTATATGCTGCCGTAAATTTAATATAAAAACAGTCAGGGGCTTCAGGAGTCACAAAACACCCATCTCAGACTCTAAAAACCTTCACTGTATCATGGATGTGGACACATGTTGAATAAAAGGCTAAAGTTCCCAGCTGAGGCACGGATATTTTATATTTGATCCACTGAACTGAAATGTGTGTGTGTGAGGTCTTTTGAAATTGTTGTTTTCCCCAATTAGTTGTCTTTCGCCAGTTAATCAGACAAAGAGGCTGAGTTTAATGTGAATTACACGTTTCAGCCGTAGGGAATATCTGGGATTCCGTTTGTGGCATTCCACAGCTGCCCTGGTAAATCTGACTGGAATTGGCCCGGGCTGAGAGGATTTGACAGAATGGGGGTTTGATTAGCTGTCTCCTGCTGGGGAGTGTGAAACACTGGCTCTTTTGTGCTGACGGGACCACTGCCCATGTTTTAGTGGGAAACATGGAATGCTGGAATTTGAACTCCATGGTCTAATCATCTCAGTTATCGTCATCTCCCTTGGATCTGGTGCCTTGTCTGTCCTCACCTGTAACAGAGTGCCATGTAAGGGATATTTCTTTTGGCCAGTGTATTAACCTAGAAATATAACCATAGTTAAAAATTTGGAAAAGTGTCCTTGTGATGTTACTGTATGCAGAGCTTCATATGCCTAAAACGATCAATTAACACAGTAACATCAAAAGGATTTAACTTTTTTTTTTTTTTTTTCAGTTTTTAATTAACAAAATTTTTTTTGCTTCTCCTATGAAGTTTACATTTTGCACATATGAGGTTTTATTCTGACAGCAATGGTGTATTTGTTAAATTAGCTGCCATTAATACAAGAGACTGGCATATGAACAGTTATTTAACCGTCTGCTATCTAGGCCTACTTTAGAAGGGCAAACAATGTGTTGCTCTTGAAAGCCATGAATGAAGGTAGCATTCCGTTTTCCATTTGGATTACAAGGCAGTATTGTGTGAGATTCCCAGTGTGTGTGGTGTCTTTGCTTCCTAACACAGCCAGTATAGAATGTGTCTTCAACTCTCTAAGGACACATGCCTTTGAAAGGTGTAGCCTCAATCCTGACAATGCAACACAACTCTCGTTTAGTTGTCCTTTCATTTCCATTTCTTGGGTTTATCCATACATTCCAAGCTCTGCTTTCCTTGGATTTCTCGTTAAAGACCCTACCTCTCTTTTCCCCTGAAGACACTAGATGTCCACAGCCATACTGACCCTCTCATCTATATGAATCCACATGCCACTGACTCACTCCTCTATATGTCTAATCCACACACTGAGCTCTATACTGACCCTCACTCTTTTCCCCACTGTCCATGGGATTTCTCATAAAAGACCAAGACACAGTTTCAAAGCTTAACATGCTCAACAAGTTGGGGGTTGGTCTAGTTCTCCTTGGGGTAAATGAACTTTACATTTTGACGTTTATCTAAAAACTAATTAGAAGCTTCTAAAGATAAATGTTCCTCATAGTCCCCTGAGAGGATGTCTAGTGGTATGTTACTTCACCACCACCGGTTCCCAAGCTGTACATCTACCTAATGATTTAATGATTGTTTTGGCAACATCCCAAGGGTCTCTCTGTTCTCTGGAAAAATCTTTAGGAAAACATATTTTTAGTCATTTAAGCACTTTCTGTATAAACTGTGGTCCCACCAATCATCCAGTTAAAAATGCAGATAGATAGATCATATATTCTTCATACTACTGTGGCGTGGATGAGAATGCAGATAGAACTTGTGTGTGTGAACTCTGTCTGTTTTGTAATTGTAGGCAGAGGCTGAGGTGGCCTCCCTGAACAGACGTATCCAGCTGGTTGAGGAAGAGTTGGACAGGGCCCAGGAGAGACTGGCCACTGCACTGCAGAAACTCGAGGAGGCAGAAAAGGCTGCAGATGAGAGCGAGAGGTGACTGCATTTTAAGACAAGATTAGAATTGAATGAATAGGCATGCAGTTCAAGTATGTGCATGCTTTATCTGAACCTTTTGAAATTGGGTGTTTTGTAAATTTGGTTGAAAAAGGGGTAAATGCTGTGCAGAATTGCACAAGGGCATGTAATTATTTTAGTTATGAAATGTATTTAAAAATACATTTCCAAAACTCGGTCTCCTCCACACGGTAGATTAGCAACAAGTCAACTAAATAAAAACTCACCAGTCAGTGTCTTTCTTTGTGTTACAGAGGAATGAAGGTCATAGAGAACAGAGCAACAAAAGATGAGGAGAAGATGGAGCTCCAGGAGATGCAGCTAAAGGAGGCCAAACACATCGCTGAAGAGGCTGATCGCAAATATGAGGAGGTGTGTGCCTCAGGCCTCAGTGCTGTTTAATGTGATTTTACTCTTTTCCCCCTGAAGTTCCTACAAATACTTAGACATGTGAACCTAATGGAAGTTAAGTTAATTTAAGCTATATGCTAACCCAGTGACAGCAACACAAATCTCTGTGGTCAAATGTAAATAAGTTCTAACTCGCTCTTAGTAGTTAAATCTCCCAAGCTGTCTGTCCACTGCTGTAGGCTTAGGGAACATACTGTGTTTAGACGTGACATGAGCTTAAGGCTGGTGGTGCTGAGAGGGCCCTCACACTACTGACCAGCGGATTACACTGGCAGGATACACTCTGTTTAAGAACATTAAGACTGTCATTGACTGCCTGCAGAAACAGCGTTCAGAGTCTAGCCACTGTCCCAACTGTGGTGCCCATGTTTGTTAACTGTTTTGCTCACATGTGACTTGCCTCATAATCTCTCTTTGCTATGACTGAATAGTCAACACTGCATCATCTTTTGAACTACAAAGTATCATCCTTACAATCAGCACTTAGAATTTACTGTAGCTTCTGTTGTACTGCACTTTCGTGGGCTGCTAGAAGGCTTGTACCTTACATGTAACACAAGGATAGCATTAAATGTGGGATTAAAAAGCTCTGGTTTATAGGTGTGTTCAGTCAACACTGGTTTCTACTGCTTGAAAGGTGTGGGCAAATATATCCTCTGAGCACTATAACATTTATTTACTCAACAAGTGCTATTAGCTCCATATTATTCTTAGTGGATTAAACTGGAAGCAGTACTCGTGCATGTCACTGTAATGCTACATGTGTTTAAGAGCTTGTCTGGTGTCACCCGCAGGTGGCTCGTAAGCTGGTCATTCTTGAGGGCGACCTGGAGCGTTCTGAGGAGCGTGCTGAGGTGGCTGAGGCGTAAGTATTATTTACTGTCAATAGAGCACATGTCTGCAGCTTAGCTGCTTCGTGTACCTAGCAGCTCAAATTACTGAGTCGCTTCTGTTAATGCTGTTTTATTTAACACAAGTATATCCATTTGTAGTCCTGAGTTTTAACTGCTATATAAATAATACAAATGAGTCTTATGTCATGTGAAATTTGTTGAAAAATAGTAAATTCAAAACAATATCACAATAGATTTGATATTCTTATTATTGTTTTGCCAAAATAACAAATAAAAATGTTATGATTTGCAAATGAGATGTATTCTACATAAATATGCATAAATACATCAAATAAAGTGTATTGTACTGTTATTATAATATAATTTTTTATGCCATTGTCTATACAAAGTATAGCATAACTCTAGATACTCTAGGACATTGTTCTGTAATAGTCTTTAGAATGTGGTTCAGAATTAACATGTTTTACAAATGCCACAATTTAACAAATGCCGGGTCTTCTGTGGGGAAGTTCTGAATGTAGAGAAACACTGATTATGAGATTTTTTTTTTTTTTTTATAAAGAATGGGAAATTGAGAATAGAGGGTATGCAAAGACTTTGGTTGGACAGAGTGGAAAAACATTCTACAACAACACTGTTTATAAGGTGAAGGGTGGAGGGTGGTGGTGAATGGTGAATCTGGGAGTGAAACAAGCCAAAACTATCAGAGTTATCTGGCTGTCTAAACTGTAACACAAGGCTTATCATCATGGATGTTTTTAAATGAATGCTGACAAAAAATTGTGAAGATTTTTAGTCCATACAGTTAATAAGTAATCTATTTGTATAGTCGGTTGCTTAACAGGTCTTTCCCATTTTTGGTGTTTTCATGGCATTTACACTAAACACAAATGCTGCCAATCTTTATTCCTTCTTCCACCCATTGGGCCTTACCTCAGTGACTCCCACCAACTGTGATGTGCATACCCTCTATTGAGGACGGGTTTAAAATTGTCATTCCGTCCTGTAGTGTCTTGCCTTAATTGTTTGATTAGCTGTTCTAGATATGCTCTGAGGATGTGAATAATATGTGTGTGATGTACTCACTGTTATGATTTATATTGGTTATATCTTGCATGAATAGTTACCCAACATGAGGCATGTCTGTGTTGCCTGAAAGGGCTTCCAAAGCAACAGGCAGGATAAACCATATTACTTGTAGTGAGTTAGCTGTGTGTAAGGATTTGGAATTGGGTGCAGTTGGAACACAGTAAAATCAGCATGTCCCCAGTTAACTTTAAGACTGTACTTTAGCCTCCCAACTCCCTGTGTTGATAAAATGTAGTCCAAGTATGAATAGCTCTGTGGTACACTAACCACCGTCTCCTTTTGTTTTCTAAATGCATGCACCAATGCACCCCACCCTGGGATACGCCTCATTTGTGACTCCTCCCTCCCCATCTCCTTGCCCCCTTCCCTGCACTTCCTTACTGTGTTGGACTAACCCAGTCGAATCAGGCAGCTGGAAGAGGAGCTTAGACTCATGGACCAGAATTTGAAGTCCATGATGTGCGGAGAGGAAGAGGTACTGCAGAGTGACTTCTGCCCAAGCACCCTGAACGCTGGCGCTAACTCTTTCTCTCCTCTGTTTCTGCCAAACTCGCTGACCGCCTTTGTTGCTTTGATTAGCTCTGCTGCTGTACCTAGAGTGACCCTCTCGCTCTCTCTGAGCAAAGTGCTTATAGGTGAACCATCTCCTGTCCAGCAAAGGTGGACCCCACCAAAGCCTTAGGAAAGACCCTAAAGGGAGCATGATTATCTTGGGGGATACCTGAAGTATTTTTGAAGTATCTAAATGAACTCAATTCAATTTTGTTAAATTGTAAATCTTGTGGTTTAAAGAAGTTCCATAACATTCGATCCAGTCTTCTTCCTATGGCTTTTTTTTGTTAAGCACTCTTTTGATATCAGGCAGACACATTTGTGATAAAGTTTGTGAAGTCCGTGGAATCATCCAGATTTCAGCTTGAATGACTCTTAAAATGTGATCTAATCTTTATCTAAATCTTTGTAATGAGTAAACATGGTTTTATTTAGAAAACAAAACACAGCAGTTTAATATATTATGTCTTTATTGGACAAATGGTTCTTTGCCAAAAAATATGTGAACTCATTAGTACTTCAGTAGTACATTCTAATCCTATTGCTTTGTAGAAAACTCTAATCTTTTGTATGGCTGCCCTGCTTCAGGTCATGTCACATTTTAATAGGACTAAGGTCCGGACTGACTCTGAGGTTCTACAATGTTCCTTCTGGTAGAAGATGAAGCAGCCACTTTTGAGTTTTAGATCACAGCAGATGTCCTGACTTCCCTCAATGATTATAAGCTGTCCAAATCTCCATAGAGCAAAAACAGCCCCCCCTCAACTACTTCAGAGTTAAAATGTGTAAAAAGTGCTGGCTAGTCCTGTGGGACCATATGCAATCTTATAACGAGAATACAGGTCTGGGGACAGCTTGTTGAACTTTTTGGACTGGTTATGCCCCCTCTAATGGAATGACATCTCTATATCCTGTCCCCAGATTCCCCCAGTGTGTGCTTTTTACTGTTCTCCACACACACATTTTTACCACTACGTTCCAAACCACGTGTAGCTCCAGATACCTCATGGTTGTTAGCTTTAAGAGATCATGTCTGGCCCTGTAAGACTAGGTGCAAACAGAACACTGTGTACTGTTAATGGAAAGGTTTGCTTCTTTATGATTATTGGAGAGCAGTTGTTTTCTGTGATTTAACCACCTAGGAATACCAATCTGCTTCAGTGTTTCTCTTAACACAGCTGTATTAAGGACTTATGCTGTGACCCTGCAGTTATTGTATTTGAATCTTACATCTCTATTCTACATTGTGCTCTTGCACTGGTCTTTAGGCCCACTGTAGAATAGAAGCCCAAGTTATAAGAAATTCATTTGTAACCATTTCCAATCTTCTGAACCTCAAGGACAGAATTGTCTTGTAAAGAGCAGAAGCTCTAAATAACTCGAACGCTCCCGTATTGTCTGGAACAGCTACATCCAATTACCCTTTTCCCTCAAGAAGTTATTATTCTAGAAGCTTAATTTTACTTAATTATTAATTATTTAAACTGTATGTGCTGTGTATTAACTTATACTGTCTGTATTTATTATTAAGACCTCTCATTCTCAACCTGACCAAATCACAGTTTACAGATCATTCATGTTGGATGGTTCCACAGTGTCTTTCTCACAACTGCACATTTTATGCCCACCTGTATCCAGAGTGTGTGTTGGTACACTTCTTCTCCCTCTTCAGGTTGGGGTCTCCCTAGCATAGACTTCTGCTCTCTCCATCTTCTCAAAGTGCTCTCTCTCTCTCTCCCTCTTTTTTCTCTTTTCTTTTTTCCGCTGTTTTCCCCTCCGCCTCTCCTGCTATGGCACAGCAAATCTGGTGACCTTGAGGAAGAGTTGAAAAATGTCACCAACAACTTGAAGTCTTTGGAGGCCCAGGCAGAGAAGGTAGGAGAAAAAGCAGCTGTTGGCTTTGTAACCGTGAAAAGCCAACATGGCATCTATGTAACAGTGCCCAGTCCATGCAATACCTCGGGCCTAGATGATGATGATCACTGAAGCACTAAGTGTGATTTAGTGAAAACAGAAGGCTTAGCAATGAAATCAGCCCTGTCAAGAAAGGTAGGATGATTATTATTATTATTATTATTATACAGGTCTTAAAAGTAAAATGTGTTGTTCCTGCACAGCTATCTTTGGTCATATTGTAATATTTGCAATACATAAGTTAAGAGATTAATTTGCAAGCACTTAAAGTGTTTCGGTCCTTCCTTAAGATTTTGACATGGTCAAAAGTTTAAAATGAAACTTGGTCATTATGTGTCTAAAATGTGGAATTATTTCAACACATTTACTATGTTCTGACATTTTGACAACAACATTTTTTGATCTGTTAGTGACCACTAAAATACAGTTACATCCGTTTACAAAATCAAAACCCGACAAAATATTTCAGGTTTCAGATGGAAAAATGTTTTTTACAAAGAGAATCCGAGCCTCTGAATCAAGCTATTCCACACTGTTAGTCCTCATTCTCATAATGTAATATCAACACATTTTTGCTGTATTGCCTTGAGATTTCTAAAAAGTAATAGAAATAATGAGCATAAGAGGTAAAGCAGTCCTCATTTGATTGTGCCATGCTGTCATTGTATTCTACTGCTGTCCCCCTGTCCTGGTACGCTGCTCTGCAGTCTTTCTGTATTGTCAAAAATCCTGCAGTGAAACTGTGTGTTATTCTTGCGCTACCAGCTGTGCTGTCACATCATTAATGATTTAATCACTCTTTAATCTCTAGTACTCCACAAAAGAAGACAAATATGAAGAGGAAATTAAAGTGCTCACTGAAAAACTGAAGGAGGTGAGCAGTCTGTTAAAGCATGTATTATAGTACTGTAGAACATTTTCTATAAAATGAATAAGTTTTATAGACTCATATGAAAGTTATACTGATCCGCGATCTTGTGGGGTCTAAATTGTTTTTTGTATTGCCCCCTGATTTTCTAATATTCTGCTTCGCAGGCTGAGACTCGTGCTGAATTTGCAGAGAGGTCTGTGGCTAAGCTTGAGAAGACCATTATCTCTCTACTTTCCTCCTCCTCCTGTTGGAGAGTAAGAAACAAACGTTTTTTTTTTTTTGTTTTAACATTCCTCCTCCTCCCAAAAAGCAATTTGTTTTTGTTTTTTGTATTGCGAGAGAATCCTGTTTTTTTTTTGGCAAAAAAAAAAACAACAAATAAAACGAGAGAGGAAAAGAGAGATATGGTCTTCTCAAGCTTAGCCACAGACCTCTCTGCAAATTCAGCACGCGTCTCAGCCTGCGAAGCAGAATATTAGAAAATCAGGGGGCAATACAAAAAACAATTTAGACCCCACAAGATCGCGGATCAGTATAACTTTCATATGAGTCTATAAAACGTATTCACTTTACAGAAAGTGTTCTACAGTACTATAATACATGCTTTAACAGACTGCTCACCTCCTTCAGTTTTTCAGTGAGCACTTTAATTTCCTCTTCATATTTGTCTTCTTTTGTGGAGTACTAGAGATTAAAGAGTGATTAAATCATTAATGATGTGACAGCACAGCTGGTAGCGCAAGAATAACACACAGTTTCACTGCATGATTTTTGACAATACAGAAAGACTGCAGAGCAGCGTACCAGGACAGGGGGACAGCAGTAGAATACAATGACAGCATGGCACAATCAAATGAGGACTGCTTTACCTCTTATGCTCATTATTTCTATTACTTTTTAGAAATCTCAAGGCAATACAGCAAAAATGTGTTGATATTACATTATGAGAATGAGGACTAACAGTATGGAATAGCTTGATTCAGAGGCTCGGATTCTCTTTGTAGCAAACATTTTTCCATCTGAAACCTGAAATATTTTGTCGGGTTTTGATTTTATAAACGGATGTAACTGTATTTTAGTGGTCACTAACAGATCAAAAAATGTTGTTGTCAAAATGTCAGAACATAGTAAATGTGTTGAAATAATTCCACATTTTAGACACATAATAACCAAGTTTCATTTTTAACTTTTGACCATGTCAAAATCTTAAGGAAGGACCGAAACACTTTAAGTGCTTGCAAATTAATCTCTTAACTTATGTATTGCAAATATTACAATATGACCAAAGATAGCTGTGCAAGAACAACACATTTTACTTTAAAGACCTATATAATAATAATAATAATAATAATAATCATCATCCTACCTTTCTTGACAGGGCTGATTTCATTGCTAATCCTTCTGTTTTCACTAAATCACACTTAGTGCTTCAGTGATCATCATCATCTAGGCCCGAGGTATTGCATGGACTGGGCACTGTTACATAGATGCCATGTTGGCTTTTCACGGTTACAAAGCCAACAGCTGCTTTTTCTCCTACCTTCTCTGCCTGGGCCTCCAAAGACTTCAAGTTGTTGGTGACATTTTTCAACTCTTCCTCAAGGTCACCAGATTTGCTGTGCCATTGCAGGAGAGGCGGAGGGGAAAACAGCGGAAAAAAGAAAAGAGAAAAAAGAGGGAGAGAGAGAGAGAGCACTTTGAGAAGATGGAGAGAGCAGAAGTCTATGCTAGGGAGACCCCAACCTGAAGAGGGAGAAGAAGTGTACCAACACACACTCTGGATACAGGTGGGCATAAAATGTGCAGTTGTGAGAAAGACACCGTGGAACCATCCAACATGAATGATCTGTAAACTGTGATTTGGTCAGGTTGAGAATGAGAAGTCTTAATAATAAATACAGACAGTATAAGTTAATACACAGCACATACAGTTTAAATAATTAATAATTAAGTAAAATTAAGCTTCTAGAATAATAACTTTTTGAGGGAAAAGGGTAATTGGATGTAGCTGTTCCAGACAATACGGGAGCATTCAAGGCATTTAGAACTTCTGCTCTTTACAAGACAATTCTGTCCTTGAGGTTCAGAAGATTGGAAATGGTTACAAATGAATTTCTTATAACTTGGGCTTCTATTCTACAGTGGGCCTAAAGACCAGTGCAAGAGCACAATGTAGAATAGAGATGTAAGATTCAAATACAATAACTGCAGGGTCACAGCATAAGTCCTTAATACAGCTGTGTTAAGAGAAACACTGAAGTAGATTGGTATTCCTAGGTGGTTAAATCACAGAAAACAACTGCTCTCCAATAATCATGAAGGAGCAAACCTTTCCATTAACAGTACACAGTGTTCTGTTTGCACCTAGTCTTACAGGGCCAGACATGATCTCTTAAAGCTAACAACCATGAGGTATCTGGAGCTACACGTGGTTTGGAACGTAGTGGTAAAAATGTGTGTGTGGAGAACAGTAAAAAGCACACACTGGGGGAATCTGGTGGCAGGATATAGAGAGGTCATTCCATTAGAGGGGGCATAACCAGTCCAAAAAGTTCAACAAGCTCTCCCCAGACCTGTATTCTCGTTATAAGATTGCATATAGTCCCACAGGACTAGCCAGCACTTTTTACACATTTTAACTCTGAAGTAGTTGAGGGGGGGCTGTTTTTACTCTATGGAGATTTGGACAGCTTATAATCATTGAGGGAAGTCAGGACATCTGCTGTGATCTAAAACTCAAAAGTGGTTGCTTCATCTTCTACCAGAAGGAACACTGTAGAACCTCAGAGTCAGTCCGGACCTTAGTCCTATTAAAATGTGACATGACCTGAAGCAGGGCAGCCATACAAAAGATTAGATTTTTCTACAAAGCAATAGGATTAGAATGTACTACTGAAGTAATAATGAGTTCACATATTTTTTGGCAAAGAACCATTTGTCCAATAAAGACATAATATATTAAACTGCTGTGTTTTGTTTTCTAAATAAAACCATGTTTACTCATTACAAAGATTTAGATAAAGATTAGATCACATTTTAGGAGTCATTCAAGCTGAAATCTGGATGATTCCACGGACTTCACAAACTTTATCACAAATGTGTCTGCCTGATATCAAAAGAGTGCTTAACAAAAAAAAGCCGTAGGAAGAAGACTGGATGGAATGTTATGGAACTTCTTTAAACCACAAGATTTACAATTTAACAAAATTGAATTGAGTTCATCTAGATACTTCAAAAATACTTCAGGTATCCCCCAAGATAATCATGCTCCCTTTAGGGTCTTTCCTAAGGCTTTGGTGGGGTCCACCTTTGCTGGACAGGAGATGGTTCACCTATAAGCACTTTGCTCAGAGAGAGCGAGAGGGTCACTCTAGGTACAGCAGCAGAGCTAATCAAAGCAACAAAGGCGGTCAGCGAGTTTGGCAGAAACAGAGGAGAGAAAGAGTTAGCGCCAGCGTTCAGGGTGCTTGGGCAGAAGTCACTCTGCAGTACCTCTTCCTCTCCGCACATCATGGACTTCAAATTCTGGTCCATGAGTCTAAGCTCCTCTTCCAGCTGCCTGATTCGACTGGGTTAGTCCAACACAGTAAGGAAGTGCAGGGAAGGGGGCAAGGAGATGGGGAGGGAGGAGTCACAAATGAGGCGTATCCCAGGGTGGGGTGCATTGGTGCATGCATTTAGAAAACAAAAGGAGACGGTGGTTAGTGTACCACAGAGCTATTCATACTTGGACTACATTTTATCAACACAGGGAGTTGGGAGGCTAAAGTACAGTCTTAAAGTTAACTGGGGACATGCTGATTTTACTGTGTTCCAACTGCACCCAATTCCAAATCCTTACACACAGCTAACTCACTACAAGTAATATGGTTTATCCTGCCTGTTGCTTTGGAAGCCCTTTCAGGCAACACAGACATGCCTCATGTTGGGTAACTATTCATGCAAGATATAACCAATATAAATCATAACAGTGAGTACATCACACACATATTATTCACATCCTCAGAGCATATCTAGAACAGCTAATCAAACAATTAAGGCAAGACACTACAGGACGGAATGACAATTTTAAACCCGTCCTCAATAGAGGGTATGCACATCACAGTTGGTGGGAGTCACTGAGGTTAGGCCCAATGGGTGGAAGAAGGAATAAAGATTGGCAGCATTTGTGTTTAGTGTAAATGCCATGAAAACACCAAAAATGGGAAAGACCTGTTAAGCAACCGTCTATACAAATAGATTAGTTATAAACTGTATGGACTGAAAATCTTCACAATTTTTTGTCAGCATTTATTTAAAAACATCCATGATGATAAGCCTTGTGTTACAGTTTAGACAGCCAGATAACTCTGATAGTTTCGGCTTGTTTCACTCCCAGATTCACCATTCACCACCACACTCCACCCTTCACCTTATAAACAGTGTTGTTGTAGAATGTTTTTCCACTCTGTCCAACCAAAGTCTTTGCATACCCTCTATTCTCAATTTCCCATTTAAAAAAAAAAAAAAAAAAAAAAAAAGAATCTCATAATCAGTGTTTCTCTACATTCAGAACTTCCCCACAGAAGACCCGGCATTTGTTAAATTGTGGCATTTGTAAAACATGTTAATTCTGAACCACATTCTAAAGACTATTACAGAACAATGTCCTGTAAGTATCTAGAGTTATGCTATACTTTGTATAGACAATGGCATAAAAAATTATATTATAATAACAGTACAATACACTTTATTTGATGTATTTATGCATATTTATGTAGAATACATCTCATTTGCAAATCATAACATTTTTATTTATTATTTTGGCAAAACAATAATAAGAATATCAAATCTATTGTGATATTGTTTTGAATTTACTATTTTTCAACAAATTTCACATGACATAAGACTCATTTGTATTATTTATATAGCAGTTAAAACTCAGGAGTACAAATGGATATACTTGTGTTAAATAAAACAGCATTAACAGAAGCGACTCAGTAATTTGAGCTGCTAGGTACACGAAGCAGCTAAGCTGCAGACATGTGCTCTATTGACAGTAAATAATACTCACGCCTCAGCCACCTCAGCACGCTCCTCAGAACGCTCCAGGTCGCCCTCAAGAATGACCAGCTTACGAGCCACCTGCGGGTGACACCAGACAAGCTCTTAAACACATGTAGCATTACAGTGACATGCACGAGTACTGCTTCCAGTTTAATCCATTAAGAATAATATGGAGCTAATAGCACTTGTTGAGTAAATAAATGTTATAGTGCTCAGAGGATATATTTGCCCACACCTTTCAAGCAGTAGAAACCAATGTTGACTGAACACACCTATAAACCAGAGCTGTTTAATCCCACATTTAATGCTATCCTCGTGTTACATGTAGGGTCAAGCCTTCTAGCAGCCCACGAAAGTGCAGTACAACAGAAGCTACAGTAAATTGTAAGTGCTGATTGTAAGGGTGATACTTTGTAGTTCAAAAGATGATGCAGTGTTGACTATTCAGTCATAGCAAAGAGAGATTATGAGGCAAGTCACTAAGAGCAAAACAGTTAACAAACATGGGCACCACAGTTGGGACAGTGGCTAGACTCTGAACGCTGTTTCTGCAGGCAGTCAATGACAGTCTTAATGTTCTTAAACAGAGTGTATCCTGCCAGTGTAATCCGCTGGTCAGTAGTGTGAGGGCCTTCTCAGCACCACCAGCCTTAAGCTCATGTCACGTCTAAACACAGTATGCTCCCTAAGCCTACAGCAGTGGACAGACAGCTTGGGAGATTTAACTACTAAGAGCGAGTTAGAACTTATTTACATTTGACCACAGAGATTTGTGTTGCTGTCACTGGGTTAGCATATAGCTTAAATTAACTTAACTTCTATTAGGTTCACATGTCTAAGTATTTGTAGGAACTTCAGGGGGAAAAGAGTAAAATCACATTAAACAGCACTGAGGCCTGAGGCACACACCTCCTCATATTTGCGATCAGCCTCTTCAGCGATGTGTTTGGCCTCCTTTAGCTGCATCTCCTGGAGCTCCATCTTCTCCTCATCTTTTGTTGCTCTGTTCTCTATGACCTTCATTCCTCTGTAACACAAAGAAAGACACTGACTGGTGAGTTTTTATTTAGTTGACTTGTTGCTAATCTACCGTGTGGAGGAGACCGAGTTTTGGAAATGTATTTTGAAATACATTTCATAACTAAAATAATTACATGCCCTTGTGCAATTCTGCACAGCATTTACCCCTCTTTCAACAAAATTTACAAAACACCAAATTTCAAAAGGTTCAGATAAAGCATGCACATACTTGAACTGCATGCCTATTCATTCAATTCTAATCTTGTCTTAAAATGCAGTCACCTCTCGCTCTCATCTGCAGCCTTTTCTGCCTCCTCGAGTTTCTGCAGTGCAGTGGCCAGTCTCTCCTGGGCCCTGTCCAACTCTTCCTCAACCAGCTGGATACGTCTGTTCAGGGAGGCCACCTCAGCCTCTGCCTACAATTACAAAACAGACAGAGTTCACACACACAAGTTCTATCTGCATTCTCATCCACGCCACAGTAGTATGAAGAATATATGATCTATCTATCTGCATTTTTAACTGGATGATTGGTGGGACCACAGTTTATACAGAAAGTGCTTAAATGACTAAAAATATGTTTTCCTAAAGATTTTTCCAGAGAACAGAGAGACCCTTGGGATGTTGCCAAAACAATCATTAAATCATTAGGTAGATGTACAGCTTGGGAACCGGTGGTGGTGAAGTAACATACCACTAGACATCCTCTCAGGGGACTATGAGGAACATTTATCTTTAGAAGCTTCTAATTAGTTTTTAGATAAACGTCAAAATGTAAAGTTCATTTACCCCAAGGAGAACTAGACCAACCCCCAACTTGTTGAGCATGTTAAGCTTTGAAACTGTGTCTTGGTCTTTTATGAGAAATCCCATGGACAGTGGGGAAAAGAGTGAGGGTCAGTATGGCTGTGGATTAGACATATAGAGGAGTGAGTGTGCATCTTGGTCTTTAATGAGAAATCCCATGGACAGTGTCTTCAGGGGAAAAAGAGAGGTAGGATAACCCAAGGAAAGCTAATGGAAATGAAAGGACAACTAAACGAGAGTTGTGTTGCATTGTCAGGATTGAGGCTACACCTTTCAAAGGCATGTGTCCTTAGAGAGTTGAAGACACATTCTATACTGGCTGTGTTAGGAAGCAAAGACACCACACACACTGGGAATCTCGCACAATACTGCCTTGTAATCCAAATGGAAAACGGAACGCTACCTTCATTCATGGCTTTCAAGAGCAACACATTGTTTGCCCTTCTAAAGTAGGCCTTGATAGCAGACGGTTAAATAACTGTTCATATGCCAGTCTCTTGTATTAATGGCAGCTAATTTAACAAATACACCACTGCTGTCAGAATAAAACCTCATATGTGCAAAATGTAAACTTCATAGGAGAAGCAAAAAAAATGTTGTTAATTAAAAACTGAAAAAAGTTCAATCCTTTTGATGTTACTGTGTTAATTGATCGTTTTAGGCATATGAAGCTCTGCATACAGTAACATCACAAGGACACTATTCCAAATTTTTAACTATGGTTATATTTCTAGCTTTCTTTCTAGGTTAATACACTGGTGAAAAGAAATAGCCCTTACATGGCACTCTGCTACAGGTGAGGACAGACAAGGCACCAGATCCAAGGGAGATGACGATAACTGAGATGATTAGACCATGGAGTTCAAATTCCAGCATTCCATGTTTCCCACTAAAACATGGGCAGTGGTCCCGTCAGCACAAAAGAGCCAGTGTTTCACACTCCCCAGCAGGAGACAGCTAATCAAACCCCCATTCTGTCAAATCCTCTCAGCCCGGGCCAATTCCAGTCAGATTTACCAGGGCAGCTGTGGAATCCCACAAACGGAATCCCAGATATTCCCTACGGCTGAAACGTGTAATTCACATTAAACTCAGCCTCTTTGTCTGATTAACTGGCGAAAGACAACTAATTGGGGAAAACAATTTCAAAAGACCTCACACACACATATTTTAGTTCAGTGGATCAAATATAAAATATCCGTGCCTCAGCTGGGAACTTTAGCCTTTTATTCAACATGTGTCCACATCCATGATACAATGAAGGTTTTTAGAGTCTGGGATGGGTGTTTTGTGACTCCTGAAGTCCCTGACTGTTTTTATATTACATTTTCGGCAGCATATAAATACTGTATGTAAAGGTCCCTTTTAAACCTTTTAATTTTACAACCTCAAAGATTCTTTAGAAGCTTCAGGCCTACAGAAAGAACTAACAGACATCTGCTTTGGTGATCCTTAACTGAACTCTAAATCCTTCAATAAAAAAAAAGGTAGCCTTTAAACGTCCTTCATTCCTCCAGAGTCAGAGATCTTTTACAGAAAAGGCAACCACAAGGTAGCTGACATATGAGAAGTTTGGACATTCCCAAGGTCTTTTGGTTCGAGGCAACGAAGAGAGCACAGGAAATGATTAACCTCCTGCTCTCTGGGACCTGGGCCAGGTTGACTCAAGCCAGTAGAAGAGAGGACTGGGAGGGGACGCAGGAAGTGGGAGCAGGTTGACTAAACAGCAACCTACCACAGCAAGAGAGCCAAGAGACTTATAAGACCCTGAAATGTGATGTCTGTTTCACAAAGACGGTTAAGAAAAGGCTAAAAAAAGCCACAGGGTTAGGCCGTGTAGGAGAGAGCTAATTTGATCGTGTTAAATACGCAGATTGCATCGGTGCCAACAGAATGTGCTAGGATCAGAAAGAACAGCTCACAGCACCTCACCTTTCCGTAGTAATCAACGCGTGTCGTAAATGTTATTAAATGCAACATGAGAACTTCTCATTAATATGTAGATTTTGACATCGAGGAAAGGTGTCAGGGTCAGTATGGCTGTGGATTAGACACCTCAAGGAGAGAGGGTGAGTATGGCTGTAAATTAGACACATTCAGGAGTGAGGGTCAGTACGACTGAATAATACACTGAAAGGAATGAAGGTCAGTAAGACTGTGGATTAGACATATAGAGGAGTGAAGGTCAGTATGGCTGTGGATTAGACAAATAGAGGAGTGAAGGTCAGTATGGCTGTGGATTAGACAAATAGAGGAGTGAGGGTCAGTATGGCTGTGGATTAGACAAATAGAGGAGTGAGGGTCAGTATGGCTGTGGATTAGACATATAGAGGAGTGAAGGTCAGTATGGCTGTGGACGAAACAAATAGAGGAGTGAGGGTCAGTATGGCTGTGGATTAGACAAATAGAGGAGTGAGGGTCAGTATGGCTGTGGATTAGACAAATAGAGGAGTGAGGGTCAGTATGGCTGTGGGTTAGACAAATAGAGGAATGAGGGTCAGTATGGCTGTGGATTAGAAATAGAGGAGTGAGGGTCAGTATGGCTGTGGATTAGACAAATAGAGGAGTGAGGGTCAGTATGGCTGTGGATTAGACAAATAGAGGAGTGAGGGTCAGTATGGCTGTGGATTAGACAAATAGAGGAGTGAGGGTCAGTATGGCTGTGGATTAGACACAGGACGGAGCGAGGCTCAGTACGGTTCTACATTAGACACATGGAGAAGTAATGTCAGTGCAGTTCTAGATTAGACACATGGAGAAGTGATGTCAGTACAGTTCTAGATTAGAAACAGGAGTGATGGTCAGTATGGTTCTAGATTAGACACATGGAGAAGTGATGTCAGTACAGTTCTAGATTAGACACATGGAGAAGTGATGTCAGTACAGTTCTAGATTAGAAACAGAGGAGTGATGGTCAGTATGGTTCTAGATTAGACACATGGAGGAGCGAGGGTCAGTACAATTGTGAATTAGACACATAAAGGAGTGATGGTCAGAATGGCTCTAGATTAGACAAATAGAGGAGTTGAGGGTCAACACGACAGTATATTAGACACATAAAAATAGGGCTTGTGTGGGTCATAAATGAACGGGACATAATAGATGGGGAAGTACAGATGAGTGCAGCTCAGACCCGCTCTGAATTTGTCCCGTGTATGTGAAAGTACAGTAGGTGGTCAAGAAGAAGGAGAGAAAAGGATATGTTGGATAACACCAATGTTACTCGTCAATGAAGACATTTCAGTGTCATGTATGGAAGTAAATGGGTGAAATAACTAAGCAGCTAGATTTCAGAGGCTAACCAGCCGGTGGTGAAATCCCTATAGCAACACGGTAACTCGATCTGCGCTCGAGCTGACAGCTAGCTAGCAAGACAGCTAACAACTCCACCCTGAAATTCGCATCTAGCAGTTAAATACGTCTGTGGAAAACAACGACAGTACACCTTTTACTCCGTCAAACACGAGCTTGATGCAGTGGGGGAGCTCCACTGGTCTTCTTTCCTCTGTCTAGGAAGCTGAGCTTGGCTTCTCATTCCAACGTTCCGTTCCACCTTAAACGGTGCAGCAGTTACAAGCGCCAGAATGCAACTGCTGCACCATTTAAGGTGGAACGGAACGTTCGAAGGAGAAGACGAGCTTAACTTCAGCCTCGTCTCCCTCCCTCTCTCCCTCCTCCCCTCCACCTTTCTCGATTCTTACCCTTTCCCTGGCGTTCCTTTCTTCGTCCACCTCCCTTTGGAGGGCCTCTGCCCTGTCCTCAGCCTCATCAGCCTGCTGCTGCAGAGACTGAATCTTCCTCTTCACAGCTTCGATGGACGTTATTCCAGCCATGACAAAACAGACGACGAGTTGCCAAGTCGTTCGCCTATTCGCTCTCTCACTTTCTCTCTATGGCTCTGAGACGCTTCAGACCCCCTGCTGCAAACCTGCACACGGCTGTAGGTTTATCTCTCCTCCAGGTGAGCTTTAAAACCTTGCTCTTTAGCTACCGTTATTTTATCTGGAGGAACACGGTCCTCCAGTCTGACTGCTCCCCACACTCTAAACTGCCCCGTAGAAAAGTTGCCCTCCGCAGCGCCCCCGCGGCTCCGCCCCCCTTCTTATCTGGCGTGACGTCACGAGTCACAGGCCGCTCACGTTTTTTAAGAACTGGCCCAGTTTAGTGTCTGTACAAAGTTATACAGAGGGCAATTCATTGACAGAGCCTGCCTACAGTATGCACTGCAAGCACCTGCTCATAGATTAATTCTGCGGCCTCTATTCACCAGGGGAAGACTGTGGGGAGCAGAACGTTGTGGTGAGGATTTGATTGCAGCCATTAGTGAGTTCAGGTACTCCTTCGACTCTAATGTAAGCATTTCCACTGCTGAGAGAGTTTCTCCCCTTGTGCCATCAGCCTGCTGAACAGCTAGTAGTGCTGGTGTGCTGGTTAATGGTACTGTCACTACACATCATCACAATGATCTCCATCGACAATTCACACCCTTACTTCTATATTTATATAATGTAGCCAATGAAGGAAAAAGTAAACGCAACAATGGCTGAATTTCTTGACAAGCAACTGCCACTGCCTGCTTAGAACATTACTTCTAATATTTCCATAAACAATCTGAAATATTAACTGAAGATTACAGTACACATTACCACTGTGCATCAGTCCATTACAGTCCAGCCCAGAGAAGTTGGAAGCATTTCTGGAGATTATCGATATATGACTTTCCACATTTGTCTTGCATTTGTAGATGCAGGGAATGATATTTATTATATTTACTGACAACGATGAGTGATATGCAGTGACATCTATCATGGAAATTTATAGCTTTTAGTGAAGTGTCAATCAGTGGGAATTTTTGGCCATTTTATGCACCAAGTTTTTCCAGATTACCTACCACTGTTAAGCAGAAATTTATAATTAAAGCCCGCTTAAGCAGTTTCCCTGAATATTCCAATGTTTTCTTTATTTGGGATTTGTTATGGGGCTGGGCTATTTGCTAACACCCATAATGACCCATCCTTGTTCAAAAGCCTAGGACTTTTCTGGACACTTGTCCTGCCTATGTACATAACCTGTTTAACTGTTCACGCAGTGTTCCTAGTCTGAAATTGCCCGGTTCTACCTGTTTTTAGCACTTGTTTAAGGCCTCAGTTTCATTTTGTGGGCCTGAAGTTTGTAGTGTGCATGCTAAGCTTTCCTGTGTGTTACAGTAGGTCAGTGAAAGGCACCACAGCTGGAGCTTTCCAAATGTATGCATTCTGTCTTAGAAAGGCATTAAAAGTGATTCACGCATGCCTTTGCTCTTTCACATTGCTGTCTGGAACGGACACACTAGAGCTGGAAAGCATTACTTCAGTTCACTGTAAACAAATGGCCGCATTCTTTCAATTCTTTTCCTTCTTTGGTCACATAATAATAATACAAAGGCTCATGAGGGATATCCATCACTCCCAGCCACACACTCAAACAATCCCGTATATTATGAGGGAATTTTTTCCCTCTGTGGTATGTACTTCTGTTTTTCAGCTGCCTGTGGCCTCATAAGTGTCATGACTATATATATATATGGGTTGTATTGTTTATCTGAAGATGCTATATCTGGCTCACTGCCACAAGTATGCTATTTGCTCTGCTTACTGGACCAAAGTCAGATGCAATTTTGCTCTTTATAGCCAAAGGTATGTGGACATCCCTCCTAATTATTGTTTTCAGGTGTTTCAGATAGACCCATAACATAACTAGTATAGCTAACATAACATTAAACAGTGGAGACATATTTTTGTGAGTGATGAATGCTTCCCTGTCTGGCAGTCTGACAGACGAATCTAGCTTTGGCGGATGCCTGGAGAACACTACCTATCATCATGCAAAGTGCTAAGGTTTGGTGGAGGTGGGATAATGGTCTGGGCCTCTTTTTCAGGATTTGAACTCTTTAGTTCCAGTGAAGGGGGATGTTAATGCTACAGCATACAAAGACATGGTAGACAATTATATCTGAATCCAACTTCGTGGCAGTAGTTGTGGGAGAACCTTTTCCTGTAAGCTCCGTAAACACATGGTTTGATGAGTTTGGTACGGAAGAACTTCAGTGGCCTGACCAAAACCCAACTAAACACCTTTAGGATAGATTGGAACATCAGTCGTAAGCCAGGCATTCTCGTCCAACTGTCTGATCTCACAAATGCTCTTTTGACTGAATGGGCACACTCCAAAATGTAGTGGGGAAGGGCAGTGGGGAAGAGGAGTCTAAC
Source organism: Prochilodus magdalenae (assembly GCA_024036415.1). NCBI lineage: Eukaryota > Metazoa > Chordata > Actinopteri > Characiformes > Prochilodontidae > Prochilodus > Prochilodus magdalenae. The sequence goes on from JAMWET010006286.1 coordinate 23,562, forward strand.
TCCATATTAATCCCCATAGTTTTAGAAAGGTATCTTAGAGTCAGATGAGCTTATATGTGTCATATGTGTTATATGTATACAGACGGCCATATATTCTTGGCCATATGCATTATTATAGTTGTATATTTCTCCTACTTTCCAGATAAATACAACAGATCATATGTTGAAATATGTAGATTTTATTTGCACTAGTGTGCTCTTATCTTTTCACTTTATTCTATATATAAGGCTTTATTGATCACTATTTTACATGTGGGCGAAGGGAAAAATATTTTATTGTAGCAAGGGAATCAAATGTTTTCATACTAATAGTTTAGTATGCGGCGGCTCTATGGTGTATATGAGGTAATGCTAGGTAAGGTAACAGCATTACAGAACTAAATGACTCGGCACACAAAGTTTAGCTTCAACAGCGACTTAATAAAATGGCTGGTCATAAGCCTGGCTATTTTAATGGCTGCATAATTAAACTATAAAAATGCTGCTAAGATGTCTTACATTACATCGTGTCAGATTCCATGATCCCTGAAATGATGTCCTTTCATCGTTTTGTTTATTTGCTACAAATGAATCTTCTGTCTGGACCCAAGCTGTCAATAGATGAAGGGTGGCTCTGCAGTATTTCTTAATAAGCACAGGGTTGACTGCTTGAGTCATCTGCTGACTGTATGTACCAGCAGGAAAGGCTTTGCTTTGATAAGAACAGTACTGCAGGTTCAGACGGTGAGGATCACGAACTGGGTGAGAACTGCAGTGGAAAGGGTGTTATCATGGAACATTAGCAGGAAAGGGAGGTGATGATGACAGACACTGTTTAGATTTCAGCATGAGGTCAACTCATTAATCCTCAAGCCAGTCCTAACATGGTGTCCATCTGTACCTGTATGTTCATTACTGACTGTTTTCTGCTTGATATTTTGCAGTTTTTCGGTTTTTGACATGGTTTGAAAATGCCCGTTGCCCTTTACATTGTGTGTACATTTTGAGAGGCAGCAGGAGTGGACTAAAGTAACTGCCCTAAGATAAAGAAAAAGTCTGATCACCCTGCATTACATCACTTCTGGCATGATTTCAAAATACCAGCTGCCCTTTACATTCTATGTCCATAATGACTTGGACAAAAGGCTGGTTACCTTGACTTATATTAGCAATAATAGCTGTAATAAATAATTGCTGAATACATAAATTAGCTGATTTATATTAAAAATAACACTGTGTAAACCTAAGTCCTACATACTCAATAATATTCAATCAGTGATTTGCTCAATAATATCTTGGAATCCATGCTGTATATATTAAGTGTATAATGACTTCATTATCAGTGTTATTAAAACTAACACTGCAAAACCATCCTGGTTTTATTTTTTCCAATATATTAAATCCAGCAGATAAACTGTAACTGTGCATAGTGTGCTGAAGGGTGTTCAGAAGAGAATGTTTAATTTTTTGTTGGAAAGTTAACAGAAGTTGTAATATGTCTTGAAGTAGAACAAATAAAACGGTAAACCAGTAGTTGTCGTAATGTATGTTGTGCATAAGTCCTGTCCGCTAATGGTGCTGGCACTAACAGGATGACCCATGGAGGGCCTCACTATGGCTGGAGTGAAACATGAATCACTCGTATGTCTTACAATGTTAAATCAACCCACCAAGTTTCATTCCAATCAGTTGATTCCTCCTGTGTGCAACTATTCTTTTGATGATCTGTGTATATTATTAAAACCTTGTTCAAACTAGTCAATCATATCTAAGGCTGGCAAACCGGATGATTTATGGCGTGACAGTCACTGATATTGTGTTGAAGTGTTGAAGTCTTCTATTTTGGAAATATTAATGGCTTTTGTAATGCTTTATAAAAGTGTCATGTAAAGAAGTGTCTCTCAGCCCTGGTCCAGGAAACCCACTGCCCTGCATGCTTTTGTGCTTTCCCTGCTTTAACACACCCACTTTAACCCAATAATGGGCGGTTAATGAGCTCATTAGTTGGTTCAAGTGTGCTGGGAGTAGGAAAACCAGTAAAAAGTGCAGGGTGGTGGGCCTTCAAAATCAGGGTTGGGAAAACTGCTAGATAGGACTCTAGTCTTTCCTGCCAATATGACCTCATTCCCACTGTAAGCACATTGCTGAGACGAGAGCTAACGACAGTTACAAAAATATAAGAAATCGGAGCGCATCCCGTACATCAGAGTCAAAAAACGCTCACACTTCTGCTATCTTGTCGGAATGATTAATCCACATGGGGCTGAGGCGGAGGTGGTGACAGGCTTTATGAAGTGTTTACAGAATGTGATAGTGGGGAGTGGTTGGCACTTTCTCCAGTGCAGCTGTCAACAGCAAGATTGCTGCTCAGTCGTTCCCGGCAGGGATTAATGGAGTGGTAAGGAGAGCAGGACAGGCCCAAGTCAGAGTGACTGACAGGCACAGACTGCTGAGGATGCAACCAATACTTTGTGCCACCACATGGGGGTGACAGAGGAAATGTCAGAGAACTGAGCGGTAATTTATGGTCAGACATATGTTTATATAGAGTGACACAGTTGAAAGGCGTTTAAATTATGATCACAGCCACCGGTGTTATTTTAATGCACTGTATTAGATTTCCTGGTTGTAAAGGACACAAATCCTAAACGTGTCTTGTATTTCATATTTAAATTTGGCATACTGAATCAAAACCAGTCATAGTGCCCTTTTACCTGTTCATGTCCCAACTTCTCTTTATACTGTCAAACCATACTGGCAGTTTTTTTTTTGTAAAATTGATTTATGTAAATGAACTCTGTTCTGATTGGCTGCCCTGCATTGTGCCTCATACAAAGGCACTTTCAAATAGCTTCCTAGAAGTTCACTGTGAATGGGTGGACCCAAACCGCTGTTTAGGCTGAACAGTTATTATATATCCAATGTGTGGATTTTTATCACTAGGATGGAAAGCATGGACGGAGGAGTGAATTACATTTGTCATAATACTGTTTACAACATTTGTTGATGGGGGTTTGGCCCCACGCGTAGTTGCCGTATATGTCAGAATTCAGTGTCATTGTTCAGTAGCTACATGGAAAACTACACCAAATTAATTAAGGGTCTAAGAGTAACGAACATACTCAAACAGCTGAGTTCATCCAAAGGTGGCTCACAATGTGAGTATGTGTATGTATATGTGCTATTCTGTCACTCACGTCTGTGGCCTTCTTCTCAGCCTGCTCCAGCTTCTCCTGTGCATCCTTCAGCGACTCTGAGTATTTGTCCAGCTCGTCCTCCACTCCCTTCAGCTTCTTCTGCAGACCGAGCAGCTCCTCTTCCAGCTGTGACAGACACACAATCATACATGTACTTTAGTGTTTGAAGCTACTGGCAGTGAAATAAGCCAACAGGAAATTTTAAGTTTCACTCCCGGGTTGCCATATCAGTCTTTACTTAGCTGGGATGAAGTTTAAGTGCTGATCAGATACAAAAACAGTAAGCACTTAATTCCGCCATAACATATGACCTCTAAATCACACCTGATCTACCTACCTGAGAGATCTGAGGACATTTTAGCTGTAGGCTGTAGCTCTGGTTCGGTTACATGATTTCACTTATTAACCAAACTTGTCTTATATATACCTGGTCGTAGGTTTGGTCTCAACCTTGGCAGAGACACAACAGCGCACCCCTTAGCCCCAACAATTAACTCGCCCCAACTAGCCCCACTCCAGGGCCACTTTGCAAACTGTCTAATACAACAACTCTGCAGAAAGAACACTGATGAATGAGAGGCATGTCATAATGATCTTATATGACTTCTCTTCAAATATAATGTAAACAAATCTGTTTAAACGTCAGTAGGGACATGTCACTACCGTCCCTATGCAAACCTACATCCATGCATATATGAGACCAGACCATACGAGTTCCTTCAGAGCTTTCTCAGCCTTGATTTCTATCAGAATATTCCTCTTTTTAGCATCTTATCATTCAGTTATTAATCTCTTATTAATCTCTATTATGTCTAATGGTAACGAGTCCTAAACACGCCACGACTCACAGCATGGCGAACAAACACTCTAAGATTTTTATTAGGCTCTACATATAGATGATGACCCAACTGTACATCCGTGACTCACAGAAAGATCTCATTTCTTAACAACATGCCTCACCAGTTAACCTCCATCAACACCAGACAGACAGAACTGATGTCTATTTATCACCCTCTTATTATCAGAGCATCTCATCCATAGCAGCATGCCTGCAACATGATATATTCAGCTTTTATTATTTTTGGGACCCATGAGATCTCACTTACACCACTGTTAAAAGCAGAATGTTGTTCATTATGATGGTTATGTTGCTACGCTATGCTATGCTAACGAAATACATAGCTTGTTGCTAACAACAACGTTAATAAATAATAACATGAATTATTAAAGAACATGGTGCTGCTTTAGCACACCGTCATTTGTTGCCGAATCTGTGGTGAAAACACTATAACGCACGGCCTCTCGTACTTCCAGCTGCTGCTTTAGTATGGAAAGCTGTACTAACGTTATTCTATCTCATGTGGTGCCGTGTTGAAGGTCAAGCAGACCAAGGATGACATGAAGATGGAATGGGGACAGGATTATAAAGGGAATGTAGCCACAGCCTCCACGGTGAAAACCTTCACCAGGCCTGCAGCTGGTGGTGCTTGCTCTCCGCTTTCAGCACAACATCAAATAAACCTCTCCAGCGCATTAGCCTGAAGTCAGGCAGCCGTAGCAAAGTATGCAGTGAGCTAGGCGCGTATAAAAACGGCTTCTATTTATTGTGTTCTTCTGGGCCTTGGAGACGGCCTGCTGCTGTATATGGACGTGGAAGCCACATCCCCGCCTATGAAAATAGACCACGGGCCTTGGGCGGCCATGATTAAAGCTTCCTGGGTAAGTTCATGGGGTGGAAAAGCCAAAGCATTCCTCAATGAACCGAAACTGGCCACTTTGATGTGTGAGGAACTGAAGGCCTCCAATTAGAAGAATAAGCAAAGGCCAATAGGGCGGATTCCCTGGCTCACCAAAGAGACAGATTTTCGCCCAAATGTAGTCAATCAGCCAGGATTGTTTTTGGCGTTTGAAGCTTGCTTCTGTAGTTTTGCAGCTACAAGACTAATATAATGGAGGTCTACTTCTTCATCTCAAGTGGCTTCTCCCTACGTAGTGTACCACCGTGTTGTGTTCATAGCCTCATACTACCACACTAAATAAAATGTCAACATTGGTACACCATCATTAGACATCCATTCAGTAATACAGTATGTAAAACATTCTAGCATGTGGCCCATGTCTTAAAGGGAATCGTACTGCCTTAAAATAGTGTATTTTGACCAATGCTATTAAAGCATGATCTATGAACAGAAATATTCGATATGTAATAATAATTAATTTTAATTATAATAATAATAATTTCAGCAGTGCTGGCCATGTATACCATATTAAGCTTATATATCTTAGTGCATAATGTCAAATTTGTCCCAACCTAACCATGGGTACATTCACCCTACATGTTTTAAGTGTAGAAGCAAAAATTTTGTACCTCACACAATGAGCTAGGGTGCAGGAAGACATCTGAGATTCAAGCTAGGGGTAGAATGGCAACCTGACAGTTATTATATTGTTATGATAAATATGTCACAATAGGGCTTTATTAGCATATCAGGGATATCCACAGTGCCTAAAGAACACTGACTAACCAAATAATTAGACCTGTTTATTGCATCAAATACAGATATTATTATTATTATTATAGCATATTATTATAATTATGATTATTATTACTGTAGTACATTATTAATATTATTTTTATTATTTATTATATGCCATAATATTATTATAATAGGATTGCATTTTCAGAGGCATTTTTCTCAGAAAAGCTAAATACTAAATAAATTATGCACTGTGCATATATCTTACTGTATTGGGATACAATGTTTTGCCGTATTCCTGATTCAGACAGATTTAGGTGTGTGACTTAAACTTCCATTACCTTTCAGCTCCATTAGCCTCGTAGCCCAAGCGCAAAACTTAAGAAGCGAGCCTCAGAAAGCAAATGGCCCGTCTTAGCTGATCTGTGCCAGTAAAACTGGGCCTCAGATCGCCTTTTTAAGCGTCGCCTGCAGCGTTTAAGCCCCGCCTTCTCCACAAAGTGAGGAGAGACACAATAGGCTATAGGGCCAGAAATAAAAGGCTATAAAAAGGCCATTGTGAGTGACAGAGCCAAAGCTGCTGGTGTGAATGCTATGTGGTCCTGATTGATGAGCAGACAGACTCTGCCTGATTTGGGCTCCAGTTATGTGAAGCATTGCAGCTCGGACGTCACATGCAGCCTGGGCCTATTGGATCCAAAGGCTGGAGCTGCACCTGGGGTAACATCTGACCCCACACAGCCTTGAGCCCATTGTGTAGAACAGCAATTCTAAGAAGGAAGGGAAGCGCAAAATAGATCAAGGCCACAGGGATGCTATCACCACAAGTGCCTTGGAACAAGAATTAGGACGCAGTTCTATGCAAATTAAGGCCCGTTACGGAAAGCTTATAGCCCATCTTGTTTATCAAATTGACTGTTCAGGTGATCAGACTAAACTAGCGCACCCTAGTGGCCACCCACTAGGACATTGTGTTGGAAGGTTGTATTGTATTACACACGCACCTATCCAAGGACTGGCAAATGTTCAAGGACACATGCTTCTGTGTATATACTGCAGTCAGATCTCCTTACATAAAAGAGAAGAGAGAGCGTCCGAACCCGACAAAGCCTTGAGAGAACTTAAATGCCTCCTAAAGGAAGGAAATACCTAAAAACTGGGAGCAGATATCGCTGCTTGTTGAATGACAGCCATAAAGTAAAGGCCTCGGTGCTGAGCTGAAACGAAGCACCAGCACGAGCCACAGAGAAATGTCTGTGGTATTGGAAGGGGAAAGGAATGAAAGTACGGGAAAGAATGAGAGACAGGCATTCTTCGTCGAGTCGTTTAAGTGCGCTGGAGCCAGTATTTGCTCCTTCCTGCTGTTAAGATTATCGTCACTACTCAAGAAGCACGAGACTTAAAGTCTCAGAATGAGTGATGCCTTTGGAATCTCTTAATATCTTCTTGTGACGGCATCAGATCCTGGAATTATCCCTTCATCAAAATCAGATATCAGAGATACTCAAATATCAATCAAGTAGATCATCAAGTTATAAAATGTAGACCGAAGATTTCAAACAGTGTGATACAAGTACGGTAGCTCATTCAGAAGCATCCATACAGGCATGTATAAAATTTCTTTACAGTGGTGGTAACAGGAACCAGGGGTCATCTTAACGGCTACACAAATATAGTCATGTATGTATTATATAAAACCACCAGTGGACCTACACGTGTCTTCTGAGCTTCTGTATGTAGTGCTAATGATGGTAAAATAGTCCGAAATTAGAAAATAAATTTTCTTTCGAGGACTATTTTGCTGTATAGCGCCCTGCATGTACCCCTCCGCCATAAAAGGATTATAATGAAGGGATTAAAACACATATTAAGCCAAAACTAGGCAGCAAAACCATCATAAAACAATGTCTCAGGCCTCCAACCATGTATAAATATTACAATTACATGTGAGAGAGCTTTCATAGGTGGACGCCTGGTTCCTATCACCACCACTGTGAACAATTTGGACTTGGTCAGTGTCTCTAGAACAGAGCATTTCCCACCAAACAGCTCTGAATGACTTTATTCACATACCAACTCTTCAATGGTGTAGAATATTTGGAGAGTCCCATTTAAAGCATCTCCATTATTTAAAATAACTCTGCGTTAATGTCGCACTGTCCCGGGGGCTCCTTAACACGTACTTCTTCTGAAGCTGAACTGAATGAACAAGCCCCTAACAGTCAACATAAACCTTGTGGCTCTATATTAACCTGATAAACCAGCTTAACCTTACAGTATAACCCTGTACTTTCAACAGAGCGGAGTAAGAAGTGGGCAGTAATGAGCCATCACTACCTTCCCCATCTGAGTGGAGATTTATGGATCGCGCCTGTGGATTCTGGTGACTTGTAACTCATTCACACCAAGAATCTGACACCGTCTATAATAGAACTCAAAGCGGTTGGCCCCTGGGCTGTGCCACTTGATATTATGAGTCCTATTTAGTCAAATAACTGAGCATATCACTCAGCCAGTGGACCACTTAATCATGGAAACAGTGTTGTAACCCTGGACAGTCACACAGGGAACATTCAGCTCTATACTGCTTCATGGATGTATAGTCGTTATAGGCCCTATGGACTCAAACATCTATATTAGCCACACTTCTCTCTCTGTGCCTTAACTATTAGACTGTACACACGTTCAGCTGCTGCTAATTGATCTCGCTACTGGTACTTCTACACTCAGCTAATTTGCTTAACTTCAGTGAGTAATCTTTATTTAAACTCGGGTGTGTCAGTGTTTACTCTGGCATCCTAACTGTCCATGAACATACTCTGAGGAGAGTGGACTCCGGTATTCCAGGCCATTCGCTCATAGAAGCTCCTGGTTATAGAGTAATTCCAGGTTTTGGTGTTGGCACTATTAATGAGTTAATTACACTACAAAAGTGGGAATTTAGGAGACCCTAAAAACTGGGATGCACACCTGAAGCCTATAGCATGATGTCCCATTTGACCTGAGGTCCTGAGGCTCTAAGTGTCCCCCTGACAGGTCCTTCTAACTAAAGTACCTGTTTGCATTTGTCCTCCGCTCCCTTCTTGTCGATTTCTGCTTGCTCAGCCCGGTCTATGGCGTTCTCCTTATCCAGCTTCAGCATCTGCATCTTCTTCTTGATGGCCTCCATGGCTGCTTCCTCTGGTTCTCTCCTGCTCGGTACGGGACGTGGAGCGGCTGCTCAGGACTGTGAAGCTGAAGTGAGGCGAGAGAAACACAGCAGAGGAGAGACGGGGCACAGAGCAGCCTGCGGGGCGGGGCAATGAAGGGTAGTGGGCGTGGCGGGAGCGCCGAGGGGGCGTGGCCACATTCCTCTCAGAAGGAGCTCCGGACTTTTTTTGGAAAGTTAGCCTCTGAAGTCTCCGGGCGAGTGAGGGACGGCGCTCTGATGTCCATGTTGAGGTTTTGTGTCCATGTTTGGGAGGCGCTGATCGGCTCTGAGGGAGCTGAGCCGCGTGTGTTGGGGTTGACGGAGTTACATGACACAAATCTGACATACGCCACGGATTTGATCCATTATGTGTCCTGATGGCACGTTAAACCTTCAGACCGACACTTAAAGCTTCCAGCACTGTTCCTTCAGACACGGACACAGAGCCCGTCCTCGGTCTGGACTGCTGGACCTTCATACTGGTGATGATGATGATGTTAACACCCTAAAATAATCTGCTTCATCCCAAACCAGTGTTTGAGTCTCTGAAGACTGACCACAACTGGACACTAGCTGGGAAACATACAGAGTCATTTAGTAATTTATAAGAGCAGTTATAACTGACTCATAACAATAACATAGTGTCAGTGTCGTACTTATTATAGTATTAATTATATTGTACTTCATTATTACAGGACATTGGGTCATTATTATGAGATATTCATTTATAATTAAGAGCCACTAAGTCATAATTATGAGATGTCTGGTCATAATTGTTATTGAGATCTAATCTCATTACATCATAACTATGAGATTATAAGACATCATCTGAGATATTAGGTCGTAATCATAATTATATTCATTCCAATTATGAGACACTATGTTATAATTATGAGATCTCATTATGAGATAGCACATTGTAATTATTAGACATTCAGTCGCTATTATGAGATTGAATCTCACTATGCCAGAGTACATTATAATTATTGGAGATTCAGTCATAATTACAATACATCAGCACAACTCAGTAATTAAGAGAAAGTAAATCATAACTGACAGAAACTCCTTATTAGGAGACAGAGATGCTATGTCATAATTATCGAGGGTGAATCTCATTACCTCATTACTATGAGACATTAAGTCATGATTGTGATATTCAGTCCTAATTATGAGATACTGAGCCATAATTATGAGATCTCATTATGAGATAGCACACTGTAATTATTAGATACACCAAGTCACAATTTTCAAAAGTTCAAAAATAAAAAAGTTACATAAATGATAAGTATATTACAATTATGAAAGAATCTCATTAATAAGAGAGCAAATACAGACATCACATAGGTAGAGATGCTATCTCATAATTATGGAAAATATTTGGATTATTACAGCTTACTAAATGGCTATATACTGTTTTTCCAGCGCTGTAAATGACCTTTCATGCTTTCGGAACTCTTCCTGTTAATCTAAATCATCAGTTTCTACTCAAAGTTTTATTAAAAACGTGAATAAAATGAACATTTCTCTATTTTGGGTGATGCAGTGGACATGCTGTGTTTTATGGATCATCCAAGTCAAAAATCAGTGCTGAACGAAAGCAGAGCCGAGCTCATCTGATACCATAACAATGCCATTTTGTCTTCATCATGTTTCTTAATGTGACTAAACGTTCACGGCTAAGTAAGACCGAGTAAAATGACACAGAGCAATTATTAACTTCACCCAAAGACTTGAAAATTTATTTCTGTTTAGTGAAGATGTTTAAAATGATGTTTTGAATTACTACCCAGATAAATGTTTTAAACTGTTTACAAGGTGAAACACCTGTTATGAAAAGGTCAAACATATCGGCTTCACTTGCAGTACATAATTTGTCTATATTGTCTATACAAATTATGTACTTTGTAATAGTAATATTTTATAATAATTTTATATTATTTATATAATAATTTTATATTATTTTATAACAATATACAGAAGTTGGAGAGCTTATTGTATATAACTTGGATTTTGTATACGTCATTCAATCACGGTAAGTCCAAATTCTTTCTGATAAACAATAATAATACATTACTTCTCACATGATCAGTTTGATCTACAAGTCCCATCCCTTTACACAAGCAGGGAATGGAGCAGATCCATCATCTTCAACCTAACAGAGCTCCACTACCTGAGAACAAAACAGAAACCACTTCCAGGTTGTAATCACATACACGCTCGCAAGACTGTGCAGTCAGTTAGCGTAAGAGGAACACCGTAAATACAGATTAGGTAGTTGTGTTCTGTGGGTACAGCAGGGACAGATCTACAGGGTGGCAGTTTCCACCCTGTCTGTAGTGCTCTCCACCCCAATTCTATACTTCTAAATATAAGGCAATGCTGTAATAGAACAATCGGTGAACGCTTCGGATTACCTGGAGTTCTGAGTTGATTACTAATGCAGTGTGAGCCTGGAGACCCATCTCTTTGTGAAGTACTTAGGTGAGCACCAATTGAATGATACTGTAATTACTGAAATGCATTTTATTTCACTCTTGCTGAGCTTAACTCTATTTTCTTTTTAGGTACGAGTACTGGCTAGCTATTGTAGGTATGCATTTTTTTTAACCCTTTATTTTTTCTGTGGTGGAGGGTGGTCTCAGCACTGCCTCTTGTTATGGCAGGGTTTGAGCCTGGTCTCTAACCTATTTATATCAGGGAGGATACATACTCTGAACACAAAGCACTTCTGTAAGTCGCTCCAGATAGGAGTGTCTGCTAAGTGCTGTAAATGCAAATCCAGGTGATTCCAAAGGGATCACTTACTTTTCCGTGCTGTAGTGTACCTGTACCTGTAGTGTAGACCTATTAGACATAAAGTGACATAGGGACAACTACAAAGCTGCAGAACTACACAGCTGTAATTGCAAAGCTGTAAACCTCTAATTTACTTAGGAACAGGTAAGATGTTGGTTGCTGTTGTTTTGCCTGTTTATAAAGATAGGTTGTATGTAGTTCACATAGGCCTGTACTAAATACACCCAGATGGCACCCTGGGACGTTCTAGATCTTCCACATACATTCGGTGTGATCGCTGGACCTAAAACCTTCAATCTGTCCACTTCCCACGAGGTTCTCCTCAGAGAAATAGGAACCAAGGTTAAGCAGAAGAAAGAAAACACAAAGGCAACAGGATGTCTTTGGAAAAGAGTGAATTTATATGATTTAAGTTAGTCAGGGAACTAAGTGCACTTAAAATGGGAAATGTTAACAGTTATGTATACACACTTGTAAAAACATATGCAGGCACTTTAATGCAACATAACTGTTATGATCATGTCTAGTTATTAAATTTGTGGCATTACTGGTAACCCCAAACACTGATCAGGCTCACGCCATCAAAATGTTCTCAAATTATTCTGCAAATGACATACTGTATCTGTATTAATCCATCTAGTCCACTGTTACAGTTATTTGATGCCACCAGTTAATATCAATGTGGAATGCAATCATTGTGTAGCACCACATTGATCCATAATATTCATGATTTGAAACAAAAGAATGAAAAAATATGGCTTTTATACTCCACAACGAAGTTCTGGCAGATCTATCAATAGGCTGTTCATATAAACAACAAAACACTGACAAACATGTATTAACATATAAATTTAATAGAAGATACCATTTGTAACATTTTCATAGCTTTATTATTCTTTTCTTTTTTAAAAAAATGATATGTTTTCTCTCTATGAATTGTTTCATCGCAAAGTTAATCATTGCACCCATGGTCCAATTGCCACAAAATATGCAGTCGACGGTGCCTGGTTCGAATGACCAGGAGAAGGCTTACCTGACAGCCATTACAACCTACACCTTCAAACCAACGTCTTCTTTGGAAACACTGTTAAAAAATTCCACCCCTTCTGCTCACTGATGTCGTACCCCTTGCTTTGGTCAATCGGGGGACCTCTATAGACCTCTGTATAAAACCTTATGTCTGGGTTAGTGGATGTCCCTAACCCTGAAACCATATACCTCTTCACTTATAGTCACTCAACTCAGAAAAATACTATTGTTCAACACCCATAGGTCAGCTGAGGCGTGTGAAATGGGTACTAATGAGAACAAGTGTAGCTGCAGTAAGGACTCATGCATCCTAGATATGTCAAACTAAATCTAACAAATCTACCACTAACTTAATCACAATGCTCTATTCAAAAGCGCAGTTACTTGCATACACTGTGCAAAAGAAGAAAAAAAAAAGAGCCGAAAAGACAAAAATAAACAGGTGGCACGGTGAACGCTCATAAATGGGATGAATAAACAAACAAAAAAAATAAACAACTTAAAATAGACATCCTGATACAAAGCTAAATTTTTTCCCATTGCATCTCTTTAATTTTTTAGCCCCAATGTTGCTCCTGCAAACCTGCTAGCTACAGTGACTGTAGCAAAGCTCTTGAAGCGCTCAGGTCCAGCAGCCCTGAGTGGTTGGCTCGTGTGTGTGTGCTCGCTGTGTATGTGTTTTGAGGATGGGTGTCCAGAGCCCCTCATTGCTCCTGGCCATCGTCCCTCAGCTCTGAGGGCAGGAACTTGTACTGCTGCTGTCGGATCTGCGCCAACTTCTTTCTGGCTTCCTCCAACTCCCTCTCCTTCCTCAGCATTTCTTCCTGAGCAGCAATGATCTGTTCGAACACCAACACAACACAGTTAGGAAACTCTGATGTTCACAGCGTTGGGCAGGATATGAATATAACTTGTGAAACAAGCTGAAGCCTAACTATGTGATGCTGAAGAAGGATGTGTGCTGCTTTGTCATTCATAAAGCTAAGGAGTTGTGAACATCGGACCTGATAACGATTCAGTTTGATTACTATCCTAAAGAAAACGATTCACGTGTGTTTTTAAAGCTCGAATTTACCACTGATGAGATTCTTTTGGTATAATTCAGAATTATTTGTAAACTATGTACTGAACACAGGACATACTGGACAAGTGTGTTTGTAGGAACTACAGTCACAGGTACATCTCGGTATGTTCAGTGGACTCAAACATCTTCTACAGGGAATAAAATTAATACACCATTTTCCTACAATTTTGAATGCACTATTTCTATTTATTTACCTTTAATAAACAATAACAATAACAAAAACAATAAATCATCAGTAAGTACACAGATGTGTGTAAAAGCAAAACATGTAATTTGACCAGAAGTGCTTAAATATTTGCATTCAACTGTATTTGCGTTACATACTTTAACCTACTATATATTATTGATTTGAATATATTTTTACATTACAAAACCGCTGTGTAACGTGTATATACTGTTATACTGTGGATCTGTGTATAAAGTGGGGTGGGGAAAGACGTTTGGCATATCCATGCATCTCCTTTCTTCTAGCTGATTTACATGTGTGCTGTGCTGTGTGCCATCACACCGTCTACCCAGCCCGGTACAGGTTAACCAGTACTTTCCGGAGAACAGTTAGTAGTTGTAAGCTGTTTTAGGTTCATTCATACAGGGCCTCTATGTTAAAAAGCCTGTATATGGGTGAAGACTTTGTTTCTTCTCTTTGTGTTTCAGCAAATTAAAAATAAACCTACTGTATTGGACCATATGATCCCTTAAGTCATCACTGGCTCATTTCTCTTTACCTGAGCGATGCCGCCCACCATCTTGCTCTTCACCATCACAGCCTGGTCATCCTGGGCTTCAAATGCAGCCTTTTGCGCAGCCTTCACCAGGTTATCTGAAGCCTTCTTCACAGCATTGCCAGCAGCCTAGATGAACAACAAGCATCAAGACTGTCTCAGAGACGTAAGGCCTTCAAAGAGTGTGAAACAGCTTAGTAATTTACTAACGGTCTACTCCTTGAGCCAAAGCGGACAGCGTCCATGTTCCTTCTGTATGCCCAAGATAACATTTCAGTTAAAACAGCGCTACTGGGTATCACCATTTCCTAAACACTGCTCTGACAATCTCCATTTGGCTTATGATGCTGTATACTGCTTTTAATCTTGCCAACTGATACTACTGTTGGAAGCACTACCAGTAGTTCTACTGGGGTTTGAGATATCTACTAATTATTCTAACGACTAAAGTAATAAACATTAACAGTAATTGATTTCACCAAACAATAAGGCTTTCGGCGTTTAAGAAATACATTACTGGAAAAAGATACACCAAGAAAACCATTTATAAAGATCTTTAAAAGCTATTCCATCAGATTTTTTGATAAAGCAAATTTAAAGTGTTATTATTTTTTTTATTCTATTTTAACCAATCAATCATCACAGCTCTAAAGCTCACTTTTAAAAGGACAGGTAGGTGTGCTAAATGAAAGTTCCCATGCTCTAGCTTCAAACTAAAATGTGCCTTGGATTCAGCATTCATTCTACTCACAGATCAGACGCTAGTAACAATAGTCAGATTAACCCGACTGCTGTCAGTGTTCATCCTAATTCAAAAGTTTAAAGTGAGTAAGACAGGAATGCAGGCTTCTTAAAAGTTCGTAGTGAACCATAACATCTTCAGTGTGGACTCTGCAGATGGCTTTAAAAGGCAATGCAGCCAGAGAGAGCGAGACGTTTGCTCATGATTCACTCGAACCAAAACACACGTCTCAGTGACTCCTCTGGCAGCCCTTCCTCAAACATTTTTTTTTCTCGTTTTGCCTTTTGAGGCAGCGAGGGAAGAGAGAAAAGGTGTCTTACATTAGAAAGAGATTCAAAGCTTAGACTACTTGCCTGTTAGAACTTTAGATTTAAGCCTTTTCAGCAAATGTCTGTATCAGACTCGCCACGACATGAGCCATACCCTACTGTCCTACCAAAAACCGTTCCCCTACAGACTACCCCGTCTTTGGGTGTACGGGCAAGCGTATCTTATTCTAGACTTTAAGTATCAGCACTCCGTTATCTGCTAGAGGTCTGCTAGGTGAAAAAGTCAAAAGAACTGATGCTGGAACATGGCTACATTTCTCTTAGTTCACTTTGTTCTGGAACAACTCATGTAAAATCTCCATCTTAACCAGCTATTTACTGCCTCCAGTTAGTATTTACATTAGCTCTGCCAAGGCTGATGAAATGTTAATGAAACAAGACAGAATACCGACAAACTTACTCAACCCACTCATCCTCAGAAATTCCTTAAATTCACCATTTGTTTCAAAGTTCACTCCTAGCTCACTCCTCCAGTATGCACTCTTTCCAACAGAATACTGAGATTTATTTAGCCTAAAATCTTTCCTGTACAGGGTAAAAACTGTTCCCTCAAATGCCATCCAATTCTCTACAACTTTAAGAGACAAGCCTTCTCCTACAAAAACACCCCACACAGACAGTGTACACAGGTCTGTGTAGGTAACTGATCTATACTCCAATTATACCTTCAATTAAAGACCAGGTCTTATGGTACTAGAGGCCAGATTAAGCCTGCGCTACTTGCTTTCAAACATCACATTATTAAAAGCTCCAGGGTGGCTGGGTTTCCAGTAAAATCCCTTGAGCAAAGAGCTGCCCAGCAGAAGAAACATGCGATCCACATATAAGTAGCAAGAGACTTAAGCAGCTGCCTTCACAGAACCTGAGCAGCAAAGACACTGCTGAAGGGATTAATCTTGAGACGTCACAGTGCTCTTTTGAGCTTGTATATGGTCTAAACAAAGTGCCTGAATCTTGATGGATGATGGATGAGGCTATTTGCAGAATACTAATGAGCTCGCTACTGGTACAAGTGGTGAAGGAACCAGAAAGCTGGAGACAAATAAGGGCCGAACATCATTATGTGCAATTTGTGCTTCTAATCTTTTAAGGTTATATGAATATTTTCACAATCAATTCTGCATAATGATACTTGTTTTTATCATGTGATGTATAATACGCTCCAATATGAAGTGACGTATTATTCTGTTTTCCAACATGAATGCCAACAGAAGTTTTGTTCCATTGTGATGAATCACACCCAAAAAATGTATACCCATAGTTGCAGTACCAGAATAATTGAGACTAAACATAGACCGGCCCAAGCCAAAGTGGACAGCTGCACCCAAGAGGGGAGTGCCATGTAACCCTAAAAACTGAGACCCATGTCTATTCCTGGTGCCTGACGCATCTCCAACACATTTTATTGTTATGTGACTGAAGACAAAAGGCCAGCAGTTGACATGTAAGCCACTGTAGCTTCCCTACACAAAACAGAGCAGAGTTCAGCATGGTATAAATGTTTTAAGTGTGATCACATAACACACGGGTGAGGAAATGATGATTAAGACGAGCGAAAGAGAGAGAAATAAGAGAGCATCATACAAAGCTCAAATAGTCCCAAAACCCAGTTGGCTCTCTCTTAAGCCCTCCCTGTTTCACTACTGCTGAGGAGACAAACTCTGCTTTTCTGGTCTTTTTTCCAGCTAATTGGCAACAACAAACATAAGCAGATGGTTACCATCAGCTACACGTTCATTCAAATGATTCGTTTTGCTGAAACCTTTTAGCCATGTCAACTGCCAAATGGAACTACCACAAAACAAACTCAAAAAAAAACATCATTACTGCATGGCAAATAAAAATTTTACAGAAATTTTGCTTAACAAATTTTTATAAGAAAATAAATCAATTAAAAAAACAAAATGTACTTATCAATAGATTGTGGTGGATTTAGACGAGTTTTCAAAGGAATGGATACACAGATTGTAGGACAGTAGAGAGAGAGAAAAAACAAGGCTACATTCTTAATGGAAAAAAAACCTGCATGGCAGAAAAAATTTTTTCTTTTCTGTAACATTTTTTATAAGAAAATAAATCAATTAAAAAAACAAAATGTACTTATTTTTCCTGGTAAAAATGAGGTCGATGGAAACAAGTCGACCCTTCGTCTGCAGTTTATACAGGCAGTGGATGGAAACATAGCTAATAAATAAGACATCATTTTAACAACCTTGCTTACAGGCTTCTGTTCACTGTGGGCCACAACAACAATGGTTGAACCAGCGAGGGACTTGTTTAAATGAAGTGAAGGAAAGGATTACTTCTCCATTTATAAAATCTCCAAACTGACCTGCAGTCTCTTCATTGTTTGAGAATCCTGGTCAGCCTTGACCTTGCAGGCCACAAGGAGCTGTGCAGTAGAGGCAGCCACCTGCTTGGCTGAGGAGATGAGTTTCTCCTCACTAGCATGACCCTGCACTGCCGAGTTAGCCGCTTCACACAAGTTATTGGTAGCTGCTGCTACCATACGAGCCTGAAACAAAGAATAAACATGCTTACATACATACGGTTTTCACAATATAACAATATTCATAGTACTCAGTTTGGGTGCCTGCATATAATCAATAAACAAACACTGCAGATTTCATGTTTCACTTGCATGCTATACAGCAAAACACAAGACTACAATTACTGAATGGCTAATGTAAAATAATGCATTACTCAGATCTGAAGTAACTTTTAAAATTAAACCAATGCAGCTTGTGCAGGTTAATCTCAGTTTCTAATTACATGTTGATTTTTCTATTTGTTATAAAGAGCTTTCAAAGTTTAAAGACTGATGGTTGCGTTTATAAGAGAACGACATAGAACTCACCGCTGAAATGAGGCCTTGAGACCACTGTCCATCATCCACTGCATTGGCTGGGATTGCCCCAACCTGTAGAAGGAAGGAAAAAGAAACTTGTAAACTTCTTTTCAACTTTAAGTCTTCCAAAAAAAAAAAAAATTATATGCTACAAAGATGTAAATTATTACTGTCTACTAGAGATACTATGAATTAATGATAAAAGCACTTTGCCAGAAAAAAACAAGATTAAGGTAAAGCCCTTGGGGGGAAAAAAAACCAATGTGTTATAAGGAAAAGCTCTTGCTCACCTTGCCCTGAGCCACCAACTCTCTCTGCGCAGCAGATGCAGCTTTTACTAGTGCGCTGGTAGCTGCGGCGATGGACTTGGCTGCCTCCAGAATCTGTTCCTCAAAGTTCAGGCTCTCATCAGCCTCCTGCTCAAACAAACAAATAAAGTACATTATTTTCTGCTCTCTGGCAGTCAAAATTATTTTAAGCATAATGGGTGAAACACAGCACAATCGCAGTTGAATTTGTTTCTGAGGGTGTCTGAAATGAGAGTGATTTTATTGCATGCGGCACATCACACATCACACGTTGGATAACACTCGAAAGTCAAATTTCAGGATTTCTGGGTTACCTTTCGTCCCAGTGCAAACTGTGTGAGGCAAACAAGAATATAGGGACATGTTGATTCCCAGTAAACTGTAGTCAGTCATTCACAAAGCATCAACAATTTCAAGGCAAAGCCTTTGCTAGTCTGCCTAATATGGTTAGATTAGGGCTTATATAGATTATATAGTTATATTATATGTAAAACACCATTATTATTAAGAAAACCATAACCTAATTACTGCACATTATATTTTTAAATGAAATTTCAAGTTTAGTAACAGCTTTATAACACTGCACTATTAATGATGTATTACAGTTGTTAATGTGGGTTTAAAGATTCTCCCTGATCTTCTGTTCAAGCTATAGCCAACAAGAAAAACACAGCAGGGATTCCCCAGTAAAGACACTGTTACAGATAGTAACCCTGTCTGAGGCTAAACCCCCCAGAAGACGCTGGAGCAGTTAAGCCTGTAGCAGGTGGCTGAGGAGTGGGGGTACAGGGGTGTAGGCATTGGAAAAAAAAGCCCCCTTCACCTTGGGCTTCGCTCGCGGCTTAAGCTGCTCCAGTTTCTTGGCAGCAGCTTCGATGGCGGCCGCTGCACCCAACAGCTCATTCTCGGCGATGACAGTGGGGTCTTCAGGATCCACCCACTCAGTGCCTGCCAAAAAGACATGCATGATAAGAAAAAAAGCTGGATACGTTTAAGTAGATGGGGTGTAAGTAGCATGAGTTTAGTAACCTAAGCTGTACTATTAATGTACTACACATCTGATGGTTTCTTACCTGGCATAAGGGCTCTAGAGATGTTACCTTACATGTCTTTTATATAACATTTTTTAAATTGCCCTACAAAAGTTTCCATTTCAGAGATATAAAACTTACTTTCAAGATAGAAGATACGATGGATTTTGGGTGGACTGGAAGGATTGGTGATATTTTAAAGAAAAAGAGAGACATCCAATCTTTTCTTTTCCATCCTCT
This sequence comes from Prochilodus magdalenae, assembly GCA_024036415.1. Classification (NCBI taxonomy): domain Eukaryota; kingdom Metazoa; phylum Chordata; class Actinopteri; order Characiformes; family Prochilodontidae; genus Prochilodus; species Prochilodus magdalenae. The sequence continues at coordinate 43,534 of JAMWET010006286.1, forward strand.
TTTGATGGTTTTGCTAGACGTTACATAGTAATTTATATTTTTATTTTATTCAATATATTTTCATCGCAATACTGGCTTGAGATGTGGTGTACGAATAGGTCAGTGTGTAGCAAGAAATTATAAAAATATAGGACGCAATGTCTTTATTATAAATATACTACATATCCTATCCATAGTCAATCACACAGCTCTGACAAGTGCTCGCTCACAAACTCCATTACCCCACCACTGCCCCTCCCCTTAGTTCTACCCTGTGCCATCTGTTAAATTCAGACATGAGGGTATTATCACCCTGAGCTGTGATTTTGCTTTCTGTATGGGGAATAAGGTTGATCATGTTAACTCCAGTCATGATCTCCTCAGAGTACAAGTCTGCGAGACTGCTGGGTATCAGGATACAGATCCTTTGGGCAAAGGCAGTGTACTCAACCCACTGGGCATACCTGGATTTGTTACCCATTTTAGGTTAAATATGTCTTAAGTTGTTCTGGTAAACGTTAGTCAGATAATGACATCATGTAACAAGCTGAAAGAGGTGCGACAGAAATAATGGGCAATGTAAGCAGTAATGGTGAGTATCCATTATGTTTGAAGGGCCTCAGCTGTGTTTGTGTGTCCGTGTTGTTTTTACAGCACCTTTCATTGCCTCAGCTGCCTGGATGAGCTCAGTGACAGAGCCTGCCACCCGCTTGGAGAAGCTCGCCAGTTGCTGCTTCAAGTCGTGAGTAGGTTTTTGGATGATCTGCGGACAGGCAGAGACACAGTATGATTATTTACATCACCAAGTGCTCTGTGTAAGAGCAGGATAACAGTGCTCTTTATAAATGCAGCAGGCACGATGCATCATGGTGCATTAATCTGATGGTGGTGATTCAGCTGCATCGATTTTGCAATGCTATAATTGTTGCCAAAAATAAATTCTTTGAGCATATTCAAAAAGGGCCTAGTGTATTCTTTCATTGTTCGTCTAGTTACTTTTGTGTACTTAATGTGTACTTAATGTGTACTTAATAATAAAGTCATTAATAATCCAATCAAATTGAATCTTGGTAATATTTAATAGTTATTAGATAGATAGATAGATAGATAGATAGATAGATAGATAGATAGATAGATAGATAGATAGATAGATAGATAGATAGATAGATAGATAGATACTTTATTGATCCCAGAGGGAAATTCAAGAATGCATTTATTGATGCATTGAATCATTTTCCTAAAGAATCACACTCAAATCTCAATTTTTAATTGCAGCTATGGTTTTAAAAACATTCTATGGTAACAGTGCCTAAACTACACTAAAACTACACAAGTTACAAACCATTTAGCAAGGTAACAACACAATGTACGATTTTTAAAATAAAAATGTTTATGTAGTATGTAAACAAGTCCCTAAATGTACTATTCACTCCCCCAGTTTATCCATAGAAACAAAGGAACAAGCTTCATTAATGGTCAAATTTGAAGTAATTTTTTGTGATTATAAAAATGTCACATTTTGTGATTTTTTTGTGTCACATTGAAGTTATAAGAAGTGTTTCAACTTGGACTGCTTTCTTTGAATGATGCACAATACATGGTAACTGATCAAAATAGATGTCTTAAACGTGACACATACAGGCTACCACGCCTTAAGAGAGGTTGGCAAATGGTAGAATATGACCATTCACCTAAAACCAAAAAGAAATATTCATGGAGAACTTGTTCAGATGAGAAACTGATTTCAGAACAGTGCTGTTTTAAAATGCTTTACTATGTGTATGTTTGTGTGTCCTCAGCGTGTCCTTCAGAGTTGTGCTGGTGAGACTATAACAGGTGTTTGTCATTAGTTTGGCGGCTCTGGGAGCTGGCAGACATGCCTCTCTCAGTCCATTCAAATAGAGAGCTAAGAAAAGCTATGGCCCCAGCAACGCAGACACAAAATGCAGAGAACACACTAAGGACACACCCACATACTCACTAATCAAATAATGATAAAACCATATACATCAGCCAACACATTGTTTCAGTTTGAAAACAGATGTACTGTAATATGCACAAATGGATCACATTTAACATGTTTGAGCTAAATATGTAAATTTCTAATGTTGGATTATGATGCTCCGTTAACATACACCACCTCATACACGCCAATGTTGATCACCTTTTAATATTTTTGGCTCTATTATTGAACAAATTATCAACATTTTATGGACTTTAAGAACATTAAGAAGATAAAATAAATGCAATATAAACAAAAGAAAAGCATAGTTATGATGTCTTCTGGAGCAGTAGCATAGGTTTCAAAATACAAGTCAAAATTTGCAGTAGACAAATGTCCAGGTAAACGGTTAATTTATAATAAACACTTCAAAATCACATTGATTGACACAGTGCATTACATGTATTAGGTCCACAACCTCAGGTAAATGATCATTAGAACCAGAAAGGACACACTAGTTTTAATACTTAGCGAGCTATATTGTGTTCTGAGGGCCAACCACACATGTGTTTAACAGGCTTGGGCTGTATAGTACCAAATTCACTATGGTTCATTAGAATTTCATAGAAAGAATGATTCTGTGTCAGCAATCTTTCTCTACATAGGCATGGTTTCTTATTGGACAGCACTATTACCTGCTTAATAATGTAAATTCTCTGTTAGCCCAACCCATAGCTAAAAAAAGATCTCTTCCATTGTCCTAAAATAACAATGCTTTAACGACACTATTCAGCCACGTGTGAGTGGGTAAGAATATCTCTTGGGGTCAAAAGGCTGTTAATCTTTTTGGACACACACACACAATGCGGGTACACACTCATGCAGGTCAATCAACTCTTACTCACCGGCTACCAAAGTGAACAGAGTAAAGCACGCACGCGCACAGATAATCAAACATCAGGGTGACAGAAAGGAGAAAGGAGGAGGAGTCAGTGACATATCATTTTAGTTCGTGTGATAATTTGCCACATATAATGCCCACTACTCTAGCCTGTACAGACAACTGCAATAATAATAGTAAAAACATATTAATAATGTCCTGTGTTGTAAGTATGGAAAGAGCTACTGAAACACTCTATCAATTAGTAATCCATATATGTATTTCTGACCAAGTTGCAAAAATCACTGATGCATCAAACAAGTTACATAAGAAATTTCAGTCAGGTTGTAATACTAACCACAGCATGGGTTTGTGTTGTTAATGACCCCAGGCTCAGTGCTTACGTACAAAATCCTTCTATTCATGTCAAGGACCTTTTTGGCAGTTTTTGATACTGTTGATCACAACATCCTAATACAACTTTTTGGAATGCTGGATCAGCCTCTAACACACAATTTTAAAAGGGTTTAAATTATATAAAAACAAAAAATATAGTATTAATAATTCATCAAAAATATATAATTGTTGTGGTATATATGTAGAGTTGGTTTTGGGGCTGCTGCTTTTCTTTTTATCTAGGTGATGTCATTAGGAAACATGATATAAACTTTCACAGCTATACTTATTACACAAAATTATACATTATATACTATATAAATTTCCATTCTACACTATGTCAGATATCTCTCAGTGGCTGTCATGATTTTCTGCAACAAGAAGTTTCTACAAAAATCAAGAAAAGAAATGAAATACTGATTCTGTCTCTAAAGTAGCTCTTTATCATTTCAGAAATATTGATAAAGTTTGACCTATCTCTGAGACACTTTCAGCACAACTGATATGAAAAGTGCTCTGTAAATAAAGAGTGCTATCATTATTACTGTTATTATTATAGTAAACACCAGCATTAAGTAGTTTCACTAAATTTATTTATGATTGTTGGATTGTCATGATTTATTAAAAAAAAACTACAGAAATGAAGAAGGAACTGCTAAGATTTATCAGAGCACTTGCAACATAAAACAAACGTGTATTATACAATATCTGTATTGCAAAGGCCAGTATCACAATAACAAAAAACAAACAATATATTGTGCAGCCCTAAATCATGTTTAATGCAAGGGCACTTCAAGCTAGGAGCAGGTCAGTGTGGGGCAGGCCAGAGGCTGACACATGGGTTTGCTATTGCCTTTTATGCCACACTGAAATAACGAGCAGCACCAGGTCAAATGACACCCAAAGTATTTCACACAGGGTTTACCCTTAATGACACCTCTGGGGGTTTTGAGGAGTGTGTGTGTTTGTGTTTGTGTGTGTGTCTCAGAGCAAGAGGACCTCCCTGACTGTTGAAGCAATAAACATGCTGGCTGATAGGGGGCGCTTATTTTAACTCACCACAAGTACATGCTCCAGGAGACCCAGATAGCCGTTGGCACACTCCGTTCCAAAACGCAGAGCACGTGTCCGCACTTCATTGCTCACCTCAGGGTGGTAGGCTGCTTGCTGCAGAAAGAGTAAAAGAAAGAAAAAAAATGAGAGAATTGGGGTGGCAGGGAGTAAGAGACAGGACAGACAGACAAGAGACAGAGAAGGAAAAAATCTGAGGGAAAAAAAAAGAAAAAAAAAAAAGAACAAAGGCAGAAAAGGTGAGGAAAGAAAAAAAAGAGCAAGAGGGTCAAACGTAAAGACACATCAAAATATGGACAGAAATAAATAGAGTATAACCAGACAGAAGATTTAGAACAAAATTAAGTCAGGACAGGTAAAGGAGAAAATGAGGAAAAAAAGAGACAGAGCAAAATAAAAAGAGAGGCAGATAGTAATAGCAAAGCTGTGGGCATTTTGTTGTTGCTGGGCACATGAAAGGTCTGTGTGAGTTGTGTCACCTTGCAGGAGTGCAGCATGTCAGCAATGGCTCTTCTGCTCAGGTTGGCAGTGGCAATCACGTCCTCCTGACGACATGAATTGCCAGCAGCCACTGCCTTCGCTGTGGCCAGTGTGATGCCTTTGGTCATTCGGATAAACTCCTCAGGAGTGGCGGTCTTTGGAGGAGGATCTGGACTGCTGAACACCTGGAAAAGAACAGCAGATTGATATCTGGAATTAGCAAAGTATGTGGCATTTAATCCCCTGTAACAATAAACACGAATCCATCCTCACCTGTAAATATGATTGTATCCTATTTGCCAAGCTGTATACAGTAGGCATGTACAGTTCCCCATACATTTTCTTTTCCAATACTGGCAATTACTGCCTGTGCAGAATAAGTGCAGTATATGTTGTGTATATGTTTTATTTTACATTTACATTTTAGGCATTTAGCTGACGCGCTTATCCAGAGCTACTTACAAGGATATTCGTTTTTTACAGTTAGGCCAGTGCTGTGTTAGGAGTCTTATTGGTGTAGCTCAGCATTTGCGATCTACACTGGGATTTAAACCCACCTTCCACATGGGATGGTAGCTCTCTGGTGTGTAGTGGTGTTAACCGCTGAGCCACACCAACCATTGCTATTGCTTGGTTTGTGGGTTATTTTAAGAGAACTTAAAATAGAAAGGTTGAAAATATTTACAAAACTAACTGGCCCACTTGAAAAGCATATCTATCAACTGACAAGCATATCTATTAAATGTCCTGTGCCTAGATGAGTGTAGGAGGTGAATGATTTCCTCACAGCCAGTTCCTGTTTGATGTGCTCGATGGTGGCTTCCAGGGCCCGTGTGCCTTTAGTGGCCTCGTCCTCCACCGCCTTCACAGTCTTTAGCAGGGATGTCACGTTTGTAACCATGACCTAAAAACAACAATTGCCACATCTTACCATGGTGCTACAAAGCCATAAATTATCCAGTTATGTTACAAAATGCATAAATACAGCAACTTGCTTGTTACTGCATATGCTACACTGCTTACATTGCTTTTTTACATCACTGTTTGAATAATCTGATATTTTCATTCAGTGCTCAAGCTTCCCACACCATGACCCATTTAATGTCTTCCCAAGACATAGTGACCATGTCTGCCATGCTCTCTGCTCAGCTCACTGACCATGCAAGGGATTTCCCACTAGTACAGAACATAAGAGTGCCAAAAGTGGGGGAGAGAGGGTGTGTGTGACAAGGTTTGGATGTACGAAGACGCGAGTAGGTGGATTAGGTTTGAGTTACCCCTCTCAGCTGTTGACAAACGCTTCAGCATCTAACACACTGATAAATGATCACTGCACTCACATTGGAAAAAACAGCACAAAAACGTGATGGACTGAAAAGGAAACTGCGGATCATACGTGCTTCTGTGATCTGTCATGGTACACATGCACTTTATGAGGTGATAAAACACCACATGTAAACGAAAAGTATCTTTTTACACTCCATGTTCAACTTACTACTAAAATATTCTGATGACAGGCATGCAACTGTCTATCAAACTGTCCTATAAGACTGCAATCTGTCAGTTGTGGGTGACGGTCTGTCCTTTTCTCCTTTACGGGTAAACACAAAGCTGTAAAGAGGGATGTCACTACCAAATGCCATGTCAAATCATTCTATCATCTTGTGAGGATGCCATCATCTTAAGCAACCTCATGTTACTCATATGGCATATATGCCATATTGATGCCAAAGGTTGAAGGGGTGGGCACACATCGAACCTTGAAGCAGATGGGCTACAGCAGCCGAAGACCACAGTAGGTGTCACCCATGTCAGCTTACAGCAGGCAACAAAAAAACATACTCTGGTCTGATTTTGCTGTATTTAATTGGTAGGGTCAGAATTTGGCATAAACAACATGAAAGTATGGATCCATCCTGCCTTGTAACAACAGTAGAACAGTAGTTCAGGCTACTGTTGGTGGTGTGGTGGTGTGAGGGATGATCTCCTGGCACACTCTGGATTCCTTAATACCAATTAAACATTGTTGAAATGTCACAATGTTGCGGACCCTGACCGATTCTTTATCCATCTTCTAAAGCCTACCTCCAGCAGGACACGAGTACCCATCTTCTGATGGTTACTTCCAGCAGGATAATGGGCCGTGTCACAAAGCTCATATCACCTCAAATTAATAAAGACTTGGTCGTAATCAAATGGTCTCCATAGTCACCAGATCTCAGTGCAACAGAGCACCTGTCTCCATCATGTCCATGTAGACCAATATCTCTGTGTAAAGTTACCAGCATCTTGTTGAATTTATGGCATGAAGAATTGAGGCAGTTCTGAAGGTAAAAGGGGGCACAACCAGGTACTAGCAAGGTATACCTAACAAAGTGGCTGGTGAATGTATGTGAAACATACTGCAAACCTGGATCTGGACCCGAAGGAATCAGTTAGACTCTAGACAACCTGGTTTCTATTTTGTTGTTTTGTTATATTAAACACCTGTAATTCTTAAATTAAAAATAAGATATAATTATGATAAAACAAGCCTAAAAACACTTATCAGACCTATCTGAGAACTGTGTGGGTGTGGCTAAAAGCTACTTGATTGACAGCTCTTTGTTCAGCACATTGGGTAGATATTCATAAGTGATGTATATATGTGTATAATGTGGCCCAGAGGAACAAGATAGAAAATAGATTTAGGTTCCTCTGGAATTAAAAAGGTTTTATTAAAACAGTCTCAGGTAAACCGAAATCTTTACATTAAAAAACAATTCCTAAACATGGCTAGAACTCCAACTATGCTAGACTTTGGCCATGCATCTGTGACACAAGAGCATAAGCTGGTTTAAAAAAAAGATACTTCAACTTTAGCTTAAACTAACTATAAAACTTCAGAATACAGGTGTGCTCAAAATGCACAGGGTAAATTATTCATTTTAAACAAATTCATTTTAATATCATGTGCATGTGGGATCTATGCAGATTCTCTTTTCTTAACATAATGTACATTCTCAGAAAAAAAGTAATTTTTTTTTCTTCTTTACATGCCCTACCTTGGCTGAGTTCTTGAGCTGCAGCATGGCTGGATCATCATGAGGTTTGCCGGCTGCTGCCTTTGTAGCTCTGATGAGGTCACCCAGAGCTTTGGCCACATCTTTGACGGCGTTGATCAGGACAACCTGAGCAGAGAGCACACTTGTCAGCGGGTGGGGACAGAGAAAAGACCAATACTGGCATCTAGAGTCCATAACAACAGCACTCTATTGGATGTGCATGCACCCGGGGGCGGGGGGGTCTGAATCTAAAGATTGTAAGTAATAATTGTAATAAAAAAAAAAAAGATAGAAAAAAAAAAAAAGTCAGAATCAGTAGCACTGTATACATATTTACAGTACATTTATAAAAGCACAGCAAAGGAATGAACGAAAACAGATGAAGACAGAGCAGTGGCATTGATAACAGAGCGCATGCACACATGCATATATACATACAAACATACACATACACACACGTATAAAAACTGATGCTACTCAGAATTAAAAGTGTTATCAACAGAATGTATATGACTGCAAGTCTTAATTGATGCAAGCATTTTTATGCCAACTACAAATGAAATGCTAAAAGTTCTAACTGTACTGCTTGTGATATATTTAGAAAGATGAAATAAGCTATGGCTAGGATTTGTTAAATATTTTTTAGACACAAAGAAAAAAGAAGTCTGGTATATTACTTATATACGTATATCATCTAAATCTAAAATACGTGTTTTGCATGAATATCGATGCTTATGGTGTAACCAAGGTCAGTATGAGAGTATGAATCAGTATGGTTAATGATTAGAGAGGAAAGCTGTGAAACGAATGAAGAGGCTGATGGACCGAAAGATAAAACTTGTTTTACAGGACTAATGTTAAACGGTGAAAGTGCAGCAGCCCAGTGTGAAAGTTATTTATTTTTTATTATTTATTTATTTATTTATTTATTTACTTTTTTTTTTTTTTTTAAAGATTTTAATGCAGAAAAAAAGACTGAATAATTCTCTTTAGCAGCTTTCAGAACAGAACTGCGTCAGTGATCAAACTGCCAAATATTTTACAGAATATTTCTGGCCTCACAATAATAACCAACTATTGCTGCATTTTATGCTATTTGTCAATGAATTACTGAATGTTGCAGTGGGAACAGATGGAATTCAGTCTGTGTTGCTGTCTGTGTACTATGTAAGGCTAAAAGACCATTCTGGGCAATATGTGTACTTTTTCATCCCAGTGCAGTTTTAGGATGGATATGAACACAAACACACACAGGCAAAGTTGCAAGAAAAAGTTTGTGAACACTTTGGGAAAAAAAACGATTCTGCAATAATAGATCCTAAAATGTCTCATCTTCACCTATATTTTTAATAAAATCAAATTTCATCAATTGCTCCATCCATCCATCCATCCGTGAATGATGAAAGTTTTGGTAGACCAGGTTGTTCAAGGTTGCTAGTGGTTGTCTCTACAAGCTTTTAGTAACTTAATATAACTACACTTTTTTAAACTGTTTTTTCACACTTTGTCAACTTCTTCACACAAGTGGATTATCTTAAGTAATATCTTGTCCTCTGACTTTTACATAGTACTACAAAAGTATAAAAGGATATTAACAGAGTTGTAAATTGAATAAGTCGAACAGAAAAATTGCATTTCAGAACAGCTAAGTCAGAGTCATGGCCTCAATCCTATTGAAAAATGGGCGATCTGAACCAGACCATTCAAGCACAACATCCGAAAAATAAGCATGAACTGAAAATATGTATAAACATTTGTAGAGAGAAAAGAGCCAAAATAACTGATTGTGTAAGACAAAACAGCAGATACAGAATTCCTAATTTCCTTTACCCTAAATATGAGGCGGCACAAAGAGTTCACATGGCCATCAGAGATCATGATTGTTAAAACAATAAAATGAAGCAGTAAGAAAGTAATTGTGTTTTTGTATTAGGTGCTGTAACCTTAGTCTTCTATTTCTTATTACAGCTTCAATCATGACCAGCCTTTTCCTCACAACTGTATGTTCACATATTACTGGTGATGAACACAGGCAGGCAGACGAAAACACATTTTTTTTTTTTTTAATTCATTTCCAGACACAAATAGTACCCACATCCTGACCAAGAGGAAAGCCACAGGAAGAATAGACAGCCTTGTGTGCAAAGAGGAAAAAAGAGCACAAAAGAGAAAATAAAAACAGCAAGAGTGCGACTAAGTGCAACAACACCGCATGCCGGGAGAATAATGCATTGTATAGAAAACAGACATTTATGAATACTGTAGCGTTGCTCACAGTTATTAAAGTGACAGCATCAAAAACATCACAACAAAGACGACCTTTCAGAGGCTGCAGATATGAAAAGAAATTCTGCACAGATGTGCTTAGGAGGAGACAAAGCATAAAGCTAAAAGGAATGAAATAATCAGCATGAAAAATGGTGTGCTTGAAAGGCTAGTGCAAACAGCAAGCCTATTAATGCAAACTTAAAAATAAAAATTTTTGAACTTAGAAACAGTGTACAGAAATGCCCTTTTTAAACAGGCATGGAGAGTATAGCAATACCTGTGTTTCAGGGTCCTCTGAGCCCAGACTGGCAGCCCCAAGCTTGACCACATCGGCCAACTTGGTGATGGTAGTGACGGAGGACTGGGCTGCCTGGGCCAGTTTCTCTTGACTGGCTCCTGCTCCAGACACCAGCAGCTTTGTGTCCTCCACAAGAACTTTAGCTGTCTTGAGGATGTTCTCCCTGCGCGGTGAAGACAAAAGCACCAATAATAATTACAAAATGGCTGCAATTATTGATTATTATTTAATTGATTCATTAAATTACCAAATTTAATTTGATTGACACGCTAATCATTCTTCTACACTAGCATATGGCACTATCACTCAAAGATGTGCCAGTGAGACAGACAAACTTACTTAAAGCCTGCTCAGTGTTCCCTCCATACAATTTACTCATGATATTTATTTTATATATTGAACATAGACAAGATGCTACACTTTATTCCATAAATTATACAAATTAGTTATTAAATAAGCAACAAATGGGTTATTACATAAAAACATTTTTTTTTTGTGCTACACTTTTTTGGGTAGGCTTAAAACAATCACAAGCCTTAATCACAAGCCTGAAATCTGCCAAGGTAAACAAATGTGGATGCTACTAAAATGACCTTCTTTATCACAGTGAAACAAAATAGATGACAAGACTAATCGCGTGCAATATCTGTACATCATAGTTGAGATTGGAGACATTTTGTAGTATGAATGCCTGCTGAATAGTTAGACTGTATATGAATGGCTGTGTGCCAGTTGTAGTAGTCAAACTGCCGCCAATGTCACACAGAGGTAGTCAATGTAAGGAAATAATGATGTCCATTGGAGCTTTTTAGAGCATGAGAGAGCGATGGTCTGAATTTGTAAGAAGTCGTTTCACAGCAAAATCATTCCACACTGCTCACACAATCTGCCAGGAGATTAATTCACTACTGCTTCTTCTACAGCAATGAATGCCATAGCAGTCTGCCTCGAACACAGCTACCATCATAAGTATTATACTTGTGCTACCTTTTTAATTCTAATTATTAGTGGCCGTAATACCATTTTGCAAACAACACTGTCACCTTTGTTGCATAATTGCTGAAGCCTTAAATTAACCTCATACTTATATAACTAAATTATTGAGAGAGTACTTTTTATTAGTGAAGGTTCAGCGGCGCTTTTTTTTTTAAAGCCAATTTCAATTTTCCAATTTCATTGTGTTACAATTTTATTGTTTTACAATAAAAAAATATTATAGTGCAGTAGATCTGAAACATTTAGTAACCTGTGGTCAGCGAAAGTCTCTGCATTCTCCCGATTAAGTGTGCCTGCTGTTGCGAACATGATGGTGGTATCAAGGTCAGCAATGATGCCAGCCACAGCGCTAGCAGCTGTGATGCATGCCTGAGTACCACGGTTACCGGCCTGAAGTGCTGCCAACACATGAGACACCTTTGAAAAAGAGAAAGAGAGAAAGAGAAAAATGATCGATGTGCCTTAAAACTGAAAAACTGAGTGCCTTAAAACTGTCCAGTTACCGTGCTAAGAACTTGACCACTCACTTTCTCAGAGACTTTGCGGGCGCTGTCAATGAGTTCCTTCTTCGTGATGGAATCGTTGGGACTGCACTGGAGTGCTCCAGCTTTAGTGACAAGCCCAGTACAGCTGTAGCCCAGCTCTGTTACCTGCTTCTTAATATGGGAGCCGATCTATAGGAGTAGAAGAGGAAAGACACAATTGCACAAATAGACACACATTCACATATGGCATTCTGTAACAGTATCCATTTATCAAAGCCAGACCGTGCTAAAAAAGTTACCTCATCATTCTCCGCAGTGATGGCGGCACATTTGGCCTCGGAAGCCAGGTCTCCAAACTCAGTGGTCAGCTGATTGGCCAGGCCACCCAGCTCTTCAGGGTTGGTGTTTGATTTGGTAACCTGATGATGAAGCAAAACAGTATGAGAAATCATAGCTTTCCAGAGTGACATAAGTATAACCTAACTAATAGGTTGTTTGCAAATAGCGTCACATTACGGCAGTAAGTGATTTTCTACACAGGTTGCATAATTACAAGCTCTCAAAATGCCTTTGCAGCTGTTTCTCCTGAGACCCCAGTGTCCACCTATGAGGACATTACATTTCTGCTTCTCTGCACTATGATACTTTTTAAAACGCTGACCCTTTGGCCTCATATGAGGACATTGTTTTTTGCCAAAACAACTTCCTGTACAAAGACAACGTTTAGTTTTTATACTTGTTAGGTCCTACTAATAACAAATAGCTAGGAGAAATTAAAATTGCACACCAAGCAAGTCCGGGTCTTAGGAGGTTAAATAAATAGAAATCATGTAGAGCTCTTAGAGAGTACAAGAGTTGTTGTTCACGAGGGAGGAAATTGATGCAAATATTTACCCGCTTCTTTTTCTGCTGCATTTTAACTGTTCAGAAATGGTAACCATTATTTACCGTTGATGATGAATTAACATTTACCACTTACCATCTCCTGCACAGTAACTGCAATGGCTTTGGCTGTCTTAACCATGGTGGTCTGGTAATCCACAAAGCTTCCCTCAGGCTCCACTGCAGGGTCCTCCATTCTGTTGATGGCCTGGGTGATTGAGTCCACCATGCCACCCACAGCACCTGCTGCACTGGCTGCTTCGGACAGTGTCCCGGCCAGGTCGTCCACTGCCTCCTTCATCATCTGTACAGACTCCTCTAGAGCCTCTTGAGTGTGGGCAGCCTGTGCCGGTGGAGCATAAATAAGAGCAAAAGAAGGGGGGGGGGGGGGTGATCCTTTTGTATTTGATCCCAATTTGTAAAAAAATTATGCTTTATAGCTTGTGTACTAACACTTTCAAACTGTGTTATTTAAAATAAATGCAACGATTGAACTACTAGTGCAATACATTAGGATGGTTATAGAAATGAGAGCATTAATAATTTCTTTCAAAAGGAAAAACATTTTTACCTTTGGGTTCCCGCCAGCTTCTTTGGCTGTATAGAGCATTTGTAAAGCTGATTCTGCCAGAGTTTTGGTCTGGTCCAGAACACTCATTTGCTGCTGGCTATTCAGGATCTTGGATGCTGTGCCAATAGCTGCCATGATGAGTGGCTCGAAGTAGCTTGCCATCTGAGACACCTATGAGACCAGGAGAGACCATCAACAACTACACAGTGGATACACAAGAGAAACATGAAACGCCAACAACTGGAACTGCAGAGATGGCTATGGACACAGTGAGGGAAAAGCATGGCTTAGGTGACCTAATAAATAAATATCAAAAAAGTTGTTTTAAATGTATTTTGAGGAAATCATTTCATTTTCTTATGAATTATTTTTTTCCACAACAAAAAACAACATTTGAAAACATGTCGGCCTAGACAGCATAAAATGTAAAACAGAATTGATGCATTTTTATTTTCCATGGTTTATGGTCACTGTAGTCCCTATACATACATATACGGAGGTAGGACAAGTGCAAAAGCAAAGACTACTAAGGAAGGTTTACCATTATATGTAAACATAGAAAGTATGTATGTGAGGATGCAGCGAGTGTCATACCTTATGTCCCAGCTGGGAAGCATCAGAGCGGGCTGCAATCGCCACTGGGTCGATCAAGTGGCTGATCTCCTGCACTGAGCCTGCCATCTGCTCATGCAGAGCCTGAGAGACACAGTACGCAACAACATAAAGACTGTCAAATATCCACTACTGATTACAAGTATTTAAGATTAATAACAATAAATAAACAAACACAAGACTTGTGTGAAACTTTTGTAATCTTTCCCATCCGTTTTAGATAATCCCTTCTGAGATTCCCAAGTTTTGTTTGAACATTGTTGGGGCTAACTGGAATTCTTTATATGTGCATGTGTGCGTATGGTGTGCGCCTGTGTACCTCGTGAGAGATGTCATCTCTAGGTGTGAGCTGCTGGCTAATGGCAGCAAGCGAGGCCTGGTCCACCTCACGGATGCAGTTATTGAGAACCTCAATGGCCTCATCACATTCCCTCTGGCCTGGAGCTTTATCTCTGTTGATGTTTAACACAAAAAGTCAAACATCATTAGAAAACTACACTCTATACCAATTCAGCAAAAAAAAAAGCTAGATATGACTACGAATGCAAAAGGTAAAATAACAAATGCAATTTTTTAAATATTAGACAACTACAATAAAATTGCACATCTTTTAAACAATAATAATAATAATATTCTGTTTGATTTTACAACAGATGGGGGAAGTTCTAGATTGTGATACCTGAACTCAAGATATTGCCATAATTTTACAGAACGCAAAAAAGGTTAAAAACATTGTCAATAGTGGATCAGTCATATAAGCACATATTAAGGTTAGCGTCGATGGCAATACTGCAGAATAATGCAGAATATCAGATCAATAGTTCACACCAGGCTTTTGTTTTTCACTGCATATATTTATACTGCATATTTTTAGATCTAGCAGTTCTCCAAACAAGACAGGACTTCTGCAAGCACCTCATGTTGGTGATAAGTTTCTTGATGGAGTCAGACACGGTCCTGGAGTGGCCAGCCAGCACTGACCACTTGGGCGGGTCTTTGGGATTGACAGCCAGTGAGCGAGCTGTCTGAATCATGCCTGTCGAGCTCTCCAGCATGGTTTTAGCTGCTGCCACTATGGGCTCCATGGCAGCCAGACCCTACACGCAAAAACAAATGCATGAAATTCAGCATGTTAATTTACATAGCTAAATTAATGTAGCAACACGTCTAACAGTAGGCTTAACCTGTATCTGCAACCATCCCAACATTACCTAATAGAGCGTTACTAAAAAAGGTGACCTGATCAAAATGCCCATACAAAAGCAAATTTCAAACACAATACAAACTAGCAAGCAAAAGCCTATCAGACAAAATTCAAAACCAAAGTAAAGAATGAACATTAAATATTTATAACAAGTAAGATCCTTTGACTGACAACAAGAAGCATTACTTTTAAGTGTTCCATAATTACCCAAAGATAAAAAAAGAAAAGCTTTACAGTTATTTTCTTACTTAATACCAAAATAAGAATCTCCCTATATGTTAGATGGTCAACATAAGTGATATTTGGAGAATAACGTACCTCTGGACTGATCTGTGCTGGCACACTGGCAAACTCTGGGTTGGAGGCAAAGGCAGTGAGGTTATCCACAGCTTCGATCAGTGGCCCTGTCGCAGCCTTGCATTTCTGCCTGTTCTCCTGGTTAAAGGCTCCATCCAGGGCCTAAGAAAACACAAGCACAGCATAGACTTTCACACTCTGTTATATAATCCCTTAATCCCTATTTACTGCACATATCATGTAAGTAGACACACTGCATACACAGTACTCATACAGTTACATATACGCAACATAATGCAATAGTGCCCATACTCTTCACAAGTTTAAAAGAAGAACGCTACAAAAACACCTGTGTGAACCCCCCTAAGCTCACCAAAACCCAGACAGACACAAAAATCCAGACGAACTCCCAAAAGCCGCACAAGAGTTTGATCTTGTGATCATTTTTTGATCTTAAGAGAAAACTAAAAGCTTTTGCTGAAACTTTGTCTGAACCTCCTGGGATTGCAGGTAGAGGGAAATTCAGAGAGAACACTTACTTTGATGGACTTGACAAGGTTGGCTGTACTGTTCGCCACCTCTTTGGCACTCTGGACAAACTGTCGCTTAGCAACAGGGTTGGATGTTTTGGAGGAGGCCAAGCGGCAGGCATTGCAGAGGGCGGAGGTGTGTTTGGCAACAATTGTGGCAGCAGAGAGAACCTTGGTAAACAAAGGTGTCAAAACAAGTCAGATAAATGATTTGACTCTTGAGAAAGATGTTTTTAGTAATGCTAGGCAAGCATCATTACATGTTACATGTTCTGAAAACTCCCCAAACTTAGTTATTCTTATTAGTCACCACAGCTATTTTAATTTACTATTGAATAGGATAATTACATAACTGCACAGCCAATTACATGATTAACTCAATGTACATCCGGTATTTTACAGCTAGCATTGTTAACTTTTTGCCAAATTTGCTTCAGTGTAAAATGATCTAAAGCATGGGTTTGCTTTCTACAAAACAGGACTAAATGCAGGACAGTAACTTTATCAGATTCAAATGATTAAAAAATTTAAACTAAAAAAAAATCATGTGTAATGTTATTTCGCCTTCTGTGTTTTAATGGGGTATATCCAAGAACATTTAGTATAAAATTTGAACATGATTTTCTTTACAGCATTCTTTGCTGAATACAGACAACTAATCTAGAGGGAATTCCACATTTCGCAAATCTGATTGTCCAACAGGAATGACTTTTAGCTCTTTTCTGTTTGGACAAAGTTGGTTTGGTTTGGCTTGGTCTAAGTTATCTGGCTAATTGAGAAATTCTGCAAAACATCTTACAAAACTTACAAAACATCTTTTGTGTGCCAAAAAGAGTGGAAAGATTGCTGTGCAATGTTAAAGGCCTTCAAAATTGTGAGCCAGGAAGACTACAAAAGATAGTCAGGCAAGGTAGACTGCAATGCTTGCTCATAGATTTGTCTGTGTTGACCCCAAAAATACTACACATGTAATAGGCTTTCGTGGCAGGTGCAGCTGTTACCTGGGACTGGGTACAGGCTGGGTCCACAAGGTTCTGGCAGGCCATCTGAATGGACTGTTTTGCTTTGGCGAACTGAGCTGGATCCACCAGGCCCTTCTGTCCAGCATGGCTGTTTGGGTCGGAAACACCAACCAAGTAGGCACCCTAAAAAATGAGACGGGGCAGGTCAATCAAATTGCATAAATTTGTTGAAATTTGTTGACTTTGTTTGAGGTGACTGAGGCAGTGCCCCAAGTGGGTTCACCTGGCATCACAGCTTATATACGCTAATCTTTTTATTTTATTTTTTTTATTTTGAAGTTTGAAAATAGCTTCATAACAATGAGGTTCCAACGTCATATCAATGCATCTCAATGCATTTCACAGCCATAGTATGAACTAGATAAAACTCCCCTGTAGTTCAGTAGGCACTAAGAGTATGGAGGCTTACAGCAAAAGCTTCTTACAGAACCAGTTCTGCTTCTAGCTTTCTCACCATCTGCTCTGGCAACAACACTTCTGTACACACGTGCAGAAACACACACACACAGCACTAAAAATCACTTTTCTCTGTACTGTACAACTAGCAATCATGCTCTAATGAGAGTGTGAGATGCTGAGCCACAGCAACAGACTGGAAGCTTTTAGAGCAGAAAGAGAGGGAGTGTATAAACATGACTCACCATCCTCCACTAAACCCATTATGAACTTCGACAGTGTGTGTGTGTGTGTGTGTGTGTGTGTGGCAATAGGTAAGAAACATAAAAATAATACATATTTTGTAAGTGTGGGCACAAAAGGTGGCAAGATAGAACAATAGACAGAAAAACAACAGAAAGTAGGAAAGGACATGAGAAAGCAATGGACAGCTACTTGATGCCACATTTGTAGAAGGGATTTACTAAACAGGAAACAACAAATGCTTTAGACAGAAAAATTAAAGACAAGAAATTTCAGTCTCAACAGATGAAAATAGAGAAGAAAAAAAATGACCGAGTTGGTGCATGCATAAAGGAGAGAGATAATGTGGGTGGCTGAGAAGGCTGTTCTCGTTCATTTTCTCTGCTCCTCTAACTCCAGATGTTTTAGATACCAGGAGACTGGCACACTTCACTCCGCACTGTTCTAATTAGGTTGATGAAATGGGGTGGAAATCATCCTCTTGTGGGGGGAGGGGGCAAATCTAACAACAAAAATAAATGCAATGGTGCACAGACACAGACATATTTGTACATGTTTACCTGGGCAGCAGCTTCGGTAAGGCCACAGAGGGCTTTAGAGGCTGAGCTAACCGCATCTCCAAACTCTGGCAGGTTACTGTTCTTCGCATTGTGTGAGATGCCAGCCATAGCTTCACCCAAAACCTGCACGGGATCACAAACACATAATACAAATTCTCCACATGGCCATCAAATCCACTGCAAAGGACATGATAATACAGCATGAAGACTGGAAGTAAGAGTTAAGTATGATGGTTTGGTGTTTACCTTTGAGTTTTCCATAACGCTGTCAATACAGTCAAAGTAGCCCAGGTCATTCACTGCCTCAGTGGGGTTCTCCAGCATGCCCTGCACTGTCTATACACACACACAAAAACACAATGATGTAATGGTACTCCCAACATAAGATAAAAAGAATTATGAACAGAATTTAGTAATTAAAAATGATAAATTCTTGATAGCAGTATCACGGAAGTATTACTTTTTTACTCTTTTGGTTACGACTGTAATCATTAATAATGATTTCTAATGAGTTTAATACTTTAACCCTTCAACTTTCTAAATTTAAAGGCTAATTATTCTGTAATTTAATTGAAATTACATTAGGCAAAGCATTCAAAGCATGCATAGGCATAGAAGTAAAGCACAGAAAACTAGTTGGCTGGCCTTGACTATTCTACAGGTTAAAATAAAAGGGTCAAAAAAAAATTGTACTAACTGAATGACAGGTCATAAACATAATTTCTTAGATTCTTAAGAGTATATTAAAAACCTAAAATATATACATTTTTTGTTTCTGACTGTAAGAGAGATTGGCAGAGGAATTTAACTGTTGATCATTGCTGAATGGCGAACATCAAAAAAGATTATTTTAATTGGACTAACAGAGTTTATTCGATAATCACAAAGCCATCAACTCTCACTGATCACTACATCTACCTTGTTTCTACTCTCACTGCCCATTTAATTAGCTTCACTTTTCGTTTAGGAGCATTTTGTAGTTCTACGTATAATTCTACTATAATTATAGATGTTTCTTTTCCATCTGCATAATTTGCTATACCACCCTTACACCATCGGAAGCTTCAAAAATATTAGTGTCACTACTGGACCAATCCAACATATGTCAATGACTAACATATGAGAATAACAATATAAGGATGACTAACATAAACCGAAAAGGTGGGAGCATTTTAACAGAGTGGACAGTGAGTGCACAGAGTCTTTAAAAACTCCAGCAGCACACTTGTATCTGATCCACTTGTACCAGCGCAACCAACATTAACAGTGTCAATGTAGTGCTGAGAATCATCCACCACCCAAATGATACCTGCTCTGTGGTGGTCCAGGGAAAATGTGGAATAACAAATCATGCAAAGACACAGCTGGATTATAGTCTGTAATGTAGAACCACAAAGGGCATCTTATCTGTGAAGCCGATAAACTTGACAATTAGTGTAGAAGGGTAGGTGTACTTAATAAAGGTATATGTAGAATGTCAACAAACAAGACAAATCCCAGTTAAATGACCAATTATTACATTTGCAGAGGTTATTAGATAAAAATAAAAAGGACCAATCAGTGGCTATTAAATAATAATTAACTAGTTTGTAAACACTCGCTGTGAATCTCTTTTCGGCTAGCATGCATTCAGCTCACTGACTCACAGGAATAAACTATCAAGAAGAGAGAAAGAAACAAAGAGTGCAGGCAATGGAGAGAAAAAGAGAGGGAGAGCTAGAGCAAAACGGGGAAAAATAAAATAAAATAAAAACACAAAAAACAATAGTCTAGTTTAAAAGAATTAGATGGTATCTCACCTCAAGCTCCCTAAGTGCGTTGTCACACTCCTTCTGTCCCGGGGCCTGCTGGGTACACATGGTGATCAGCTGGTTGATGCTGTCAGTGACAGCGCTGTGGAAACCGAGAAAGAAAGTGAGATGAGATAAGCATTAGAAAGAGAGAGGGAGGGAGTGTGTGGGAGAGGGCGAGAGAGTCAGAGATGAGGGAAGCAGAGAGATGGAGAGAGCGAGAGATGGAGAGAGGGATGGAGAGAGCGAGAAAACGAGAGAGAGAGAGAGAGAGCGCGCGAGAGAGCAAGAAAGAGAGAGAGCGAGAAAGCAAGAAAGAGAGAGCGAGAAAGAGAGAGAGAGAAAAATGAGACAGAGAGAGATGGAGAGAGAGATGGAGAGAGCGAGAAAACGAGAGAGAGAGAGAGAGAGAGAGAGAGAGAGAGCGAGAGAGCGAGAGAGAGAGAACACATGGAAGACAGAGAGACAGGGAAAGGGAGAAAAGCACTAAAGGAGCTGAGAAATACAGTCCGCCCACATGCGTTACCACGCACAAGCTTCTCTCTCCCCCCTCTCTCGTTGTGATTCAGACAGCTAAGCTCTGAGTAGCAGGGCATGGGTTTGGTAGTCCTGACTGAGAAAGAGCCATCTTACACACACACACACACTCTATGATTGAGAGAGCAGCAGAGATGATCAGGGCTCAGCTCCCATAGCCAGCGCTCTCCAGTTGGTCATTACATAATTGTGCCCGTTTCCACTGTAATGTGTAAAATGAACAGCATAGGACTGCATTATATAATATACAGTGATAAAAGGAAGACGATTTAGTGTGTGCATATGGTTGTACGCCTGTGGCACGTGTGTTGGAACACATTAGGTGCCAGCATCAGTTTTATACAGAAAAAGCAAAAGTCATTGTGTAACACCTCCCACACAGCATAAACACAAACACAATACAGACAACATATCTCGTCTAAAACTGTCTACTGAGGTAATTAAGCACAATTTGCCATAAAAATTTAGTACAACTGAAGAACTGCAATTACCTAATAGTGATAACTAATGTAAAATAGGACACCGTCAGAAAAACTTCTCCAACCCCACAGAAAAATAATCTGAATATGAGAGTAGCTCAGGGACCTACAGAGCATTATTCCTACCAGTGCAATGCTGGCATTCTTTGTGGGATTATCAAGGCAAAGATGCCTTAGCTACAAGACTCAACATTACAAAGTATTTGTCTCATATGAGCAAGTCTACTTTCGTTTAACATTCAGCTGGAAAACTTCTATCAAGTCCAGTGATAACGTTGGTGTAAAATGATGCAGTTACAAACCAAATCAAATGTTATTATGCTGTTACAAACTCACTAAACTAAATCAATAAAATTCTGTGTGAGTTAGGGGGACCGGCTACCCGAGTAGCAAACCAGACAGTACCTCATGTACCCATGATGACTATAAGGGGCTCTCTGTAGAATCACAGACAGACATAACAAAGGTGAAGAGCTGCGTGTTCTAACCGTGCAGCAGCAGCCAGTTGGTTTTTCAGGTTGGGGGAGTTCGGGTCTGTGGACAGGACCTTGGCTGCCAGCAGTAGCTTGCTGGACGACATGGAGATAGCCTTCAGGTTGGTCACCACCTGAGTCTGGTCTTCTTTAGACTACAATATGTAAAAAACAGCTGATTAATTCAAAACAAAAATACAGGGGAAACGGTGCCAGATTTCATAGTGATAACGCACACTTCTAAACTCTTAACAGACTACCTGTGATTGACCAGCCATGTCCACTCCAGCCTCGAGGAAGTGGCTGAAATCTTGGCCAAATTTGCCTGAGGCCTTGGCCAAGTCCTGTGTTGTCCCGCGGGACGCCTGGACCAGCTCGTTTGCAGACTGGTTGAGGCCAGCAGCTGCCTGGTTTAGGTTTGCTTGGGCCTCCTGGAAACTCTTCCCACTGGCTGGGAACTGGGGAAGGCACATTGAATGAATATTTATTTGCACTGTCAGGCTTATATTAGGGTGATTTTCATAAGAATCAATAATACAACAAGACAACCATTCACAACAGCTTAGCTTTAAAGGTTCAATTTCATTACTACGTGAAGTGATTAATGTTTTCTTCACCTGTCGTAGACAACGATAACTGATGTTAAAACCTTAGTAGTACATTAAGCTGCACTCACCTGGTCAGAGAGAAGCTTCTTGCTGGCCTCTCCCACAGTCCTAATAGCATTATCCACATCTCTCTGTCCCGGGAGACAGTTAACAGAGCGGTTCAGAGCCTGTGACACAGCCTTGGCCACCTAAAAGAACACACACATAAAGACACACAAACCAATTATCATCTTGAGTTCTGAGTCAACTCCCAAGTGAACACTAATCATAGATTGCTTTCAATAGACAACATTTATCTTTTCAAATGAATGAACACTCTGACGTAAGGAGCAGCAACGTGAAGTCTAACATCAGCAATTAAAAGGGAGGTTTTAGTTGCCAAATATAAACATACTCTGTTGAAATTTCAAACTCCACAACCAGTATTAGGTTATGCCTAACCTGAGCCAGCCGTTGCTGACTGTCTGGGTCTCCTGGTTTGGCGATTGCCCTCTTGGTCTCTTCAATGAGGTTGGCTGATTTGTCCATGACATCTCCGGCACAGTCCAGCATGGCGTTACGGGCCTGTGGGTCCTCTGTGGTGGCGGCCACTCCACGAGCAGCTGAGGCCAGAGAACGAAGAGCCTGGGCCACGTCCCTTGCAGCCTGGCCTACAAAAGATACAAAAATATGCCAGGTCTTACTTAATTCCTGATTCAAATGAAACATTTCTAGACAATTTTCATAAACTCATGATCATTATTGTAAGAGCATGTTTAATGATATCAACCATTTAATTATTTATTTATTTTTATCTAACATGATTTAAAGATGTCAGCTGCAGTTGACACGGTCACTAAAAACCTTTCACAAAATTTGATTCTAGATTTAATACCATGGTACATTATCGATAACATTACACATGTTGATGTTTTATCAAGTCAATGACAACATGGTGATTAAAGTCAATTCTGCAATTAACTCTAATTTGTGTCAAGATATGAAATGCAACATTTTACAGGCAGAGGGTGCTGTGGGACTCTGAGTATGTGCAACAATAGCAAAACACATTCTTGAAAGGTGTAAAGCGCTATGCAGCGAGAGCACAAATCTGCAAAGATGTGTCGAATCTCTCTTCAATCGCAATGCAAAACTACACAGCGTGAAATGAGCTAGGAAATGCTTAGCTGCAGCTTTACCAGCGTAGTTCTCATTGCCCTGGGTGGCTTCACTCAGCAACTGGGCAATAGCAGAGCTCACTGCCTTGGTGTTGGAGCCCAGGTCCTGAGAGCACTTCTCCAGCTAAAACACATAACCACAAACAAAACAAATATAAGACCTTTTATACAGTCCATTAGGTAATTCCATTGTAAAGTGCAGAATATATGCTGTGTGTGTAACTATATGCAGTGCAGACATACAGTTATATTCTAAAATGCTTCTGCCTTTGAGCCATGAATCTATAAATGTGACAGAACGTGTAATTATTTTTATCTGTCAAAAGACATAAAGAACTAGCAGCCTTTAAAGTTTAATATAAAGGTTTCACTGTGTGTTACTCAGCACATTTGCACATTCACATCCCACACACTGCCTGGGATAAGGCAGACTGAGCATCCAGTAGGAATGGGCAGGTCTTGACCTTTCGTTTCGTTTAACAGTTTTTTTTTTAAAAAGTAATTTAAATGCTAAATGCAAGCTGGTTTGATCATTCTTGGATCTCCAGCACCCTGCAGTATAGCCCAGGATTAAAAAGCAAGCACAATAAGCAATTTGTGGGAACTAGCTGAGAGGAAATCCTCTGAAGGCTGTATGTGCGCAGACACAAACAGTAGTGTGTGAAGTGGTTTCCCATGTGACAGGAAGTATGACAAAAAGTGTGAGAGTGTGTGTATGGGTAACAATGTGTAATACGCGTTGCAACATGGTGATCTTCGGTGAGTCCAGTATTTGTGTAACAAAAAATGTCTGTGTGGGCAGAACAAATTGCATACTAAAAAATATTCAAACAATACACCCTTGTACCTGACACATGGCACTGGGTCTCATACACAGCCCTATAAGCACCTCATTTAATCAGCAGTGCTTTTCTGTTTAGATTTGTGTGTGCAATTTAATACACTATATTGCCAAAAGTATTCACTTGGCCTTCCAAATCATTGAATTCAGGTGTTGCAATCACTTCCATGGCCACAGGCATACAGACTGCTTTTACAAACATTGGTGAAAGAATGGGCAACTCTCAGGAGCTCAGTAAATTTACGAAAAAGTGATAGGATGCCACTTGTGTTACAGGTTCAGTTGTAAAATTTCCTTGCTAGTAAATATTCCACAGTCAACTGTCAGTGGTATTACAAAGTGGAAGTGGAACATGACTGGGCACCAGTGTACAAAGCAAGGTATATAAAGACAAGGATGAGCGAGTTTGCTGTGAAGGAACATGACTGGCCTGACCTCAACCTGATAGAAGATGTTTGGGATGAGACTGCAAGCCAGACCTTCCCATCCAAAATCAGTGTCTGACCTCACAAATGCATTTTTAGAAAAATGTTTAAAATTCCTATACGCACATTCCTAAGACTTATGGAAAGCATTTCCAGACTAGTTGAAACTTTATAGATTAAACTAAACTAAACTCTATGGATTAAAAATGGGATGCCACTTAAATTCATACAGATGTGAAAGTAGACGAGCAAATACTTTTTGCAATACAGTGTATTTACGTTTGCAAGTGGCACAAAATGGGAGCCCAGCTGCAAAATGTGTTTGGTTTTTTGTTTTATTTATTTAGAAAGTCGAAACATCAGTTTCTTTTAACTTCAAAATCACACCAATACCACTCAGTTCTACAAGCCAATTCCCGTCAGTGTTTAATTATTTTTTGTTTAATAAAATTTAATAATAAATTCAGGATATATAGTGTGCCTTTTAACACTAATTAAAACTAACAAAATCGAATCATATAGAGCAGGAACAATGTGGGTTTTCTCTAAAGCCAGACCTTGAGTGGAGTGATTACAGAATGCTTTGAGCAGGAAGGAAAACTTTCACATACTTTGGCCTATTTTAAATTAGCTGAACTCCTTCTCAGTTTACGGGAAGGGGTGTCTGGGTACATTTGGACATATGCTGTATGCGTATTTGCATGGGCTTACCAAAGCAGGCTGTATACTTACCGTTTCCCCAGGAAGAGGTCTCAGTTTCCCTTCAGCTGCTGAGGCTTTAGCCTCTTGGATATCCCTCTCCAGGCCCCGTACCACAGTCAAAGCATTATCGATCTCCAGAGGACCACACACCTCCTGAGCCTGGGGGAAAATAAAAAAAATAAATAATAAATGAATGAATAAATGAATAAATATATAAGAGAAAGGAAGAGATGATGTAGGATTGCACCATGCAGCTTTCAAGTGGTGCACACAACAAGGCAAACATAGAATATCAGGATATGTTAACAAATTTTCATATCCACAAACTGTTATAACACAAACTTTATATTTCCTTTTTCATGGGTTAACAAACAACATACTGGATGTACAATATTTTTCCCCCCTAATCATATTAAATATGAATGATGCTTTGCCTTTTGGAGTAACATGATTATTGAACTCATGATCAACGGACATTAGTGCAAAGTAAAAATAAACATTTATTAAAGTTACATAAAATGACTACAAAGTTTTAGAATAGAATGTTTTATTTAAACTCTAATACCTTTTGAGCAGCGGTGCGGAGTTCGGCCAAAGCGCTGGCCAGGTTCTTGGCACACTGGCTCAGCTGCATGGCAGAGGCCTGGTCGCTGATCGTGGGCACAGTGGCCTTGGCAGCAGTCACCATCTTAGCTCCAGGCTGACATGGAAGAAAATGGGGATTATAAGCCAAAATGTTTAACCCTCAATCTTACTTTCAAAGAAAAAAACTAAAACTGGGATCAAAATGAATAAAGTCAGTTGTGCAGCAACCTGCAAGAAGTTCTGGCTGGCTCCTATAAGGGCAAGCTGAGCGCTAGGACTGTCAGGCTGGGCCTGGCTGCCTCTTACTCCCTGCACCAGCTGAGGGATCTGGTCTGCCACAACCTGTAAATCAAATACTGTGTGATTACATGTTATTTATGGCTTAAGCACATTCAAGTGTCAAAATGTGAAGAAACAACTAAAATAATATTTTTTAAAGAATGAGTTTGTAAACATATAAACCTTTACAAAACTAGAAGGTTTTCTAATTGTGGAGTTGCTGTAACGCTGACAAGGCCTAAACCGCACAAAGCAAAAATGCCTTTTCAAGAACAAGCCAGACAAAGTTCTGAAGTGTGTTCCTCCTCTTAGTTACCTGGCTATTTAACCGTATTTTGGTAAGTCAAATGAATAATAGCTTCCTGGTGGTTTGTCCTCACCATGACCTCACAGTTTTCGGAAATGTTTTAAGATGTAACCTACCTTGCAGCTCTGAACTAGCTGTTGCTGGGCTGCTGGGTTCTTATTAGATGAGGCAGCATGCTGGGCTGCAGCTATGGTTTGAGTGGCGGCTGCGGCAGCCTGCTTTGCAGCATTCTGCAAGAAACAGAATGGTTGCCTGATTAGACATTACTACAGGAAGTCTCAAACTAGAGACATATTTATCCAAAGCTACCACTTAATTCGCTTACTGAGAATTGTGCAAAGAAAAACAACAGAACGTGAGACAAGTTTGGCCAGAAGCAGTGAGCAGCATCATAACCCCAGGGCCACTGAAAAAGTCCCACAAGGTAAGTTGGACTTCAGAAAAGCAATTCGCTTGGAAATACAAATCATTCGTTTTATTCTTTTAGTCTTTTGTTTTAAATATGTTTAGCTCTATTTGATAACTCTAATACTTACTCAGGGAAGACGAGGCAAACCTATTATCCTGGTCAGTTCACATGCATTCACCATACATTCTATTTGAGGTACTGTGATATGCGCAGCCTTTCCAAAAAATTCTAAGTGGGCATCAAAACATGTAACCATTCCATAACTTCTCTAACAACTGGATTTACTGACTGACATAGTAAATACGGCTATAAGCTTCAACAATTGTAAAAATGGCCAAAACAAGCTATAGTTATGGTTGTCCTTCCTCTCTGTCAATGTTAAGAGGTCAAATTTGCATCCTTAGCCACCTTCCAAGTTGGTTTAAGTGATTGGATTACAATGTGCTTCCAAAATGCACTGCTCCGTTCACACCTCTTTTAGGTGCCATCTACTTATGAGTAGATAACCCAGGATGCATGACGATGACAAGTGTGAGCAGAGCCTTTGTGTTTTACCTCTGGTTAGGCCCCACACAGCATTACGCAATACCCAAAAGGTACACACATCGATAATCTGCAAATGACTTTGAGCACTGATTTGTTTCTCCATGTCCCACTCAGTTTTGCCATAACTACATTAAATTAAATCTAATCATCACAAAAAAACCCACAGAAAACAGACAGTCTTATTTTTTTAAACAGACAAATGCTAACACTAAGTTAACTCTAACTTAACTCTAATTTTCACCTCTTACATTTCAACTCAAAAACACTGACACTATTTTTCCAAACCAGCACAGTGATGATGTTAATTTAAATCAACTCATTTGAAAATGCCCCTACACAGATAAGAAAATTCTAGGTTAAAACACGCACTACAAAAGCTAAATAAAGCTTTCAACTCATCACAGATGTCTTACAAAGAGCACAAGGAAATATATTAAACTAAAGGACCAGAAAAAGCCTCTTTAAGGAATAAAATGATGTGCTTGGTCTGTGAGGGAGAATTATCTGACAATGTTGCCATTAAAACTGTTACAGCCTACACGTCATTCCCATAGTACTGTGCCAAATATTCAGAGAATTATGTATGGACACAACAGTCTGTTCTACATTTTTGTGCCTTATAAAGACTATGAAAGCAATGGCCTCTGGGTAGTTATAACTAAATGTCACTTCCTCATGTGGTCTCCAAGAGCATTTCCTTCACTTTTCATCCACCTTCTGGGAATTCAGCTATTCTAGTCCACATCTAGCCACTGCATACTCTCTGCACACTGGCCTGGAACAGAGGTGTCTTAGGCTTTTTTCTCTCTCTGCTCAGGAAAAACAAGTTGAAACGAGGATAAAGAAACATTTTCAGTGATTAAAATATGTCCTTAAAAACTCGCTCAGCAAAAGCATACAGTTCTCAGACATGTTCTGACCAGTTGCAGCTAAAACTATAGCCTAAAGCAACAAATAATACAGAACTCTGAAGATATGTTCGTTCACCAAGAATGAAGTCACAAACTTGGGTACAGGGTATCATACCAGTAACTTTATACATTTAAGACCAGATTCTTATCAGGGAGAAGGAAAAAAATTATACTTAACTAATGGCACTATAATGTCAATTTATATAACGGCAATCCATTAGCAGTTATTCTCTTTTCAAGGTTAAAACTTTTGACAAAACAGCAGCTAATAGCAATGCACTGAGAGTCTGATCAATCTCAATGGGCAGGGCTACAAAAAAAAATGTTGGATAAAGGATGTCTCACAGGAATTGCATTCATGCAAAAGTAAATCAGGTAGAGCAGCCCAAATGCAGCAGCTGAAAAGGTTTTAGGTGTAATATACTGTATCATTTCCAGAAAAAAAACAAAAACAAAAAACAACGTGTTTCCTCACCTCCAACTTGTTGACCAATCTCTTTTTGATGGCATTTTGTGCTGCTGCATTGGTAGCCATGCGCAGACCCTCAGCTGCCTCACGCAATTTCTGCTGTTGCTCTTCACTGTCCGGGTTAGCGGCAGCACCCTGCTCACACACACGCGCACACACACATACACACACACACACAAGATTAATCCCATTCCATTGTTAGACCAGCACTCCTAAAACAAAGGACAAATACCTAAAGCGGAAACAGATAAACAATTAGAAGCTCAAATATATGTATTGTCTTTTTATCATCTTCAATCTCTCACTCCCTCAGCTGCTGATCTGCTGACTGAGCTGAAGGCTTTCACTCTGCCCTGTAGCCATTAATCCTCTAGACAGAGACAACACCATATCTTATGTCACGCACCTTGGCAGCCTCCACCATCCTGGCAGTGGCGTCGGCCAGAAGCTTGGCGGCAGAGAGCAGCTTGCGTGAGTTTTCCAGGTCCGTCTCACCCTCGGCATCTGCCTTGATGGCATTGACCAGGTCAGAAGTGGCCTGGGCCAGGATCCGTGCCTGTCGCACCATCTCACCTACACATTAAGTTAAAGGTAAGTGTGAGTTCCTCTTCAAGTAGTAAAGAGGCACCAGCACTTTTCAGTTTATTTAGAAGCAAAGTAATATGAATATAAATCTGCAAAACTGTGGTGTGGAGGAGGTCCATAAATAGTCATAGTAATTTTTATACCTGCCTTGCATGTTAGAAATGACCTAAACTACAGTCTAGATTTGGAATACCAGCTTATGTTTGTATAGGTAGTGATGTAAATATGAAGCAAATGTTTTGTGATGCATCAGTCTGAGGGTGCTGATTTTAGAGTCTTAGAATTGTTTATATATTGTGCTCATTTCTAAATTTGTAACTTACAGTGGTAACCAGAGATGGGATACTCATTCACAATTAGCCTCCTAAGGATTAGGACCCAATACTTTCAATACTATACTATAAAGTATAAAATACTGTAAAGACTGCTTCAGGCTGAGAAACCTTAAATAGAGCACCAACATTGTGGTAATACATTTCTAGTTTCTAACATTACATATCGTCGATGTACAAAGAAAAACAAGCATCTTCAAAATGGCAACTTTACAGGAGAGGCATAATGCAATTCTTACACAGTGTAAACAGATGCTGCTGTGTTCAAATGGTGTATAAACGTCAAAATGGACAAAAATGGAGATGCATGTTTTTCGATATGTGTCGATATGTGACTTTTCCTGGCAGTTTTGCTATAGTATATATATAAATATATATCTCAAACGTACGTATATATGTGTATGACCCTAGAAAAAAAATAATATCCGGCCCTTTTCCCATACCTGCGTCGCCCATCGAGCTGAAGATATTCTCAGTCACATCCAGGATGCGATCAGTGGCCTCGCCGTGGCGACCAATCGGTTTGCCACCACTAGCGTATTGCTTAATGTGCTGCAGGAGCTCATTAAGGGCCTGAGTGACACCTGTGGCGGCCGCTCCGACTTGCTTCAGCAGCTGCTCATCATTGGTG
Source organism: Prochilodus magdalenae (assembly GCA_024036415.1). Lineage (NCBI taxonomy): Eukaryota > Metazoa > Chordata > Actinopteri > Characiformes > Prochilodontidae > Prochilodus > Prochilodus magdalenae. The sequence goes on from JAMWET010006286.1 coordinate 73,756, forward strand.
GCCCCTTGGGACGCCTCCACACAGCCTTCCACCGACTTAGCCACCAGTTTTCCTGCCTCAATCAGCTGCTCCTGACACACCGGGGAGCTAATGGTAGGAGCCACCACCTGGAGAGCACACACACAAGCATCTGGCTTGTTCAGTGAATCTGTCTGAGGGAATTAGTTTTGACTGGTCAAAGCTATAATGAAGCGTGATTGTAAAAAACTGAACCATGCAATAGGAGCAATATGGCTGCCGTCTAGCCTCTAAAGATAAAAGCTGGTAGGTAAATTCAATCTGAATGGGTATGCATGCATTTAGATCTCACCCGCGTACACGCCACCAGCTGGGAAGTGGAGAGGGCACACTGTGTGGCAGCTGCAATGACTCGGTTCTGCTGGGCTGAGTCGTCCGTCTTCTGAGCCACGTTCTTTGCCTTCAGCACCAGAGCTGCAGCTGCATTAGCCACTGCCTTAGCCAGCTTCATGAGCATGTCCTGCAGACCGCAAACACACACACACACACACACACACACACACACACACACACACACACACACACACACACACACACACACACACACACACACACACAGCTTAGCATTTTCAACATGTGGTAACATGTTATCCATGTGCGCGCAAGTTGATTTTTGATTAAGGTGTTAGTTTAGAAACTATCTATCTAGAGATATCTACATTCCTGATTAATTAAATCATCAATCACTGAACATATAAATTATCCTTTGAATGATTTTGTGAGATATTAGCAAGCCACTGTCATCACAGTAGTAACACTTTACAGTGCAGTCATTACAGTAATAATTACATTACAGTGCAGGCTTTGAGCAATCTGCATATTAACACATTTGGAGAGTGAAGTGAGTGTATTAAAGAAACAAAAGTATTTAAGTTAAACTGAAGATCCAAAACAATGCGCAGTGATGCCAACTATAGGCTGAGCAACATGGCGATTTACAGCATACTTTGGATTCTTTCCATGGGGGAGGCAGTGTGTTTCCACAATAGATAAAATGTTATTCCATTAGGATATAGATATATATTAAATGACAGTATTGAGGCCTCCAGTTATTGACTGCATGTGGAAATTACACTAGTACCACGTGTGATTGTAAGAGCAATCAAACATGTTATTTCTGTCTGCTTAAACTTTCACCATGCAGTGCAGCTAGCTGGCTAGATAAATGATCACAGCCACAGAAAGATTCCTGTTAAATTGAAAAATGAAAAGAATGTCTTAACTAAACACTGTAGCAAAAATGTATGCGTTCCTATTTCGCAAAAATGTGCTCAACAAGACTGTGAAAACAATAACAACCAAGGTGAAAGGCAACTATGAAAGTGCTCCTGCAGAAGTTACCAGACTTTAGACACACATGCAAGGGAGTTGCCAAGTAAAAACTGTCTCACACGATCTGTGCTTTATACCAGTAACAAAAAACAAAGCCAGTTACTGCCAAGCCCCTGTGCACCTCCAAAAAAATCCTCATATAGCAGTTTCAGTAGCGGTTTATTTGTGGCCCTAGCAACTAAAAGCTTTTTTTTTTTTAACAGCAGGAAGTTGAACTGCTCGCTCCTCACTGTTAGAAAAGAGGGAAAACTCATGAAGAGCAGGGGTGCTTATGTAATTTGTGGCGGCTGTGGTGGAGTCGCATTCCACGAGCACTTGAGAGCAGTATTAATCCTGCTGCAGGCCTCCAGGGGCTGTTTCTCTACACCAGCTCCCTGCTAACAGCATGCCGCAAAAAACACTACACCAGGCAGAATTCGGTTGACTCTCATGTCACTGCAGAAAGAAATCTTCACTGTGTGCTAGGCTCCGGAGTAGGATCAATATTTCAGCTATACAATCCACTTCTCTACAATGTTATAGAAAAAATAAAAAATAAAACATTCCTAAAGTATGTTGCAGATTTACACTGTATGGAGAGTTATGTACCATTTATGTGTATATTCATATAGAGAGACCCACCACCAGAAGTTTTCACCCTACAATTACCATCAGAAGATGTGGACCCGTAACTCCACCAAAAAAAATTACTTCCTGGTTTTGTCAAGTAAACTTAATTATTTGACTGAAAATAAGGCAAGCAGCCGTTTCACTTCAAAACAAGGAAGCAATAGTTCCAAGTTTTTGTGTGGAGTTATGTATCAATTCACTGATACTAAGATTAAATGAGTTCTCTAACTACAGTTTTTAAATATGATTAGGGAAGAATTAGTACAATTGGCCGGTGAGGATGAATTACGCTTTCTCTGAGAGCATTTTGTTACCATCGTTTGACTATAATGATGAATCCGTCGTGTGTGTCTGAACGATCCTCTGCCTAAGGACTGTCAGAGGCAGTGACAAAGAAAATTCAGGTTAAATTTATTCATTTAAGTGCCTAGGTCAGGTGTTTTTATTGTGCGGGTATTGTGCAGTCACCTGGAATTGCTGGTCAGCATCACTTTCTCCAATCTGCTGCAACAATTCCCCGCTGGCCTGGCCAACATTACCTGCAGCTTGGAGAAGGTTCTGACGGGGCTGTGGATGACACACAGACAAACAATAATGTTTTCATTACATAAAGGGATAAACTTACCATGTGTGGTGTGAGTAGTGTCTTTTTTTTATTATTCTAGAAAAACACTTGATTTATTTTAAGGAAAGTTCATTCTGCATGTATGAACAAATAATCAGGCATTCCTCACCAACACTTAACAAAGCATTAGATCTCGGTTTGCTTCCTATTGGTCACCAGTGTATTTCAATTACACTCATCGTCATAATAGTTACACCCAGAAGGAAGTGACAGACTGCATTGCTATTGGGAAGAAAGATAAAGGTTACCAGGAACAACAAATGATAAATTTAGACTGATATGGGCAATATTTATTTAGCTACACATACTCTCTCAATATGGTGTTGGTACCATGCTCGAGCATCACTGCTCGCTGAATGTTACCAATTATGGGTTTAGTTAGGTAAAGTGTCTTATAAGGCACATCTTTGCTTATGACGCACGCACAGCGAAAAAGAAAGCTTGAATTATTTGCATGTCTTTGTCAAATCTACCGACCAAGGTTCATTCTTATCGGTTGATTCCTTCTTGGTGCAACTATTTTTTGATGTTGAATGCATTTTCTTATGAATGAGCATTGTGATTTTGTCCTATAGTTAGCATGCAACCTCAGTGCTGGCAGGTTGAGCGGTCTTTAGCATGTCCGACACTGCACAGGCCAGGTTCCGGGCAGCACCAAGGAGCTGCTGTCCATTTCCACCCTCATCCTCCATCAGAGCTGCCAGTAGTTTCACTCCCTTCGACATCTCCGTCAGGTTAGAAGAAATTGTGGTCACTGCACAGCCCACAGCCGTGTAGTCCGTCTCCGCTGGATCACCTGCAAGACAGGGTTAGCGGTATACTGAGGAAAAGTATGGGGTTTGCACAGTATGCCAGCATGGCAAATGTCTGCTGTTGAGAGTTGGGGTGTTCTTGGAGTGTAAGTAGGTGCATTTTAAGGACATTTGGAGATTTCAGATGATTTGTATTGTATTTCAGATGTGAATATGGAGATTTCAGAACTGTATTTCTCATTGTGAAATTAATGTAAAAATAATTAATATTATTGCTGTTTTTGTCATTTTATTAATAAAAAGTTTTTACTCGTTTGGCACAAAATTGTGTTTATTTCAAGACAGTTTCTGTTATTCACATCTACCAACAGCTTAAAATTTCTTTATAATAACTGTAAAATGAGTAATATTATATCAGCAAGATTACTTTTTTTTAAAGATTAAATTATAATTGCCATGACATAATTCTTTGCTGTGCAGAACTGTGCTAGCAGTTCACTATAATGTGCATATTACAATTAGTATTGCAATTAGTATTCCATAAGTGCGGGTCACCAACACTCACCTGCAGTGAGATTAACCATAGATGCTGTTCCTGCAGTAATAGCATCCACCTGAGAGTGGATCTCATGCTTGGACTCGTCCATTTTGTTCTTCCTCCAGGCTTGAGAAGCCTGATAGACAGACAGACAGACAGACAGACAAACAAACATGTTGCAGATTACCACCAAACGAAACCATGCAATGGGCTGCAAATCGCCACAAAATCTATTTACAGTATAATGTGCACAGAGAACACCTATTCAGGTGGAAGTGCATTTGGTTTGTCTCACCGCGTCAGTGCCGAGAGGAGGCAAGCTATCAAAGTCATCCAGAGAGGCCTGTGCAGCTTGTACCGCCTGCATGCTAGAGTTAATGGTGCCTGTCAGGGCCTGCTGGGCTGAGGTCTGCAAAAGAAGTGAAAAGTACGAGAGTTATATAGCCACACAAAGGCAGACAGATACACAATCACACAGATCTCAGAGCTAAAACAAGCAAAAAACATGATAGTGTTTTTGTTCCATCTAGTCACCTGGTGCAGACAAAAATCTGAGCAGAAGATAAGTACTGAAGTCAGGTCAAACGTAAGGACCACGCCAGCAGATAAGAAAGCTCACCAGTGGGGGCATGTGTCCCGTGTGCATCTGGCCACTCGTGATCTGCTGCTTGGCTTGGGGCATGGAGCCCATCTGGAAGTTTCCTGGACCTCCTGCACCTGATCGCATAATAACTGGCATGGCCACGGAGCCTGTTTCCACCTTCCCCACTTTATTGAACTGCTGCTGCATCACTGTTGACCTACAAAGAACAGAAATTATTTTATGGATGCCTACCGTGTGGGCTGAAATATGCAGGAGATGTTACAGTATTATGTAGTAGTATATTAAAACAAATCATTCATATGGAGACATAAGTCATAAAAGTTATTTTGGATAATTCAGTCATTCAGTCTGCATTATCGTAGATTTGCAGATGTCACACAAGTGAAAAGTAGTTGATAGGTTGCACATTTACATATAATCTAATAAAGAGTTTAAATAACTCCAGGCTTTCCAGAGTTGCACATGGCTTCACTCATGGTTGATGGTTCCATCTTCCCTTCAAACAATATAAAATGTGTTACCTGTCCAAAACTAAACTGACATCAATAGAATCATTCAGAAACTTGTTTGAGCTTTTAAAAGTTGCATGTGTGAAACTTGCATATCAACATCAGCACTAAGGCTTTTAGGGGTACTGAATTAATGTGAAATAAATCTTAACATTGTCACAGAGATTACACTTACTTTTTAGGTGAAACAGAGTCTTCCAGCATGGTCGATTCCTCATCTCCTTCCAGGCCAAAGTGGTCTTTGCTCTTTTTCTGTGGACAGAGAGGTTCACACGATTAGATCTAGAGTTTTGATACGTTATTTGTGACAGGGGCCTGAAAGAAGCACTTTGTTGCCAAGCTGTTCACCCCTGTAAAGGTCAAGCATCAAGGTTTGTTGTAGAATTCCACCGTCTCCCATGAACCACTGGCAGCGACTTCGCAAAGGCTTGCTGCAAAACTACTGCAAACAAGTCTGCTGAATTAAAATGGACTGTTACTCTAGAGCCATGGGTTTGTTTGAATGAAAAAAGCAAACATATTGCTCCCAGACAGTTCATTTGCGGTGAAGACGTAGACAAGTCACTTTTTTTTTTTTTTTTTTTTTTTTTTAAAAGGATGTTTCCTTAACACACTAATTAAATATGTGCAGAGACTGGTGCTTAGACCTTTATAAACATGCACATTGGAACACATTAAAAACAATTTTCAAGCTTTGCAAAGCATATTTCCTTTAAATACAGTAACGTGGGCTACACAGTTGAATGTGCTACCTTTTTGAGGATGATGTCAATGTACCCAGCGATCAGCTGTGCAATCTGTTCGCCCTCAGTGGTCTGGACAGAGTAGTAACCATCCTGATAATCTCCAAAGTCCTAGAGAAGAAGCAAAGTGTTCACTTAATGAATCTCTTATAAGCATAAAATCAACCTTTAAACCTCTTTTTGCTTGTTAGTTCATGTCATAAGTTCTCATTAGGTTATGAGTTTTGATTACATTAAATATTTACCAAATAAAATCATGTTTAACCATATCCCCTCAACTAACTCCACCTAATCATCGACTGGAAAGCTCAGCAAGCTTGAAGACACACAAGTTTAATTTTTAAGTGTTTAGCAGACGTCTAGTTTTAGAGTCCAACAAAAAATTACAGAGGGAAAGAGTCAGGATAAATAAATGAAATAAGGTGGCACAAAACAAGCAGTAAAAAAACAAACAAACAAAAAACACTAAAATTTTTTGCTAGGAAAGAGAATGAATAGATGTAAGCCATGGACTCCATAACTGTCAAAAGATGATAAGTTTCATGACTTTCAGTGACTTCACCTCACACTGTGGTTCATCTTATGAAAGATTATGATCCAGCCATAGCCATAATTCCAAAGTGATTTCTTTCCCAGTTTCAGATGACGAAGCCAGTGCTCAGCTATCTGGCCAAATAGTTGCCTGAGTATTTCCCCAGACAGTTAAAAATAAAAACAAATACGAACATGCACATCTAACCTCTTTTTCCGCATGATATGAAAAGGATTTTTAAAACGTTCTCAACAGGAAGTGGGGTTTGAATATCAGACATATACCTCAAACTAATCTTGCTTATTGTCATTTTAAAAGGAAAATATGTCGTATGGCGAGCTTTTGTTCTTTTCAGGGAAAAGAAAGCAGGAGTTCCCAGTAATCTGACCTCAGTTGCCAAGTTCAATTAACTAAAATGATGTGTCCAATATATCAGTTGTTCCCCTGACATTTAAGATAAAACAGCTCTTCCCATTGTACTCCACTCCTAGCTCAGGATTTGAACTGATCTGAACTTTGTAAAGCTATGATGTTATTAGGAGTCATAGGACTCAGAATCACCGTTCAGCATCTAACAGCCCTTTCTTTGAATTCTGAGTATAATATTTAGAATTAGGAAAAGTTCACATCAGCATTAAAAAAGGAGAAATACAAATTACATCCCACAGGAAATTCAGCAATGCTTAGGAAATAATTTATGGTGTGTGGGAAGGCATCCTACAGAGAAACAGCATTTGTCAGACAGGGACCAGTCTTACCAGGGTGAAGCTCTTCGGTGAAGCAGCCCAACGCTTGATATTTGTCAGACTCCACTCTTGCATCACCTCTTTGGTCTTCTCGTCTACTCTCATCACACTCTCTTTGGTGATGCCCAGCAGGCGAGGGACCAGCTTGTTCTTGCCTTTCATTTTCTCCTACAGGGTAAAGACACATGTCATCAACTCAATCAGTTTAGAAACTTTCCCTTCTGGTGTTAAACACTTGCAATTTGCAAACATGTACGGCATGTGATGATTTTACAAGACACTGTTGCTGGTTACCCATTATATGCCATTTAAAATCAGCTTATGCAGGTAGGGAAATCAGCCTTTACTGATTAATTTAATTAATGAACATAACAACATAAATGTAACCACTTTGCCAAAGATTCTTTCATAATAACATCACAAGTTCAGCAGGAATGTTAACACGTTACAGAAGTCACAAATAACTAATGGAATATTTGTATAATCACTAAATGCTATGTATTCTTTCTACTAATAATAATACTACTAACATCATCAGCATTACTAGTAGTTTACTAGAATTAGCAGTGACCGTGGTTTGTGGTGACAATGAATTAAAAAATACTAAGACCTGCTTAAGTGTACATGCTAAGTAGTTAAAATTTGTACTTGGGAAAAAAATATATTGGGGAAACTTCCTCAATTTTATTTCCCAACCAGGTCCCCTTAGAAAAGACCACTTATTTACCATAATTTGGTAACTTGAGTTTAAGACCCTTAATGTAGAAAAAGTCCATATAAATCATCAGTGCATTGTTTAATGAAGCTGACTGTCACTGTATAACAAGGACTATTTTACCTTTACTAAGAAGAAGGATACTCCATATGTTTTAAGAGACCGGGCCAGTTTGACGTAGCTTACTTTAGCCTCAATCTCAGTCATATTTTGGCAGTTTTTGTGGGCCTAAGGGGTAGAAAGAAAACTCAGTTAAACATCCAACAGACTTCAGTATCAATATGAACACCAGGCTTTTGAACAGATGCCATTGAATACTCAGAAAACAACAGGGCAATAAATAGCCAAAAAAAAAAAGATTTGTTAAAGATTCTTTAGTAAAAGAAAAGGTTCAATTTTGAAAATTGTTCTATATAGCACTAAAAATGATTATTCTGTTGATATAGTTTGACCTTAATAAAACAATCCTTTTTTTTCTAAATGGATCTTCAAAAATCTTCAAAAAAATGTATATGGATCCATGTACAACACACTGGCCGTCAATCTGAGGAACCTTTTCAGCATTAAAATGGTTCTATACAGACCTTTACTAAAGAACCACTGGAGTACTTCTCCCTTTGAGTGTAGCTATGTGACATAATATACAAGCATGAAAGACAGCAGGTTAAAACGCAGAAACATCCATCAGTCGGCACAGCAGAGTGCATATTCGGCTCCAGGCCTTGCAGCACTGATTATTGTTTTCATCCTTTCATGTATAGCTCTCCACAAGCACAGGCCATGAGAATAGCACTGGGGGAAATAACAGACCCCATTGCAAACATTTTAAATTCTACCAAACCCGGTTCATGTGTTTTCAGCTTGGGTTTCCCTTCTTAGATTATTCAGAAAAAGAAAGCACTGCAGCCACCAGCAGCCAAATCCCAGCAGTCCCTGGTGTGCTCAACCCCAGAATGACCTCCCTCAAAAAGACTTGCATCAACATGCCATTCTCAAGCTCCTCACCTGAAAGATCTTCTTCTCCCCTTTGTTCTTGACATACTCTTTAGGTAGGAATTCTTTCAAACTGGAGATGAAATACAGGAAAGCAAATTAACTAAGACATAAGCCCTATTCAGATTACCTAAGTTTATCAGTAGGAAAATAGGGCTACACAAACACTGAAGTAACAATTCAGTAAAACAACAGATTAAAAAATGATGTTATAAATAATACACAGAGGGCTCACTCGAGGAATCCTGGCTTGTGTTTAGACTCATTGTGGTCTCCAAATTGGATCTGGCACTGATAACCTGCAAACTCACAGGCCTTGTCAAAGGAGACAGGGTGGGATCCATTCAGAATATCATCACGAGCCTGCATAGAAAACAATACAACATAGTGCATTCTCATACACACGTACATTGACCATAACCAAGACTAAGTATGAACTCATCAGGAAGGGTTGAAACCGCATTATAGTACTATTATGTATTAACTTCTCACTCATTGGTGGACTCACATTTTAATAGGCATTTTGGATTGTTAAAGGGCAAAAGGAGGTCAATCAAAAATCAGTAAACAAGGCAATACATTTAACAAACTTATTTTATAAACTGGAACCAAAGGCTACTCTATTAAAGTGGACAAGCTGAATCATCAGGTATATAATACAAAAATCCACTGGTCAAAAGTCAAGCAGTTATTTTAAAATTAAGTTATTTTTTTAAAAATTAGTGTGCATTAGGTCAATTAGGTCAGTTAGCATGCATCATAATAACAGGACAAAACAAACAAGTATATAACATTGATGAGGAATTATAAATAAGGGAAATCACATATATATTTTTATATTCTAGCAGAGCTATCTGTTATGTTTCCTTCTAGGTGACAAAATATGCTGCTGGTTAACTGATGCGAGCAGCTAAGGTGGAGTAGCTGGCCAGTTAGGCGGGCTATACCCATGTCTTAGCAGAAGTCTTAGGTTTGGAGGCATTGACACTTTTTGAAAAACCACTTGCGTTGGGGCAGATGTCCTATAATTACATAGGTAGCTTTATTAGATAATAGGGTATAAAAATATAAGCAGGAATCTAGCCTGTTTACAGGGCAGAAGCAGGCGGATGCCTCATGAGCAGCTTAATCACGTCCTCTAGCTGGTGGGAGATTTGTTACTTACAGTGTGGCAAAGCCAACCTCAACTCAGGGAGGCACATGACCAACTGATCTGCTCAAATTCTAAAGACAGATTCATTAAGTTTATAGAGAGATATAGCAGCCTAAAAAGCCATTCCTGACGAGGACAAGGAACTATTACAAAGCAAACAATACTTATGAATATATTTAGGATTAAAATCTGGTGCAATTTATCATGCACAGAGGCCTTTTACTGATATATATTCTGACTGCTAGATAATCTATATGACCAAAAAAAGAACAAATAGTCAAACTTGGGTGTTTAATAGCCAGATCTGATTTAGGTACAGCCCCACTGAAGCTCACACAATCTAAAAGCTACTTTGGTCAGAACAAAATGCTCTTCGTAGCACAGGCTGTGCCTGTAAAATGAGAAGTTTCATGAAATAATTGCAGTAGCCAAAATTCAAGCTCCTAATATATCTAATCCACCAAGTACACTAATCTACCAACATGACAAAGCAGGCTCATCTGGTCACCAGGTCCAGTTCAGAAGACGTTTTTAAGGAAGTACACTACAAATTTGGTCAACATCTCAAAACGTAAAAACTGATATACAACCAACCCCTCCCAAAAAAAGCCAAGCGAGCAGCCGTATAGTGCAAGCTCCATCTGTAATGATAACTGCATACCTGTACATAGAGCAGGTTGAGCTGAACTGGGTCTCTAGAGTCCACGTTCTGGTCAGAGTAGAAGAACTTTCTCCTGAGGAGTAGCATCTCAGTCTCCTCAACCCCCTGCTCACGCAGCGTCCGCCCATGGTCCAGCCAGTTCACTACATCCAAGATTTCAGAATAAGGTGCGTCCAAATGTTCATATCATGAAAATGTTAAAAAACATTATATGAACAAAATGTAAGTATTAAACACAAGGGAATTAGCTATCTAAAGTGTTATATGTATGTGAAAAAGTGAATGCTGTGGAGATTTTTTCTTGTTAGAAACAATATGATGGCATACACTCATCGTCAGTGTGAAGCTTCTGCTTGAGTTTCTCCATCTTTTTGTCATCCCTCAGGAGGGTTTTGTCTCTCTTCAGTGTCCCTGTAGTCTCTTCTTTCTTCTCCTCACCCACATCCCGCACCAGCGAATACTCGTCATAGTTTGTAATGCCTACAGAGCAAAGGTTTTCACAAGTCAACAAACTCCAAATTTACACTAACTACAAGTAAGAGCTAAAATAATATTTCGCCGTAAAGGGTTTCACCTTTAAAATACTGTGTACAATTCAACCTGGCTCACCTATTCTGGCACAAATGGTCATAAGCAAGTCACTGACGATTTTGGAGTCATCTACCATAACTGTTTTCACTGTTCCATCCAACATGCGGATCTTGAGTGGCCTTTGTTTCTTCTTGTACTCAAGTGTGTCCTGCCCACCACAAGACACAAGTTAGACAATACAGGAGATACATGTTCTATAATCTACTAGAATACACTTTCAGGAGTGTTTCTAACAGGAGTGAAGCTGAGAAACATTCCCTTTACACAGAACACACAGACAAATAAAGAATGAACACTACGCCTTTTGAATTATCTAAATTCATCATTCCATTTGAAGCACCTTTAAAAAAAAATCAGCTGAAAAATCTGAGCCTTGACTGGATATCCTCCCACCACATTCTGAGGAAGTGATAAAGAGATACCCTTCATACCCAATGTATCATATAACAGCCTTGTTAAGTGATTATTCATGTAAACAATGTTAACCCTTTCCTTTCCTAATTTATTGGTTTTGCAATCCAGTAACAGATGTGCTCGTTTAAGGCTTTCGTTTTTATGTAAAAACTTGCCCAATCATTTTCTACTGCAAAGTAAGCTTCAAGTAAAAACTGAAACAGTTAGGAAAGATTTTACCTCATATTCTCACAATTAAACACAAGTTTTGTTAGATCTAATTTATTTAGAATTAACTTTGACTGGATATAACTAAACTAAACCATATTAAATGAGAAGGTGGCTGAGCAGGATTGAAGATGCCACAGTACATAACTGTACGTAACAGTAAAAGTTGCACAATATGTGATGGCGGGATGGAATGGGAATTGCATGATACATAATCATTAGTCTGACATTCCTGACCATGTCCTTGCCTGTGTTGATCTGCTATGTTTCAACAAAAACATAACATTCATCATAACACATCAAAGTGATTTCAGCATACACAATATGTACGGCACATACAGAGTCTAGGAAATGTGAAACCCATTCCTCTATTTACTTCCTCTATGGTGTGGGTCCCTGTAGTGTTAGTATGTGTGCTAACAGGCTGACATTCTTGCCTTAGGATGACTGAGTGACTAACTGACATACTCACCCCATTTCTGAGCATATAGTAGTCCAGAGCTTTCCCTGCCTCAAGCCAAATGCCTTTCTTTGGGTCTTCGTCTGACAGGAACAGGCCAAAATCATTGGCTGGAAAGGACAGATAACAGTCAGGCTTCTTCAACGTACTGTGGAACATGTGTTTATGAGTAACTCTGAGAAGTTTGTATGTGTAATTAGAATTGTGTGTTGGCCTAGTTTTAACATTAACCTGTATCCATTTCAGATACTCATAACACTCAAGAGATACCAAATATGCGGTGTAATTTGCTGAGAATTTTCCCTACTTAGTCTGCCAACAGTGTCAGACCACTGTAGCCACCAAACACTTCCTTAAAATGACCCCCATAGTGTTTCTCAATGTATGAGCATGGTTCTATTCTTCAGTTGGCTATTTCTTTCTGTTCCACTTGGCATCAGGGCTTCTTTATCCTTAGAATCTATATACTTTGTCCCTGCAGTGCTTTGCCAGGCCTGTGCAAGGCCTGCTATTTAAGATGCTGAACATTCCATATTAGCTGGTGATGTTGGCCAAGAGTAGGCCTTCAAAGTGGAAAATTACTCACAGGTTAGGACAAGTATGGAGAGAAGGGTGTTCAGAGGGAAGCTATTATGTAAGACTGGCCACGCCCAGGTTGAGGCAAACTGTTGCAAAGCAACAAGCTAACTTTGTTAGACATTTCACAGTTGTGCTTTGTTTTAAAGGATATTTTTAGGTTCTGTACATTCATTCTTTAGAAAGGAGGGACCGTGTAGGGGCTGGCAACAGAAAGGGGAATCCTGCTTTCTTCTTCTACAGAAGCTGAGGTCAGCAGTTAGGTTTACTGGATGAAATGGAACAAGAAGCTAAACCTTTAATTCTCATAAACATTTTATATACATTCCTGAATCTGAAACAAATATAGTTTTTATTAATTGTATGGCAATCTTTTTACTTGAAAACCATTAAATTAACCAACTAACTGTGAGATGTAAGAAAGACTCACGCTGGCCAGATTGTGCTTCTGGAACTCTCTCCCTGATGATGCGACAGGCGTCGTACACCATGGTGGAGGGCTCAAACTGCATCGTCTTCACCACATTTCCCACCCCGATCTTCAGTGACAGCGCCACCATGACTGCGCTCGTTTGCCTACGTGATTGCTAAACCTGCAAAAAGGAAACAGCGATAAATGTCTGCACACAACCAAAAAGGGACATTTGTTTGTTTTTTTCTTGTAAGACAAATACACTGCTCATGTGCCAAATTAGCTTGCATTAGAAAATTATTCTAAACCTTTTCTTAATTTTCTCCATTGCACTCCATTTTCTCTTTCATTCTCATGACTAGAAAGTGTGTTAGTAAATGGTTAGCTGAAAGCACAATCGAGAACTAGGGACCAGAGGAAAAACAAGTCTGGTTAGCAGGATCAAAGGACTGTCATATCTTTTGATCAAACCACAAAAATAAAATTTAAAAAATAAAAAGTGCAATTGTATGACAGCAAAGAGTGGACTGAGATAGGAACATTGAAATGGAACTTATCAAAATGGAAATATTCGACACTAGAGACCTGTGAATACCGCAAGTTTTCTTCTTCTAGAGATTGACATCTTTCATGTCTGAACTTACACATGCCTCTGTAAGAACATCCCATACACAGTGTGTAACAAAACAGCCTGAGGTGAACGGCCTCAGGAAAGCCAAAGAATGCTGGCAAACAGACAACAACAACAAAGGCTCAACAAGAAATAACAATGGAATTGAAACACTACAAACGATTGTAGAATACTAAGCTTTAGCAAGTCCTGCTGATGACCTGCTCAATCGGCCGAGGGTTACCTAAAGAAGTACTAAATATAATATAGTAATATAACTTTACTGTCCCTATCATATTAACCTTGTAACTATGTTTGCTAGGGCTAATTTTCATTACTATTAAACCATCTGAAAACTCTGGCTACCCTTTACATTACATGAATAACAGAAATAGAAAATGGTCCACAATTACTAGTTACATTAATATACATAAAAATTTAACTGCGTACTTTCCTCTCTGGAGTTAGTAATTTGGTTGTGTTTGCAACCATATTTATAGCCCTAAAATTGATCTATCGCTGTAGTTTCTTTGTGTGATCGTAGAGCACTGCAATGGCAGAAAAGGTTCTACATTTCACAGCATCTACCAAAAGGGGAACAACACAAGCAGAGTCTGAAAACAGAGGAACCATTTTGAATCTGAAAGTGAGAGAGACAAACCACACAGCCAAAATAATAAACTTGTTCTAACGGTTCCTCTTAAGCTCTTGTAAAATGAACGCCATCTTGTTTTGGGGTGTTTCTCAGAAAATGTATTTTAACGTAACTCGGGAAAACAAATAATTTTTAACCGCAAACATTTTGTGAAATACTCACTAAGCTACAAACAAGTTTACCAAATAGCATTAAGGACATTGAAGGCTGAGGTTAACCAGCATACTAAACATCTTCCCAGTCAATGAACATTTAGTATCACACAAATCAATAGTGAACAATGCCGGGATGAGCCAAAAGTTCACAGAACCACTTGCAGACCACTGTTATTGCTTGTGGCATGCCTGACAGCAGCAACAGTTCAGATAATTTAGCATGTTGAAGGCTGAGGAAGGCTAAAGATTCAGCCCAATTCCCACAGTTAGTGTAAGAAGCATGCCATGGGTGCCCCTCTATCACCCTCTGTTGCTCTCACCATTGCTCTCTATTGGCACAGGTTCTGTGGAGGGCAGCATTCCAGCCAACATTCCAGCTCTACTGTCTCTAAATTTAGGGGGTGGGAAAAGGGGACAGACTTCATGGCAGACTTAACTGCTGCTTTTAACAGGGTCCATGTTTGACTTTCACCAAAAGAAGTTCTTGGTTAGCCTACAGTAAAACAGTCAGTACTACTTGGTAAAGTTTCCAGACTGCATTACATTAAGTATATATGCATACATCCTTGTTCTAAACTGAAATGTCTAATGGGATATGTTTTCAGATTGGGTGAATCATGCCTGCTGTGGTGTTTTGAATAAGCAAAAGCTCATATTCATCATAAAGACAACAACCCACCAAATACAACTATATTCATTAAGATTATGCTTGTTAAATCTGAATTAGACTAATTAATAAAGACAAAATTAAGGTGGGTTACTAAAGGCAGCATCTTTCAGTCAGGTCAAAATTTTAACAACAAGGTTACCCAAAATGAAGTTTAACATCAAGGTTAATTACACCGTAAGATAAGCAATAATTATGTTAATTGGAAGGCGCATTACTACTTCAAAAGGGTCATAAAGGCAGTGAAAAGCCACGGAAGCCACTGTGGCCAGGGCATCTGTTTCTGAAGATGGGCAGTGTAGGGAATGAAAGACAAGGAGCTCTATTAATGGAGGTCTCTGAGCAGATCACAACTGAAGAAGAACAGCAGCGTGTGTGTGCTTGCTGAAACAGGCCATTGTTAAACCATTTGAGGCCAAGATTTATAAAGCATCTGAATGATTAACTATGTATTCCTACACCAAAGGCAGGCAAAAGAATGGCATTAGGCGTGTTACTGCATGGCCAATAAAAGAGAGGGGACTGCCCAACACTGTTTACTGGCTTGGACATTTTAATGGCAGGTTCTCCTCTTACTGACTCCCCATTTTTACACTGAGGTGCATTCCTCTTTTGGGGTTCCTCTGACAACAAGCCTGCATACCTCTCACACAGCAAAAATGTGTGAAAGAAAAAGAAAGCTACTTTTGCCTCTGTTGACTTCTGCCAGGCAGACACCAAAAAGAGAACAGCAGTGGCAACTCAACATGTCTGAATCTCAAGAGTGTAAGTTCTCTAATTCAATGAAATTAAAGTAAAACAGGAACCAAGATTGATGACCGTCAAAGAACACTGCAACGAGCAGTCTCTGAGTCTCTGATTTCTGATCAAGCTTGGATATAAATAGACAACACTTTGGCCACATGCAAGGCCGGAAAACATCCAGTTCCTGGGTCAGTGACCACGGCCCTGCACAATCCAGCTATCCTTCCTATGAAAACCCCTACTTGAAGCACAAGAACAAAAACTCAAGTTAAAGCCTGGTAAACGAGAGTCAAATGGATGTGTGTTTCTGTTCAGCACAATGAGTGGTTGTCGCCTTTCTTTTTTCTATGATGGGGGAGCTAACGATGTGTCAGTGGGTTAGGTGGCTGGTTTCACATTTGAAGATACAGATGTGATCTGCTTGCATGCATTTGCTGACTGCAACATGTGAGAAACCAGATCAAGAAAACTATATCAGATGAAAAAAGCTATACCAGGGAAGGTAAACGAGTGGCAGAGAGTTTTGGCAAGGTGGCTTGTTAATGTGCTATGTCTAAAATCATTTTAATTTGCAGGCCAATATATTTTTACAGTTTTACGGTACCGATTTATAAACAATTTTAAAAACCTATGAAACAGCAGCAACAAATATACAAACATCCACATCTGTTCTAAATTTTTCTACAATTGGAAAATAATTCACCCCACACTGAATTTACCACTCAGTCTTATTCCAATGTCGGCTGCCAATGAGACAAAAGCAGGTTACATGTTGAACCAAAACGGTGTAATAGGCTGGACAAAAGCTGCAAGGAGGCTGCAATAAGAAACTGAAATTCAGAGACATGAAATCAACTGCACAGACATTTTTTTAAAATGCCTTTAGATGTAGTCAGCTGCAGTAAAACTCTGGGCGCTAACTGAAGATTGAATCCAGCTCTAATCTAGCTCGTAGAGTTAATTTCATTCATTCATTTAACTAATGTGTGCACTTATCAGTTACTTCTGAACTATATGTACTGTGTATGCTGTTATGGGACTTAATCAATTAAACTGGAGTTTCCCAAGCTTTGACACAAGGACATCTCAGCCTTGTTGAAATATTGCTTATTGATTATGTGAATATTTTCTTATCCAAATAACAAACACCAAGCAGGGCAGCCTTCCTCCTCTTTCTACTGTGTTTTGTCTGTCTTGTCACCTCTGCTGTTTCACATGTTCTGACTGTAAGGAAGTGAATTATTCATTCTCATTCTCTCACTCTGAGAATGCAAGTACAACAAAAGGGTCTTCAACAAGTCGCAAATGATCAAAGTTAATGCTGCTAATGAGCTAACATGGTTGCAGCACAACTTTGACTGGTCTGCCAGCTTAACAGATCCACCAAACACAAATCAAATGATCAAGAACACTGTTTAAATAGTTTGAAACTTTCTGCAGCATCACAGTCAGTCAGCCAACTCAGACATCATGTGAAAGATGATGTCAATGAACATGTATATATTTTTTTAATCCCGATATGTTTTTTTTTCCATCTGCTAAATAAATACATTTAAAAAAATCAGACTCAACTCATTTTACATCGGTAAAGGCATTACCATCTTCTGGTGATGGCATACAAACGTGGAATGTGGAAATGTTCCAAATGTGGAAAAATCTGGGTTAAAATCACTGCAACCCATATTAGTTGCTTGTTTTGTTCCATATGAATCCTAAAGAACCAGAAAAGCCAACAGTCCTCCTCCCTTCCACATCAAACCCCTGTAAAATAGGCACATCCAGGGGTGAGGTGAAGCAGACAACAGCAACTAAACCATTAATAGTTAATGGCTGAAGATCAGCAACTGAGAACTGGCAGCTTTATAGAGCCATCATTAACAGCAGTGTGAAATGGATAGGTGTACTATAGAGCATTCAGACACTTCGCCAAGTTTGATTTACACCACTGGCACCCTGATACGGGAACACGGATTCAGGCTTGCTCTGTGACTGAGAATCGGAGATGACTAAAGGTTGGTCCCATGATGTCATGCCTATTTAGAGGCCATTCACAAATAGATTAGAATCCTAAAATCTTTTTGTAACTCTGCCCTTTTTTGCTTTCATTTTTCTCCTGTTTATTTTATGTTCAGCAGGTTTCTAATATTGTATTAAAACAACTAATTATAATACAAAATTAAAATAGAACATGAACGCATTTCATACAACAGAATAATTGCATGAAGTAATTGAGCAGTTCAAACCCTGCAGGTCTTTAGTGCCATTCTTTAACTTCAGTAAAATTCTAGTAGTAGTGATAACAGTGGCTGTGGGGAATTATATAATAGCACAGAAGCTAGGAGTGTAGGCTACCTGCTTAATGAACAGCAGACACCTGATATTCCATGCCAAAGGACTGATTTACAAACCTGACATAGCTTCTTCTTGTTTTAACTGTTTTGTGACGTTTTGCTTCCTGCTGAAATTATACCACAGGGAATCAGTTACTGCAGCAGCCAGTAACCAGATTTAATATTAATATATTTTAGATTTTTCGCAATAAACACTTTATAGGTTGTCGTATACACAGACATGGACAAATATGTGGGAACCCACAAATTTCTCAGAAATAACTTGAAACTGACTAAAGTAAAGAGCATCCATCCATTTTTATTCTTAAGTTAATAAAGATAAACAATAAATAAAATGGCATGGACAACAACATTGAGATCAACATTCAGGCAATCCCTGAAAATACTTGATTTCTGTAGCTCTGAACGAGACTTCTGTCTTCTGCAAGACTGTCTAACTGCAAGCAAACTGCTTTAGTTAGCTCAGGTTTGAAAGGTGTCTTCTCCACATTGCATGTGCATGCAGACGGTATGATCAGAGACTCACCTTCCTTGACCTTTGAGTTCAGCCTGTATTTCTTTAGAAGTTTTTCTTGTTTTTTTTTAATCTACCATTCTAGCCTTCTGTTCAATCTGGTGTTGATATTCCTCTTGTGGCCACATAACGAGAGGTTGGCCACAGTGCAATCTACCTTAAACATCTTAATAATATCTGCAATTGTAGCCACAGCACTAGATCAGGCTACTTGGAAATGGTCTTATAACCATTACATCTAACCTGTGTAAAAACTTTGTGTAACATGATTATAATGTTATACTAACATATTAGTATACATTTTTTATTTTAAGTTTATTGAGCTCCTTTATAAACTCTTATCTTAAAGATAAATTTATAAGGTTTAAAGTTTTGCAGCATGTATTGTCTAATGCTCACATGAATACCGGATTCAAATATTTATTTTTTGTCAACCCTTGATTCTCTCCAAATGATTATCTCCGCGATTTTTAAATTAGAAGGACCATAATTCTGACTAAACGGCCACATTAAAAGCAAAAGGTAATCAAATTTAAGTCAAGAAGGCTTTAAATGTTTAGTGCAATAAACCACAATAAACAATCTGTTTTGAGGATTATGTTGGATATAGAGGATGTTTTAGGTTCTAAATCTGTAGCCTCTCCATGACAGTTTCAGTACAAGTTTTTTTGTTTTCTTGGTATTTTGTATGGGTGACATTGTCAACATTTTGTTGTCGATTAAATGTCCATTAGTGTTAGCTAGTATGTTTTAATATTTAATATTTGTATTTTTGGCTTCTTAATAATCTCATAATTCAGAGGGCCCAGTGGTGGCCAGAGGAAATATCTATGGAGGGCAAAAATAAAAGCTTTTGATTAAACAGCAGTGATTTTTAAAATGCCATTCATTTTTCCTCATAGAAAAAAAAACTGCTTAGACTCAGAGTGGCATTTTTGGGCAAAGTGCCAACTACAAAACGGTTTATACAGCAAACGCAAACTGCCACTAACACTCGCCCTAGTTTTAATAATGCAGTCAGGTTAACAGCCACTTTAAGTGATCACTGTCTGCATGACAACAAGTCTTTTTTCACCAACCACTAATATAACTCCTACTCAGTTCACAGCCAACAAACACGACAGTAATAGTTTTATTTCTGGGGCTGTCACTCATTTTCATCACAGATGTAATAACATCTTAACCCAATCACATGGCCGTTAAAAGTTTCCTTGCTATTTCTGTTTGAGACAGGATGACTCGAGCACCAGGATTTTCTTCTCGACAAGCGGCGACTCATGTGGTGTGGAATGCTGCACAGAAGAAGCAGCCCTGCTCTGCCACAGCATGATGTGATGTCATTTCCTGTTTGAAAAGCCCTTCAATGCCATAAAAGGGAATTTTAGCCATCTGCAGGCGAAGAGTGAACACGCATACTCGTTAAAAACACACACACACACACACACACACACACACACACACACACACACACACACACACACACACACACACACACACACACACACACACACACACACACACACACACACACACCACTGATTCTCCCACAGCTGGGAGTACAGCTTCCTGTGCAATTACGAGCTAGAGTTAAGGAAGGGAGGGTTTGTTTAGCTTATGGAAAAGGAGGGAAAAAGGAGGGAATACAGATTTAAAAACAAACATCTGAAGGTGTTAAAAGAAGGCTGTGCTAACTCACAATTTCAACAGTGAAGGAGGGAGGCAAAAAGGCTCTATGAATTTGCGCTCAAACTCATTAAACTCTGTATACTCACAAATAATAACAAATTAAAAATAACAAATTAAAAGGGTTAAATTAAGTATAAAGCGTGTGATTTCTAATCTTGGAACTGAGCCATCCGAAAGGGCCCCCACCCAACAGTGACCCCTCCTTCTCAATTAGATACCACCCCATTATTGTAGCAAGGGAAAAGAGGAAGTAGAGAAGAACAGCAATTACTGCACCTCTTCTGCTGCTATAAGTGACTAAACATCACAAAGAGACAAAGGGTCAGAACTGCTCACATAAACCAATACATTTCAAATATCCTGCATAGTTCTTTAACTCAAACTCTTAAGTAGTACAGATGAGACCAAACTGTCACAGCGTGACGTTTACTCAGAAAACATTCAACATACATAGGACTGCTCTGTGGCATGGATACACATGGACACAGACTGACCTACTGATACTTTGCCTGCAAATGCATATAGCAACTTTTGCATCTTTGAAATACTAGGCAGATAGGAAATTGGAATTCACCACCATGCTTGGAAATTACAAATCCGCCATTGTGCTGATGAATGCTTGATTACTGCCACTATTACTACAGCTGCAACAGATAGACAAAAGAAACATCACATAAAAATTTAACGCACAGGTAAACAGCCCATTTGTTTTCTTTCAATACTCAACTTTAAAGTCAGGCCATCATTTTAGACACCATCCTGCAAGAACGAGCCCTTGTTTACAGTTTAATTTTGGAGTACTTGTATCACAGAGGATCCAAGAATACTGCAGAGCAATATGAGCACAGGCTTACTAACCCAGTAACATATTCACATTGGCGCCAGGGCGTAAGGAGAGGAGCCAGAAAGATGATCCACACTGCACACAAGCTGTTAATTAACTAAGAGGTGTTCACAGGGTGCTGTAAACAAATATGGAAGGCCTCCTTTAAATTCCGTGTAATTTTGCTTTTTAAGTGAGAATGTTTCTATGCCATCCAGCTGAGATGATAATAATAATGATTCTACTACTACTACTACTACTACTAATGATAATAATAATAATAATAATAATAATAAGAGTAAAAATAAAATAAAAATAATAACGATGGTGATAAATGATATAATAAAGCTTATTAATTATTTAACAACAACAAACACAACAACAATAATAAAATTGGTACAAGAAGCAAACATGCCTGCCTAAAAGTGTCCAAGTTAAACAGGAAACTGGATAAATTCTTGACTTTACCACCACTGTAACAGACCTCTTGGGTAACTCTACATTTCCTAATACTGATAAGCATGCTAATAAAGGGAAGTTGAAGTATTACTGCAGCTCTTTATCAGCTTCAATGTTACTAGGCATGGCTAAGCTATCCCTATAACAACTTGTTAATGCAATCTAATTGTTTGGCAATGTGCAAACTAATTCATTCAAAGTTTTGTGTCTGGTTTCCTGCATTTTGCTGTCTTGCCAGCTAACCAGCTGCTAAATTCAACACTGCTTTAAATCTCCATGTAGAAGGGTCTGGTCACAGGCATTTAAAACACAAGGGTTCATCCATGGGTCAGGAGATGTCTAGTGTGTATCTAATCTTCAACCAAGCCTAGTCATCATGTTGCCCAAATTTGCCATACCATAATTCAGCGTCTGGAACTTCTATTATTGGATTGTTGACGTCACAATTTATAAATAAGTTATGATTTACAGCAATAATATCTCTCTTTAATAACATTATGTCTACAACACTTAGACTGCTTGCAGACATAACCAACTGTGCTGCCTACTCCACCATAAAAACCTGATATCCTCTTGGGGACTCCATAATGGCTATTTGAAGTAATCAGTGACGATAAGTGGCATGTCAGAGATAATAACAGTAAATAATACCAAGCAAAAAATCTGATCAAATAAATGCTTAGTAATGACAGTGAAGAATATTAAGATCCCAAAAAACAAATTGGCCTACCTATGTTAATGTTAATTAAACATTAATAGCAACACTATAAACACTCTGAACCTTTAAACAAATTAATTACACTAGATTGCATCTAAGTCCCACAGAATTGTGGTGCATAAATTGTTCTACCCACAGCTCTTCAAAAAACATGTAATCAAATTAGCAACCAGAGGAACAAAATATATTACTCAGCAAACAGCACAGGGAGAGTCAGCCCCAGCACACATGACGCAGTATGGAAAATAAATCACTTCAGCCATTTTTCCAAAAAGAAATGGGTGACTCGTTATAGGCATATATGTGTCACTGTCTCTAGAAACATCTCCAAATGATGCCTGCCACTCCCTCGGTGGACATGCAACCACTGAGCCAATACACTATAATAACACAGCTTTTCTTAGGCATCCTCACATAAACTCAATTTTAAAAAGCCAAAGCCATAATTTATAAAGTAACTCTGAAAAGAAATGATGGTTCAGGATCAGATTTTTTTTTGACCACGCCCATCATAAACAAGGCTGGAATGTGGTCCTAGGTCACCTCTCAATGCAAATGGCTCCTCTCAAGCCAAGCCCAAAGCAGAGGCCAGGGCTGAAGCTCCAGAAGCCCAAAAGCCAGAGATGAGATCAACCACTATCAAAAGCTTAGCAAGCATCAATGTGCAAAGCAAGAAGAACGAACAGAAGAGAGAAGGCCTTTTACCGCCAAGTACAGAAAAACAACGAGCCAGCCAACACAAAGCCCCAACAGAAGTACTTTTTGAAAATCAATGACTCTAATTACATCTATTTCAAGGTCACAGCCCAGCATGAAGGCCTGTCAGTGCCCAGCAGGGAGCCCTCCCCTCTACCCCTTGAAACACACAAGTGCAAGCGTGCACACACACACAAACTTTGGTGTGATTAAGCAATGCCTCATGCCTTTAATTGTTTGATCTAGGGTTTAAGTTGCCTGAGCTTGTATGTCATCTCACCAGGAGCTTACATAAATCCTCATAAACAGAGCTGATCAGTCAGAAAGCCAACCAAAGCAGCAACTCTCCACTACACTGCACAGCCTGTGAGAAGAGCTCTACATGCACTGCACTTCATACAAACGTCCATTGTGTGGTAGTGTTCCAATTTATGTACTCCAGGTGGTGGTAACACGGAATGAGAGATCTGGAACAGTAGTTTTTTTTTCCCTGGAACTGTGTGCATGAAAAAGGGACAGTGTTTTAGGGTAGTGCTAAATGACAAGAGGCAAATACCCAATTTTGATTTTTCTGAGCTACATTGCAAGCACTATGTGAAAATGTGACCGCTTTCTACAAATCTTTCCGTTCCAGGGCTTTTTCCACCATAAAGGCCAGCACATCCCGATTTGGGGTTTGAATGCTGCATGTTATGTACCAACTTTGTTAAGACATGTTAATGATTAATATTCTAGGTTACAATAAATTGCAGCTCATGATTTAAAAGACTGCACTTATTCAAATAGCTATTCTGATTAATTAGCATTGGGCGGCACAGCAAGATATTTTTATGTTCCACATTTAGATTTAAAGCAACACTATGGCTTATAGTAAACAAAAAAACCTATATGTTTAGAGAGCAGTTAAAAGTAACCCAAATCCACTTTTCTTGTTCACACAAAGTCTGAACATATCACACTCTAACTTGCACACGCAAAATATCAATGCTCCACATGGCTCATCTATTTGCTGGCATAACAGAAGCAATCACAAACTTTCAATGACTAAAAGCTGGGCTTAGCAAAAAGAACATGATCAAACTCATTGTGAAAAAGGGCATGTTATTTGGCCCCAGCCATTTCTTTGGTTTGTGTCCTTGGTTCCTTTAAACTTTGCTTTAGGACTTTCTTTTTGTTGATGCTGCAGCTTTGTTTATTCCACATTCACACATTTCATTTAAAAGCTATTTGAACACAGAGCAGTTGAGAAGTGCTTTTATTTAGTTTTCAGCAGAGAATGAATACACTATATTTCAGCATGCTCTTTTTTCTTCATTCTTTCAATTTTAGCTATATAACACAGTACAAGACGCTGCTTTAATGACACAAGTTAGATCTTTCAAGAGTCTGGCAATACAAAGCTGGACCCACACAGAGCCCCACGAGTGTACAGAATTCAGGAGAAGCAGTACTAACACTGCCGAGTCACTTCCCCAATTTTCAATTTGAAGGACAGTGGTTTTGCGTTTTGACGTTTGCCCTCCGTGTTTTTCAGTATCTCCAGCCACATGCTCAAGTATCTTGTCTCCCATCAGGTTTATCTAACCGCTCTCTTCCATATCGGTCTGCTGCAGAACAGAGTTAACATTAGCAGTATGATTGATGAATATGAATGCCACTTATCTCTGTATGGCAGAAGACCTTTCTCTCACCAGGAAACAAACTCTATTCACTTGTATCAACCATAAACTGAAATCTTTAGGTGAATCAGCATCTATTTACACAACACACATCTGGCGCTTCAAGCCCTGTTTTGACATCCTTGTGTCTTGGTTGTAACAATACTGTAAATTTAAATATGGGTTGTTTGAAGTGTCTTCATTCTTGTGCTGTAATGCTCGTCTCTGTCGACCCGTCACTGAACAAAATCAACAAGAAAAATGCCAATGTCTACATTAAAAAGTATTCCTTTACCAACACAGTATTTCTGAAAGAGATCATGTTCTGTAATACCACAAGACAAAAACAACACATTCTAAAATAAGAGCTTCTGGCACAGTGTCAATTTTGATGTCACCTTCATGATAAAAACATCAGGACTGAAAGGGTTGAGGTTTCGGACAGGAGCTCCTTGCACTGACCTATTAACAATGCCAACAAACTGTAAATTCCAGCACAGCAATGTGAAGTCGACAGGAGAGTTCCTCCATGTCCTCTGCTGGCAGGACTCTCAACACACTGACGGCTTAAGCATGGGGGAATGTAAGCAAAAGCTGTAGAACATCTGTTGAACCATAATCTGCTGAGCAAATCCTGCAGCTCTAATCTTACTGCACACACTAACAGAGAATGCACTCTCATGTTCTAGAATTAACAGGCGTAGAGGATCTTAGGGCCATGGTAAATTGGACTAGTCTTCAAAGGAAAACACTATCAACGCTATATGCTTTCAATAGTTTGTGAAAGGCCATTTGGTTGTGATATGCATGTTTATCATTATAATAAAAAATAAAAAAAGAAAACCAACATTAGATATTATAATTATATATATATATATATATATATATATATATATATATATATGTGTGTGTGTGTGTGTGTGTGTATGTATGTATGTGTGTGTGTGTGTGTGTGGTGTGTGTCTGTCTATGTATGTATACTATGTATTGTCCTATATTTATGGACCAAGTGTACAGTGTTGTTTACAGGGTCTAAACAAAAGTCTGCAGACAGTAGAGCTGGATCCATGGTAGGAGTAAAATATCTTAAAAGACATCAGAGTTGCTTTTCCCGGGCGGTTTTATGGCTCAATTCCATGGCACATTCCTCTGGAATTCCACAGTGATTCTCTGCGGAGTCCAGGCTAGATGTAAAAGGAGGGAGGGAAACATGGAGGAGAAGGAGTAGGAAGGGAGCGTTCTCTGTCACAGAGTGAGCAAAGGGAACATACTCGTTTTGTTGACTCCCCAAGGGATAGAGGAATGTGAACAGGGAGCTGATTTGGAACATTTTGTTGGCAACAGAGTAAACCTTATCTAGCTGATCAGTCAAAGCTGACAGTGAGGGTGAAATGAGGGAAAAACAGTGAGACACAAACATGAACCGACTGCTCAGCTGGACTACCATTTCTGAAGTCTCTCCAATAACAAAAGATCTTAAAGGCTTTAAAACTTGGTTATCAGAGTAGACTTGTAGAATGACATCATCAAAACACTTTATAACTATGACGCATTAAATCCCATATAGTGGACGGATATCAGCATTGTTAAACCCTTTAAACGGTAAAAGTCTATTACACACTTTTATAACTTAAGCATTACTTAGCCAATCTACCACATGGTACATATAGTAACTCAATAACAGCCTTTCAGTTGTAAGAAGCCTGGAATTTTAAGGGCTTAAACAAATCAGGTATCAGCCAGTTGGACCAATCCACTTTTGACACAGTTTCTTTTGTTGGATTTACAATAAAGTCTATAAGATCAAATCTGGCCTTTCTGCCGGAATGGTTGACATTTGTTTGTAATGGCCTCTGACTTCAGTACAATTACACCTGTGTCCTGAAATGACCCAAAATTGCACATCCTAACTAAGAGGGTCATGTAAATGATCCATGTGCAGCATGAACAACAACAACAACAAAAAAACAAACTAGCAGCCCAAGCTTTAGGCACAAAGATCATTAGCTCTGAACAGTTCTCAACAGTTAATGATTAGCGGGAAATGCCCAGACGCTTTTAATGCTTTTACAGCTATTACAGGCAGAAACGGCATATTAGCCGTTAGGTGATGACAGCTATATGTGCATAAATTCTGATCTGACCATTCTCATTAAGGCTGTATGGCCGCAAATGGGACATATACCCAACCGAGAACCACATTTGAAAAAGGCAAAACTGGTTTACACAGCTCTGAAAACATCTGCCACATTAAGGAAAGAAATTGTGCCACTTCAAACTGGAATGCAGCCTAAAACACACATGTGTTTCTGTTTTTATAGAGGTCACTGTAAAAATTGTAAGCAGTTTTTTAGACAGTGAGTAACACAGATTTCAAACCAAAAAATAAATAAATAAATAAAAACTCTTCATGGATTAGTACTCAGTATTGATTTATCATAATGGGCACTGAGAGAGAAATGGTAAGATCAGTGTGTCCTTGCTTATTAAACAAAGCAAATAGCAACCTAATCAGACCGCAAATGAATCAGACAACTTGGCAGTTGGCGGTGCATAGCCAGTACCGATGGTCACATTTTAATGTTATTAATGGCAGGTCTATAAGAGTGGGAGGAGGCCCACACTCTGACAAGTCATGATCAGCCGCAATAATGACAGTTTTAAACCATACTGAGAATAGCTCTCCGTGAACAGCTAAGCCCTTTTTAGTTCTGAGTAGTTTCAGCTTTTACGTCGTTAACCCAGTTACAACATAACCTTTTAATTGTGTCTTTGTAAAACTTCTGTGTCAGGCTAACTGTGTTCATATTTGTAAAACTTCTTGTCCACCAGCTCAGATTATCAAATTGATGAGAACCTGTAGTGAGAGAAACAGTGTGCGTTCATGTGTGCCCAGTATAAAAGACATAAAGGAAAGGAAATAGGATGCAGCACTCCTGTGAGGAAAGGACAGCAATTTGTATTCTTAGTAAAGAGGATACATTTGCTGGCCCTTCTTTTTCAGGGTTTTTGTTCCCTCTGTGCTAAACAGTCTTGAGGGGCAAGCCTATTTCAAGAACTTTGACATCAAATTATTACATAAAGCAAAATCTAAAAATGCTCCAGGTATGGCAAAAACAGCAACAACCAACCTTCCAAGTCAAGCACAACATCAGTAGATATGGTCAAGATGAAATTACTAGCATTAAAGCTGCCAGATAAAAACAAAGAAAGCAGAATGTGATCATTTGGAGACAGGACCCTTTCATACATCCTGAGAAAACATGGACAGTGATCGTCAGTGACACAGACCTCACATTCCTTCAGTTTCATTCCCACACACGACAGGAAGTCAATCTACATGCCTTCTGTCATTTATATATCCATGGACATGATACAAAAATGCAGCTGTTGCTTCTAGCCAAAACTGAAGACCATCTTCTCCAAATCTCTTTTTAAACACCCAACCATAATCATGCTCCTTGGTCTCACCACCTAAAAGTATGCATCACAACAACAAATGAAGAACTAGACACAAAAAGAATGAGAGCTAACGCAGGTTTTGTTTTTTGTGAAGGCAGCTGGTAACATCCACCAATACTGCAACATCCACCAACGCTGGTAACATCCACCAACTGGTAACATCCACAAATACATGCGTCTATGGCATCTCCTATGTGATTTCATTACTTGCTGTTGAACACTTCTGTTATCCTCTAAAACAGATTTATTGTTCTAACAGTGATCAGACAGACTCAGAGAATCAGAAGTCATGGTCATTACAGAGACATATAAGGTAGGGGTTGATGTGCTTTTTTCCAGGGCTAATAGTGGTTATTAGCAATCAAGATGTCGTTCAACGAAAAACGTGCTTCAAGCCCCATCTTAATTCAGGCAGAGAAATCATCACGTATAGCAAGCCTCAGCTGTCTGTACACACACGGTAAACGTGGTCCAACTAAAACAGCAGTAGTGCGAGTCTGCACGTCTCGTCTGCTCCACACAGAAACTTTCACCAAACGTGATGTTTCAGACTCGACCTGCACACCCAAGTCACATTTGCCTGGCTAGAGTGAGTGAAATTACATGACTGAGTGCTTTGAGCTTTTGACCAAATAAGTGACAGAGACAGACGATTGTGCTGATTGGTCATCCACATATCTACCAATTCGGTAACACTATGGACATCAGGCCAGACTGTAGAAGTGCATTTTGTTGATACGCGCATAGATAACAAAAGCCACTTTTACTGGCCAGGTAATAAAAACCAAAATAATAAGATAATAAAAATAAAAATTGAATATTGGCTCAGATTATTGGTCGAGGAAATAATCAGATGACATCTACTCCAAGGTGTAACAGAAGTGTGAAGGTACAATTTAAAAACATATTCCACATTAAATTAGCAGATGGCATGAACAAAACACAAGCCTTTTTTTAAAATCCATGAATAATGTTTTAATTTCTCGGACAAATACAACACACTTTCCGTACAGAGTTGGAACAAAAGATCATTTTCATTTACACATATGTGATTTAGGAACCTGTGGTAGACTGGCTTAGTAAAGTCATACTCCAGTTTCAGCTATGATACAATACACGAGTCATCCCAGATATCTGCTGCTAAATGTACACCCTTAATCAAATGCTGCAGATGACAGTTTTGTATACCCCAATTGGGTCATACAATGTAAACCAGCACTAAATGTAGCCAAGACTGCTTGGTGCCTTACTGTACTACAGTCTGCGGTTTCTGATGCTAGCAAAGTAAAGACAGTGTCTGGATAAGAACAGATATTGTAGGGAAAAAAAAAATAATACAGTAGGTACTGGATTGCAGCTTCCAGGTCCCAGTCCCTGTCTTATGAGACATTTCCTTTTGCTTTGTTGACTCATAATGACCTTTGATCTAGACATTTGGCAATCACTAATGCCCCTGGCCTACAACTACAATCCTTTAACAAACTACATTCAGAGAAATTACTAATAAAATGTAATTGGCTTATAATAGTAACATGTCTGTATTTTTGTATTTATAACTGAGCAATCTGAAAATGGAGTAAAAAATACTCTATAGCTTCTATAACTAAATTGTATACAATGACAGGTAAATGTAAATTAAAAATAAATCTTTAATGAAAATAAATGCAATTCAGAAAATGTTTTCTAAATTAAAACATTATATATATTTTACAATGAGCACTCAAAATTAAGACTGTTGTTAAAATGTTAGGTTCAAAAACAAGTCATTAAATAGATCATTAATCAAAGTAAATGGTCTTCAGCCACCCAGGTCTGATGATTTTAACAAACTGTGACCTATTAGAGACTGAGAGAATCCTACTGGCCTCCAGACTAAAAGATTTCTCTTGCCGTTCAACTAACAGTACATGTTGCTTTGACCAAATATGGCTAGCTCCAAACACTGGCAGTAGACAGGCTCCTGCACCTTGAAACAAACCACAAGTCCAAATCTCCTAAAGGGGAGAGAACGCGGACCACTTGCCTTACGCTCCAGGCATAAATTCAGCACTAGTCATCATTTTCCTGAACGTTGCTGCGGCTGTTCCGCTGTAGTAGAGCTACCATAGAGCTATCATAATGACAGCATTTGTGTATCTCGTGTAATTATAATTGGCATGAATGAGCAGTTGTAAACTCATCTTCCTTATAAATACATTGTCAAGAAAATGCTTCCAAAGCTTAGGGAGAGCTAGAGCTTCTAGATCACAGGAGCAAATGCTCTTTAACAAACAGCAGCAAACCCAAATCTAAGTTGGTGTGCCACACCTGTGTATGTTTGCTGGGATATTTTAGAACCTTTTCTATCCCCACTGGCTAATCCGGCTTGTCAGTTCTTATTCTGCACCAGTATAAAGCCAAACCGCCAACTATGGCTGTAACATTGAATCAATAAAATTGATTGATTGACATCAATTTAAAAAACAAAAATCTAACAAAGAATGTTTTTTTTTTATTAGTTGGCTTAACAATGCTCCTGCTTCCCATCTAAAATTGCATCAATTAAAAGGAAATACAGATGACAGATACTGTTCCACTCATGCTTTTGTGAACAATAATAATATTATTAAAATTACAGTTTCCTGTAAATTGTGTACAACTGAAAACTAGGTCACCAGCCATGGCAGCATTACTTTTTGGCATTACAAAAGCATTGTGGAGATAGAGAGTACTTGCATTGCTTCATTTTTAAATAAAACATTGTGTATCTTTATTAACAAATTCATAAATGCAATTTTCCTTTTTCAGGAGAATTGAAAATATAATTAACTCATCAGTAAATTATACAAAAAATTACAATATATAACAATATACCCCTGTGAGTGGCTTTCTGCCAACATCAGATTGGCTTTAAGCAGTCCCAATACCCATAATTATTCCTATCATTTCAGTGTTACATATTAAATGAACAAAAGGACTTGAAAGAAATTTGTTATGTCAATTGTCATGCTAAAAACATGTTATACTTTTTTCCTTGTTCTTTTATGTGTGTCTTGTTCCCTTGTTTTATGCATAATGTCTGTCTGCTTCTTTGGGCAATGTGCTGAATGGCTGAGGAAATGTCCTGGGACTTCTTGTAGAACCAAGGGTTCAGCAGTCTTTGTGAAAAACACCTAACCAATAATAACAACAGCAGCTGAAAAAAGACAGAAATAATACTTTGCACATGTAAGTGTGCAAGAACAGACAAGCTTCACATTTTGAGCACTGTGGCTTATCTTTATACTATGAAATATGCAGTCATATAATGTGAGCTAGTCCATGAAATCAGGCTGGGGTCCATTTGAAAACCAGCTTTTTATTTATATCAAAGTAACATGAGTCAGCCTACACCACATATTTGTGAAGTGTACTGCAGACATAAACACGTTTGTTGCAGCTGGGATTGTGTAGTGAAGCTTGATCAGAGTTCCAAATCTTTAAAAATTCATCATTTAAAAATACTTATTTCCTTTGATGTACATGCTGTATATTAATAGATTTTTTGCAAATGAAACAGAGCACACAGTTGTGATTTCTGTATAGCTTAAACTATTTGGTTTTAAAAAAAATAAAAAAAAAAAACCTAACCTGTAGCCCACCATAAAATCCCAACAAGTAAAAGTATTATCACTGGCAATGATATGCAACATGGGTATAAGGAGTCTTTTAACTTAAAAAGGTTCCATGTGATGGCAAAATGCTTATAGCTATGTACGATTGTACGATTGATACGATGTAAGATTGAGGTTGACCTCATCGCTTGCCTGTGAAGGGATCTAAAGTGGTTGGTAAAGAAACTCCTGGTGAGGGCTATGAGCACAGAGCAGGTTGTCCTCTTGTGCAGCACCTCTCTTCTCTTGTCTCAGCAGGATTCTCCTGCAGAGCTCCTCTCATACAGACAAAGAAAGCCTTCATTCCCCACCATCCTGCTACAATACCACATAGTGTGCCATCAATGGCAACCTTGTTGCATGCAGCAGCAGGCGGGGGTAGATGATGCTTGCCAGACTGGGCTTGCTTAGGCATGGGCTGTAGCAGTACTGTTCACATCATTTGTATCACTCACTGCTTTGACTGTCTCACAAGCCAATCTTTTAAACAGTCTAGTGGGAATTGAATTAAATGTTGACCTAAGAATTGAAATTGTAGCTAACATGAAAACGCGTGTATCAGTAACACTCCAGGAAGGGTCTGTTTGACTGACATGTAAAAGGACCAATCACACAGCATTCTTTTCATGTGACATGCAGGGGCAGGCAAATCTACATGGTACTAAAACAAAATGATGTACAATGACTCACTGCAACAGTTTACTTGCCATTAACTGCTATAAACAAAAGTCTAGAGAGACTTTTTAAGACGCTACACAAACAATTGCTCCAAAAGGTCCTCTTGCTCCTATGGTCACTGTGTAGGCGGACAATTTAGAGAAAACATCCCATTGCATTATCTGACTAAAATACGCCACATCAACGAATGTCCCCAACCCCAATGACATTCATCATCACATCGAAAAATGACATTTGCTCCACCTTGAGTTCTTTCAGTCTCCTACCATCAACCTGATGCAGCAACCACACTGAACAGCCCATGCTGTCCTAAACTGACTGTTATTTTTATCTTACCAAATCTTCCGGTTAGCAAATCACCAGTGAAATATTCTACTTTAGAAAGTAAAATTATCAGTTAATTAAAAAATATTTTCCTTTTTAGTCCTGCTCTACAAATAATAAGCTAGCTAGAAATAATGCTGTGCTCTGTCAAATGAGCTGTTTTGCAGGATTGCTTTTCCCAAAAAGAGGAGTGATGTGTTGCCAATCTGATGCATTGCGAGAGCAATTTAAATTGCTAATATTTTCTAGATATTAGGTTGAGCATGTTTTTTTTGCCATGACCAATAGAATATCAGTTTTTCCTGGCTTGAGGTTTGACCCCTGAATGTAGTGTACTAGACTGCCAGTATGTTTTGGTTGTGATGTCAAAACACTAGGTGGTTTGGTTGCCTCTAATTGCTCAAACTCATCTCAACTTAGTGTATATGTGATAGAATGTGAGGCTTACATTAGTAACCTGATGACTATGTGAATATGGATGAGTGGCAGATTTTGAGGAGCCTGGGGAGGCAGACAAAAGAGAGGGTCTCTATCAACTATACACTGCAAGTAACATCTCCTGCTTCGTCACAGTTTTCTAGAGGACAATAACAGGAAAAAGATACATCTGGCATCCTGAAAGGCTGCTCAGAAAAACTAAAGGATAGTTTAATAGAAAGGAGTGGCTAACTGTTCACATCAAAAGGTGAACATAAACAATAGCTAAAGCCATGATAGAAGTCCATTTTGCTACAAAACATGAGAGGATCATGTTTACCTGCACTGTTGGGACAATGCTACTGTTTACCAAGCCACAGTCAATATACTCGCCAATCCACTCTAAATCTCCAGCTCCCCTCCAGCTTCATTGATTGGGCTGTAGCATTGAGTGAGGCCTTGAGTGGACATTATTTACTCCAAATGACCAGTGCACATAAATATTAGATTCTGTGCCTCAGCTACAATAGTTGTGTTCAATGGCAGCACAACATTCAAGACCTCTATTAACAACATATTTGCACAAAAACAAATTTTAGGCAACCTAATATGTGTATAATCATGGAACAGTTGCAGACATAG
The DNA here is from genome assembly GCA_024036415.1 of Prochilodus magdalenae. NCBI lineage: Eukaryota > Metazoa > Chordata > Actinopteri > Characiformes > Prochilodontidae > Prochilodus > Prochilodus magdalenae. The sequence continues at coordinate 107,837 of JAMWET010006286.1, forward strand.
TATTCATCTTCAAACAAGCAAGCACACAGGCAGATTTGCATCCCAACAATTCCAGACTCCAGCGTCTCATCATTCACCCTGCAGCTCACTTAAATTAGCTGCCTCTTGGCAGAGGAGTGCAACTTACGTAAACTAAGAGGTCTGATGCGCTGAAAGACGTAATTGAACTGAATGCTCTTTCAACCACCTAAAAAAAAGGGAAGGAAGAAGCCAGAGAATGCCTTAGGCTGCATCGCCCCAAGTCTTGTTCAATCCATCAAGGCACAATGATAACTCTAAAACAAGGCCCACTTTTTACAGAATATGGGTCACACAGCAGAAAATTAATTACTGGTCATAGAGCAATTTTCAGTGACAACACCAACAAACTCTGACTAACAGATACCCGTTGAATGACAGTTCTGTTGCAGCAGGCTCATTGTTTACTCTAATAATAACGCCACCCTGGTTAGCCTAGTACATGCCATCTTTGATGCCAGTTACAGTTTCCTTTAGCATAGAGTTTTATAACAACAGAAGTATTGATCAGTACAAAATAATGTCTAACTAGAGAAACACAACCAATTTTAACATGCTCAACATGCAAATACATGAACCAATGTGTGGTCTAAAGAATATCTGAGGCACCAACATTCAGAATCCCAGGTTTCTAATGCTAAAACACACAACCAATGACAGAACTTGTTGCAAAAAACAGATTTTAGAACAGAAGTGGTTTATCAGAAAATTCTCTCTGTACCAAAAAGAGAGTGATTTGGCCAAGACGTGTTTGATGTCCGATGTTCTAGGCAAATTATTAAAAATGCCTGTATGATAAACTTCAGCGTTATATTAAACATCCAAGCTTGAAATTAAAAAATGAGATATCAATATGACCAAAGGCTGCTGTAAAGTCCCTAATCAGACTTATCTGAACTGTGAGGGTGTGACTAATAAGCAGATTGGTTGACAGCCCTTTATCCAACATTCCTAGCCTGCTCCATCATTCATACAGAACTAAAATCATAATGCTAACTGGTTGGAAAATATCACAAACGAAAAGACATACAGAAGGACGGACTGATGAAGCAGCACGTAAATGAATGAACAGGTAAATGTCAGGCAGTTACAGACAGGTGGTCTAGCTTGGTTGTGCTGTGTTAGCTTCAGCTCTTAAAGTTTCTCTGACTCTGTTTTGCATGGGCAGGGCTAGACATGTCAGCCTTGTGATTGGTCAGGAAATGCTTACTGGAGCTTTACCCAGGAATAAGACATTCGGTTTACATGACAACGAGAGGAATATGGTGAAATACGGGAGACATTTCTTAGACTTTGGGAAGGTATTTAAAATATAAATATTTGCACATATAGCCTATATATAGTGGCCCATTGAAACAAGCTCCATAAACATAAATACAATGAAAACGTATAGGTCTCCTGGAGGGTCTAGATACTCTGGACATATAGCTAACATGAGTGTACACATAAATTAGAAACTGTTACTTCTGAACTAGAGGTCGACTAATATTTTGAACTACTTTGCAGGTTATCTGGATCAGGATTGTTGGCAATAAAAACATCTTTTGTTGTTCATGTGGATATCTGATGCAACCACGATCAATAAAACAGAATACTGCAGTCTGACCTGATGTCCTGCCTGCACTCCTTGGATTGACAGAAATGTGGATGACTCATTGAGTACAACCAAGCAGCACCACTGTGGTCTGTCCTGCCCCATGTCAACTAAACCCAATCAAATGTGCTTTTTTGGTTTGGCATGAAACACGAGAGGAACCAAGAAGCTCTTGTTCGATTTTAAAAGTAAGAGCAACAGGTAAAGCATGTGAACCTTTAGTAACGTATTTGGTCAAAAGCACAATGCTTTCAATGCACTCTGTCATAAACTCACAGCCAAACAAACATGACTTTTAAATGTCATAAACATCAAGCTCAGACATCAGATTGAGCAGCATCGGTGTGTTTGCACTCAACAGCTGCAGCTACTACTTCCTACTTCCAAACACTTTGGTCTGCTTAGAGTAGACAGGCCTTTTCCATTAAATCACGCAACGCAGAAAACTTCGGATACATTTGACTCGTCTTACTTCATGTTCTTCTTACAAGAGTCACTGACTTTTTAACACTGCTTTAAAGCATTTCAAGGTGCTAATCTTCACTCCAAAGCGCTTTGTTTTTATTGTGTCCCAATATGAATTTAATGGAAGCTGAATTCGTCTTTATTTTTACAGTTCAAAAATACCAATACCTGGCTACCCCTGATTACTAGTACACATACATACACTACATAAAACCCAAACTGAACATAATCCTCTCTCGGCATGCTGGAAAACGTCATATTTCCTGCGGACAGTATGCAGCATAATGGAGACAGTTCACTGAAGAGGCCTGTAATCAACCTAGTATGGCGTGTCTGACGGTCAAGGTGATTCGTAGCTCAGCTATGCTCTCCAGCTCACTCACAGACTGTTACACGTCTGTTAGCCGCGAGGCGTCAAAAAGAACGCTGACCGTTACAGGCCGAGATTCAACCTCGGCTAACTTCAACATACCCAAAGTCTCAGAAACGAACTTAACTGACTCTCTGTGACACTTTACAGCAGCTCACCACCTAAACAGCTGATTTAAACAAACTTCTCACAGATAGCGGGTAACAAAAGGCCTCTGGGAAGTGAAGTTATTCTTCCGTGTTCACATTTCCACAGGTTAACCGTTAAAGCTCACCGCTAAAGTTAGCTAGCTAAACATTTCTGACCTTTTTCCTTCACCAGCTCCCGCGTTCTTCAGCTATTCTCACACCTGTAGTGGTTAAATCAAACTATTACTTTATTTAACACCTCAACCCCCATTCCTGGCAATATGAAGGAACAGTACAGGCCATAAACTGCAATAAAATAATAATGAAAATGTTCAGTAAGAGCGACTGACTGGTCGGAAGGAACTTCCCACCCTTCACAAAGTTTTCACTAAACGTTCCTTTCGAGAGACACATCTTACTTCGCTGCCTCACCTCCCCGTTTTCCGTAACCTCTCTGGTCGTCCACCTCCGGACTGTAACCGATGTAAACAGTCCCTTTCCCCCAGCCAAAAAGTATAAGTTCCGAAAATACTGGTAAAATGTCAGAATCTGAGTTTTTCTTGCCTCCGTTTCTCCGTTGAGGCGGCGTTCAAGCTCCACCCTGCAGCAGCGGCCCGGCTAGCGTTGTTTTTCATTCCACACCCGTATTCGTACAGACCACGCCCCTTTGAGCAGGCATTGGCTGTCAGCGCTTACTCACAACTCTGCATAAAGACACGTTTCAAATAAAATACACATTTCAGGCGATTTAAAAAATAGATATTAACAAGCTAAAATGTGAATTTGAGGTGACCTTTTCGTTAAAGTATTTATTTATATTTATTGTACTGTTTACTATTACGTTATAATGACAAGCTATTAATTTTGAGCCTGCACGGTAGCGTTTATGGTGTTCAGGTAGAGCCGTGAATTTTAAATACCCCTTTATTCTGTTTAGTATGTCAAACAGAACGATAACTTGCCAGTAACTTCATTGCGACTAGAGTGGGTGGTCACGGTTAAACGCGGTTAAAGCGAATAGGTCATTATTCAGTTTCGCCTTTCTGACACACAAAATCACGTAATACCTAAAATAGTAACATGAACTATTTCATTCTTCCTCCTCTGTGTTCTTCAGCATTGGCTGTTAAACTCTCAACTCGTTAGAGATCACGGAGGTGGAGCTTGCCGGAAAACGGGTGGGCGGAAAAACATCGCCCTGGGCGACGCAGGCAGGGAGAGGAGGGCGTAGAGAGATGGCAGATTTCATAAACCGGATGCCTTTTCCTTCAGCAACAAATAGCCAACCACGCCGGGAATGCTGAAGATCATTACAGATACAGACAGAGAAGAATATAGAGGTTCACATTTTTACTTTTTTCTTGTCCTTTTGTTCCTTTTTTCTTCAGAGGGACCAGCAAATGACCCACAGGATCAGAAATGTAAGGGCTATTTAACCCCTGAGATAAGAGTACACAATCAGCTCACTGAGGATCAGAAACGTGGTATATTTGGGGCACCAGAAAGAAAAAAGAGAATAAATAAAAAGGAAAAAGTTATTCAGTTCAACAGCTCTGTTTTACGTCAGAGGACAGACGTATCGTATAAGCGCCATCTTCTGGTGAGTGCTGGTAAAACAGCAGTCCTGTTACTGAACCTTGAGAAGTCAACTTCCTTTTTCACCAGCTTCTTCTTCTTTTTTAGAGCTCCCCGTTCCACCTTAAATGGTGCACCAGTTATTATAATTGTTAACCCTTAGACAGTAGTCACTGTGTTCAGTCACGTTTAAGGAGATATTTATTTAAAAGCAGAGTTTAATCTGTGTCCAAATATGACCCTACATGTGCTGCAGTCATGAGGTTTCGCCCAAACGCTTTCACTTCCACAATACAAGAGGCTGAAATGATGATGTTGCTAAAGTCAGGGCTTCCATACTTTTTCGGTTTGACTTTCTGGAGAAGGCCTGTCCACTGTGGGTCATTCTAAGTTCATCCACGAAGAGCAAATCTGCTGAATCGTTAAATCAGGGACCCCTGATTCTTTCAGTCATGTGGGGACAGTTTCTTTCATACTTTACCTGTGTACGCACTTTCATTATGAGGGTTCTCCTCACAAAACCTTGTTTTGACTTGGCTTAACTTATTTATATTTATACTCGCAGCGTTGTAGTACTCGAGTCAGGCCACGAGGCCGCAAGGCAGCCCCAAGTCATGATGCTCCTTCCACCATGCTTCATACTTAGTATGAGGTTTTGGTGTTGGTGTGCGGGGTTCTTTTTAAACACTACACAGGTAGTATAGCATAGAGCAACATCCAGCTGCTTATGAAGTGCAAACTTAAGTCAGCATGCACTTAAGTAGAAGTATCTTCTCTCATGGTGTCCTGCTGTTGACCACAGGTTCTTTCTCAGCTCTTTTAGGATTGTCTGTTGTGGTCTTGGAGTCATCTTAATAGGACGGCCACGCCTGTATCCAGATGTCATCATGGAATAATGGATACCCAGGGCTTCAGCATCGCTTCTGTAGCCTTTTTCAGGGTTCACCTCTACAACACATCTTCTGAAAGTTATTGTCCCTCCCTTAACCAGTCTTCCCAAATGCTGAAGGGCACAGCCAAGAATTCCAAACAGAATTGAACATATTAGCTGTCTTGCTCCGAAATTACTTGGACAAAAACTAGGACACATTAACTTCTAGTCAATGTTATAAAAGTTTTTGGTCCTCCTGTGAAGTTACAGAGTCAGCCGATATAGTACTACACTGTATTTTAAGAAAGAGGATCTTAAAGTGGATTTGTGTTCCTTTTCTTCAGACGTTTTTCCAGACAGAAAAATCCTATATTGAATTTCCTATTGCTATTAAGAACAGTTAAAAATAAGCAAATTAATATATTCTTGGGGAAAAACATATTTCCATGTTCAAATAATCCACTTACTATATGGTCTAAACTTAGGAATTACATGATCTTAAACCTAACTGGGCCTGGGAAGATAAAACATCTTAAAGACATATTTTACATGGAACTATAGGCTGGTTTAGTAGGCGTGGATTAGGAGTAGTCTGGGACTAAACTGCAACTACACTGGTGAATAAGCATTTAAACTTTGGGACAGTTTTCCAAGTGTTTCAGATTGTAAACCAGACCATTAAAATAACAACAACAGGAACAATCAAGATACACTGCTTGTGGAAAAAAGAACTGTGGAAACGAATAAGGAAAAAGCACCCAGCAAAACTTCATGTAGTTATTTGTTATTCAGTCACTCAGCTCTTATTTGTACAGCGCTTTTTATATCTAACGTAGTCTCAAAGCAGAGGCAACAGTGACAAGGAAAAACTCCCTTAGAGAAGAGGAAGAAACCACGAGAGGAACCCAGGCTCAAGGAAGGAACCCATCCTCCTCTGGTCGACCCCGCATGAAAGACACGAGCCAAAAAGACTTTTTTATTTTTTCATTTCAGATCACTACTCCTTCCTTTACTCACTCCCGCATGTTCAACGAGTGTGTTTGCTGGAACAGACATTTATAATTCGCTACTGAATTCTGGAGAGTTAAACCACCAGTCAAACCACACATTGCACATTAGAAACGGACGTCAATCAACCAATTATTGTGTTGGTCTGTTTCCCATTTAGAGTCTGAAAAATGAATGACTGAAAAAGTGAAGACAACATGGATAAATGAACAGATATTTATTTCTCAGTTCATACATTCGTACGTTATACCTTTGTTTTTATACAGCTCGTTCTCTACAAAAGTTAAGCGTGATCAGACACCGATTGCTCTTTACATCTACAAATATAAATAATTTTACAGTTAGTACTGTACATTGCTCACCAAAAATTGGTATATAACTGACTGATCTCAGAGAAACATCTTGTAAACATTAGCCATTTCAAGTTAAAACCTTAGAGCCCACCTGTATCTGGCTGCAAAATTAAAAAGGAAAAACCACATAGAGATTATTAGCTGTATGTTATATTACTTAGAACCTCTTTCTCTGTCTTTTCTACATGCTTAGAATAAGGCTTTTTAAAGTCGAGAGGTTTGCCACAAGTGCTTTTTCTCAAGAGTCTGCTATTGAAAGACCTTCACAAGGAAATGCATATGACCACAGCAATTGCAAGTGTTCCTGATAAAGTGTTCGAGGAGTGGCCGCCTTAGACGCTTAACACCGAGCAGGTTGAGCTCATGTTGTAACGTTTAAGATGGACGGATCCTCCAACAGCATCATGCGAAACCTGCCTGCAATATTAGACCACTCGTGTTACGTAGCCTGTGGTTAAATATACTTTATAAGCCCTTTTGTGTAAGTTCTACAGTGTTCCAGTACTACAGAATCTTCCCCATGTGGCCACACCACTCACAGAAAGGCAGTTCAGCGTTAATGCCATGCTGCAGTGGCCACTGCCAGGCACACTAAACTGTTTTAGGCTCGCTAAATACCTGCAGCTGTGACTGGTTTTGGGAAATGATCTGCTCTTTGGCAGTTTGGCAGAACCAAAGGCAAGGAAGGGGCTCAGGAACAGACAGACCCAAAATAGATTAGTCTCATGCAAATACAAAAACAGATCACATTTACTTTGGAATTTCGGAAAATCAGCTGTGTGTGGGTTCATCAGGACAACAGGAACGAAAACCATGCGTCCTCATATTGCTTGATAGCATGTCAGTTCTAAAGCACTTTACTGCATAAACCTTCATAAAGGTAGATATCAAGAGGCTTCATCTGTCATAAAGGCTGATTTTGTCAGCTATGATGAAAGCTGACATGATATCTATGTTAGGTGACATGATTTTTTCTGACATTAACATGTGACACCTTTATGGGTGAAATGACATTGACTTTGTATTTCATAACATCATAATCTTGACATAACGCTAACGACGTGACTCTTATAAATATTATAAACGGGAAAGTGAACCTCAGTTTGCCTGAATGCTCACCGGTCAGACTTGAAAAGTCAGCATTAGGCCACTGTGACACATTCTGTGACACTTTGTCATTTCACCCCAGGAAGTGTCATGACAACCTAAAGTCAGAGCATGAAACAGTCACCTAACCTAGATGTTTGATATCACCCTGACATCCCGAAAAAAGCCTTTGCTTATCTCAGTTACCATGAAGCACATATGTAGGTGTGAGGTATCCTTAGCAACACTGGCATTCAGGAAACGGTTAGCCCACAGATATTCAAACGTTTGAATGGTGGTATGTCCTGTTCCTTTACACCCTCCCTGCTTTAGTGGTCCTAATGATGTCAGAAATACAAACAAGCAAAACACCACTAATATTAACTCCTCTGATGATCGTCAATACATGACCTTATTTTCATGCCTCGTTCTTGCGCAGGATCTTTTTTTTGAAGAGAAACTAAAACTGGGCTCATTTCACTTGATTTAGACACTAATTATTTACAGATTCAGCCAAAAACAGACAGCAACAACTGACCAATCTAAATTATTAATGCAACAACAATTAGTGTTTGTACATTTCACTCGGTTGGTCATATATCACTGACCGGCTTTTGTTACTTGACCTTTTTTTCCCCCCCCATTGTTTGATGATATAAATTTTTCCTAATATCAGGATATTTGACATTTGGCTCATTTATATTAGAGGCCTCTGAAGTGGCTTTAGTGACACCACGGCCATGCAAATTAGCCTTTGCACTCTTAGCTAAATCAGCAATGACTAAAACTGGGAAGAAACTGGGTTTAAAAACCAGAAACAAATCCATCGAGTACACTATGCCCATTCAGTTGTGCCTAAGCAGATATCCCTGACGTTGGTCATACATATAGTGGACTACGTTTATGTTTTTTTTTTTAAACAATGAAGAGGAAAACAAAAAACAAAAAAACCAGGAGGTATATAGAAAGCCGTTGCTTATGCCTGCATACAATTTTATATATATGCCAGCAGCATGGGGCGAGAAAGAAGCAGCATTTGCTCATAAACAGCAGGAGAAAAGTAAAAAGGCCTGCTTCCCTTTACTCCCGACCCTTTCATCGCTGGCCTGAGACTCTAAAGCCTCACCCACAGACATTTAGCCTAGCTCAATGCAACAAAACACCAATTAAGCATCTGAAAACACCGTCTGTCATGACATCAGAATTATTCCAAAACGTTCTTCTATGTCTCTGCATAGATCTTCGGCTCTGAGGAGCAGGCTTTAATGAAGAGTGTGCAAGCTTGTGTCCATTACTATCAGAAATCGTGTCAGCAGTGGGCACAATAGTGCCCGCATAAAGGAACCATTTCAAATCCAAACACTACCCCAACAAAAGATGAGCTTAAACACAGTGACTGAATAACCAGTCCTAACCAGGAGCACTTAAAAAGCTGTGTGTTTCACATCGTTCATTAATACGGCTTAAGGCCAAGGCAGACACTGAGCCTTGAGTCCTTTCCTCTTTTTGCTTGTTCTTGTTTTTGTCCAGATCCCACATCTTCACCGTCACCTCATAGAGGTCAACTTCAGTGATCCCCGTTACTAATGGCAACCACTTCAGGGGTGGATGTAGTGGCTGGGATGCGAGGCATCTTCTTTACTGGGCTGGGGATGTGCTGCAAGGGGGAGAATGCAAACACAGTGAGCCAAAAATGATGGTAACCTGGGGCTCATACATACTGAGGAAGTCTGAACCCCCATGATCAAATACTGTTAAATCACATTTTCTACAGAGGTCACAGTTAAAGAAGACCCCTCATGCTCTGTTCCAATTAGCATAAGTTTATTTTTGGGTGTACTAGAATAGATTTATATCTCATACTATCTATCTGTTTTCATACTCTAGCTCCTGTTACTGTAAGCCCCGCCTCCCCCTGAGCCCAATGTGCTCTGACCGGTCAGCATGCCACTCTGTTCTGATTGGTCATCTGCTACAGTGGCATCCTGCTACAAGTTCCGTGCCTATAAGGGTTGCTTATGAGATGATGTCATCTCGTGACAGAGAACAGGGCTGTAATTCCAAAGAGGAATTAAGTTTCTGTGGCAGATTGTTCCTCTGACGTGTACTTTGGGACTTATCATTTCCCAGACAGTTTACATGCACAAAAGGCTATACAACACAATAAAGAAAAGTGAATAAAACAAAAAAAGCATAATAGGTCCCCTTTAAACAGGGCAAATTTTAAAAACATTTTTTAGACATTTGAAATAAAACAACAAAGTATACAATGTGACAAATGTGCCTCTGCACAAGACATATTCTATTTTAATATACAATAAACCTTTCGACATTCTTTGTTGTCATAAAAACACACACAGTAAATTCTCGCTGACTGTCATACCTCAGTTGTGGTCACAGAATCAACCACACCCGCCTCCAACGGTCTATCCTCATCCAGGGAACGTCTGGCATAGTACCTACGGTGTTTCTCATCTACACGGGTCAAATACCACGTTCCTGGGAAAAGCTCATCCACTGGACCCTGGGGGATGTAGCTCGCTGTCGTAATAAAAACAAATGTCATTGTCAAAAGACACATGCAGTACATTATTGGCAGACATCACTATTTACTGTCAGCAAACTACATATCTAGCTCATAATGGCTGTTCTTAAATAGAAACAGTTAATTAAATTAATTAAAATTTCAATAACAATAAGAATCAACCTGACAGTCTCAAGCGGATACACTGTGCCATTATTAAAATCAGTTTATAAAATAAACGTTTAATTTGTCATATAAAATGTTTTAATGTTTACATAATACATACAAGGTAGAAAAGGGTTAATTTGCAGAGTATTACAGATGTACCCCACGTGGAGGACCAAGTAAAAGAAAAAAGCTCACAAAAAAACTTGCCCTAAACTAATGTAGAGAGTTCAAGCCCATACCTAAGTGATGGGTCTCCTCTCTAAGCTTCATGCTGTCAGCAAAGACTGCAGGTGCAACCTTCTTCCTGGAGTCCATCCGGGCCTGGAGATCTGACAGACTGGACACGAGTTTATCCAGAGCAGAGCCTAAACACACACAAACGTGCACTTAGCGTATGCATTTGGTGTTTGGAGTTAAAGTCATGAGTGCTGCATATATGTGCATATACGCTCACCAGGTGTAGCATCCTGAGTCACTCTGATAGAGTAGAATGTCGCAGCAAAGCCTGAGCCATAGGAGAACACTCCGATTCTCTGTCCTGCCACCTGCTGAGGGGTATGTCTGTAAAAACACAGTCATAAGAATTACTGTTAATAACCATGAAAATATAAATTACATAGTTGTCAATGGAAGAAAGCTGAGCAGCCTTTTTTATAAAGCAGAAACTGTGGTACATACTGTGCTAGAACAGAAGCCAGACAACCATACACAGATGGGGTGTACATGTTGCCGTTCTGGTTGGAAACGAGGAGCGATGCCTTGGTTTTCTGCTCAAACATCTCTGTGCTGGCTTTCATGAAGGCCTTCTCTACATCACGGTCAAAATATGTGTCCTCGATTTTCACATCCCTAGATAACAACAAGTACACAAAATGAAGAACCAACGATCCGGCATGCAAAGTAAATAGATATGAAAATACATACAGTGGCTACCATTTTACTCCTACAATACATTAACATAACCATGCCATAAACAATGCTGTCATCAGCTGTCATGATAAGTTTTGTCCAGCAATTAAACACTACCATGTTACCAGTTTACCGCCATGACAGATGACACACAGCAAGCTGTCAAAACATGCAGGAAATGCTGCATCAAGAAGATAAGCTTGGGGACATAAGAAACTGCTGGGCATCATCTAAAGATCTTTAATGTTTCAACTCACTCTACGAACTCACGGCATCACTAATGCCGTAGTATATAATAATGTTATATATAATGTTTGTGGCTAGTCGTTTAGGTGTTCATAATTTGATATTTGGGGTCTAGTAAAATGGATTTACAAGCTTCAACGTTTCAAATCCACAATCATTTTCCTCATTCTGTTTATCTGTGTTCTAAAAAAAGCTCTAGAAGGTTCACATGCACAATTAAGATCAAACAAGACTCACAATCTTTCAACCATTATGAGCATTAACCACAACATAAGCTACCACTGCAACATGCTAGACTAACTTATCAAGTGAGGGCAAAAACAGTGATGTAAGGAGAAGCAGTTTCCCCAGTATAAACGCTGATGCATGATGCTGAGTCTTTGCAGTCAACTTGTCAAACATAATAAAGAGTCTCCATGTCCTTTAGTTGTCTTCCTTTACAGACAGATACTGACCTGAAAGCTTCCAAACCGCTGAAAGGACCACTTTCAAAGTTGGGGTTAGGATGAGCCAAGAAATCGTTGAGCAGGAGGCGAGCTAGAGACTTCTGAACCAGTTTACAGTAGGGAGAATGGAAGACCACATAGCCGAATTCATCTAGACCGAAACGTCTCTCAAGGCCCTCTGAAATAAAGCACAACAAAACCAAACATGTAGACCATGTATACCAGGTATGCAGTTATTTTAGACAAGACTGCTGAAAGTTTATGAGAACAGTGCTTTCGGACATTCCACATTCTTGTTCAATTTCAACACACGTACATCAATTACTCTATAGAAGAGGATCCTTATGCACAGCATTAAAGTCCACCAAGTTAAGAGTCCTCTAAAACAAGGATGTGATTTGTAAATACTGTTTTAATTACCAGTGTAGGACCATAATTATTGTGGGGACATAAACACTGGATACTGTGTCTTATGGTAAGCAATGGCATGATCAGATGTGCATCTTATCTGCCGATTGCACCACATTTATAAAAGAATACTTTACAGCTTCATTCAAACAGCTTGAATGACATAGCACTCCAAACCCAATAAACCCAAAGAATAAACTTAAAATGCAAGTTAATTTAAAAATTACTTTAAATGCAAGTTATTGTAAAGCACATATTCTGGAGCATGTATATTGGTCTAATTATGATGATTTTTATTTTTTATAAAATGTAAATGCCTGCTGCCGTGCTCAAATGATGAATTTTAAAATTCACAAAAACTATATATTTTTTTAATGGACAGGAATGTTTCTCAAATTAGGATCCAAAGAAAAACTTTCTCATAACAACATTATATGTTTACTCATAACATACATTACTCATAACAACACATACATACACATATGTAAACACACACACATACACATACATATACATATACATATATATACATATATATATATATATATATATATGTGTGTGTGTGTGTGTGTTTACTCATAACGACCTCTAGTGGTCATGCCATGAACTGTTACATGTCCTACAAATACCTGGGACATGCATCAGCAGGCCTACTCCAACTTTTTACACATAAGACTCAGTAAGGAAACCCAGTGTACTGCATTGTGAGGGTTACAGTGTGTTTAGCATGCAAGTCAAACCGTCATAGACTGCTTGTGTAAAATAAATATACTGGTGTGATTACGCACCTCTTTGCCACTGTGCTTTGAGTTTATTGCGGTAGACTGAGTAGCATCTATCTAATGCACTGAGGTAGCACTGGATAGAAAGCTTGCCATCCACTACAGGGTATTCAGACACCATGTCGGGCTTATAAAAATCATATGCATGCTGCATATGGGTGCCTCGTAGACCTACAACAAAAAACAAACAGACACTGAAAATATTTGTTTATGTGTGTTTACACAAAGAGAAGAAGGCAATAAACAAAAGTCTACATACAGAAACATACTATAAATACTAAACATCACATTAATAAATCAGAATATGTGCAGTTTCAGTATGAATACTGTGCAGGGACAAATGTGTAAGACACGAGATAACATTATTACAGATCTGCACAGAGAGAGACCAACAAACAAATAGTGGCAGCAGAGAACACAGTGATTTGAATTAGAAATAAAATATTCATAAATAAAGATTTATGCAGTTGTAACAGCGAATGACCTAGTGACAGCGATTTTGAGAGTCAACTACCGCTAGCTCAGAAACCCGATAGCATGCAGGTGGAATCTGTTTTAGTCTGTCAGTCTTTGTGCAAATACAAAAGGGAAATGCTTCAGTTAAGTCTTTATTCTTCAGAGGAAGTTTATTTTTAGGGGTGCCAATAAATGTGACACACATGGTTTTCCAGGCAATAAAATCTTTTCTATAAGTGTGTGATTTCTTAGACTAAATTTATAGATTAAATTAATTAAGATTTTAAAGGTATTTTTCTCACGTCAGTGGTAGATTAAGGTGATTATCCACTAATCATCTTTACCAAGGGTTTGAATAACTACTTAGCAGACTGTTTATTGAATATCAGTGGATAACACTAGAAGTGTTACCAATTTGTGCAACAGATCAAATAAATTTTCAGTATAAGCTCAGACAGCACAGGTAGCACAATTTTGGATGAATCCAGTTCAGCCTAAAGCAGTTATCTAAACAAAACTGATTAAATACGCCTTCAGACCTCAGTGTCCTTACGGGTATGTTATCTGTGTTCAGGCCAAACAAAGTAGTTGACCTCTGCTATTTTGTAAGCTCTCGCACACAGCGGTGGTGTAAGTGTGGCAAAGTTCATGACAGCTGTTTATAGGGTCACATACCTCGATCAAACGCCAGAGGGGCGTTGGGCCCTACCAACATGGCCACTGCTCCGGCCCCACCAGTAGGCCTGGCATTTCCTGTGGCATATACAGCGATGTCTCCAGCCACGACCAGTGCATAGCGACCTGCACCAAACAACATGCTTAGAACAAGGATAAATATGACATCAAACACAGAGACAAAAGGTCACGAGAACGTTCAACCATGCAAGCAGCTTCATATCTCAGCATGATAAGCTTAGACCTTAGTGCAGATGATGAGGGGAAGCAAAAAGAAACGACCTGAAATGCCTCCTTAAGGGACAACGTGCTTTAGGGATAATCAATTTTTCCAGTTAAACTTTGCTTTTAATAATGGATCATATTAGAGCTGCGCCAAATTCAAATTCACCAGCAAATTGTAGGGATGATGCACAATTACAAACACAAAAAAATGTCTCTGGTGTGCAGCTTTTTTACTGCGGACTGTACATTTATAAAAACGTATAAGACGTTTTTGAAAGTAATAAATTCAAATGCAATGCACACAGACATTCTGTAAAGTACAAAGAAAAGTCTTCCAGTGTTTTGACTGGATGACTTTTTGTATATTCCCATTCAAAATTTGTTAGTATTTCAAAACACAATCTAGCTGGTCATCAAAAACAATAAAAGTATTTTTGTACTTTTGTCAGTTAATTAACAAAAATTCACAACCCACAGATTATTCCTTAATAAACCACAGCATAATATCAAAAGTAGAAATGGGGTAAGTCAGCTAATGACAAGTTAAAACAGTTGCAGAACACTCTGGATTGTTTCTGATAACTAAATGGGGTTTGCTCTGGCACTCCAACTTCTTACTAGGACATTGCTTGGTTGCAGTGGTTGTTATGTCATTGCCAAGATGCTAATTGGCTGATGCTATAGTCTCCCAGGTGGTTGTTAGGATGTTGCAAATTCATTGCAGTGCTAGATGGTTGTTAATTTGTTGCTAGCATACTTGCACGATGGTGACATAAGGAGTATCAAGAAGAATTTGTCTACAGAGCACATTATTTGGGCTGCCCTATAGGAGGGGTAGTGTTAGGAATAAGTCCCAATAAAAAGTGCATGATGAATAATGAGCTTTTTAAAGCTGACATAATAAAGTTTGGAACAGCTGATCACGAGCTTGGAGTAATTCACATCCTGGTCAATTCACGTCTACACCAAAAACCACTTACCGTCCCAGGAGCTGGACTCCACCCAGTTGACTGCGTTGAAAAGAGCAGCGGTGCCTCCGTAACACGCATTTGTTGTGTCGATTCCCTCCACATCTGTATTCCCAGACTCCTCAAACAGCTGCATTAGTACCGTCTTCACAGACTTCGACTTGTCAATGATGGTTTCCGTGCCCACCTCTAGTCTCCCCACACTGTCGTATGACAGGCAGTTTCTCTCCATAAGTCGCTGCACCACGGTCAGGCAGAGAGAATTAATGTCCTCACGGTCTGAGCAAAAGCCCATTCGCGCCTGGCCGAGCCCGACAGTGTATTTTCCAGCTCCGACGCCATCAAACTCCTCCAGTTCCGCCTGGTCTACATACTGAGAAGGAATGTAGACCTCCATAGCAATGATTCCCACATCTTTGGGCCAATTAGCCACATAGCTTGCAGGTACAGACCCAGGCATTGTGAATGGACTGTGGAAGACAGTAAACACTGAGTAATTACCTCAGCTGTACAGTTACAACAAGACACGACAGCAGTAGCAGCCAAACCTGTGTCAAAAGACTTCACAGTCAGAACTGTTTTTTCAGATTACGCTGTGAGGGAAGACACATGTCTAAACCTGCGCTACTCTTGCCTGCTATAATGAGATTAAATGTTTAATGGGGTAAAGGTCAAAAAGCTGGTACCTGATGACCTTTTACCTAGTTGCACACCACCACATCAACCTATCCAAAAGAGTAACTGGGAGGGGTTAAATTTTACTGAAAATCAAACAACAACAAAAAAACCCACAGATTAAAAAAATAAATAGGAACACTATCCAGACATCTAGCACTTACCTCGACAAACACAGACAAATGAATGTCTTATATTAGACCACCACATAGCAGAAGAGCTAGTTTATTTGTTTACCAGTTTTTGCCTTCTAGCAATCTACAGTACAGCCTTGCACACTACAACACGATGTGAATCCAACCGGTAATGACTGAAATGTTACTCTACCAAAATATATATTACAGGTATATAGTACATGCACTGTCCTTAACAAATACACATGCATCAAAATTCTTGAGTAAACTAAATACAACAAACAGAACTAGTTATTACATGCATGTTTAAGAGCAACTTTGCAAGACAATGCATTTCAAACAACTTACAGAAACGTTTTAACCAGCAGAGTCTCTTCTCCTCATAAAAGCAGCTGTGTGAGCTGTACGAGTGTGTTCAGGTTAGGGTCATTAGCTGACCTTCCCGAGCAAGGACCATCCCCTCCCCTAATTGGCTTACAGTAACCTGGCTAAGCTAGCGGACTGTTAAAGCCCCACTGAGGAGCACAGTGAAAAGCCCATTTCAGGTTTAACAATCCGTCTATGTTAACCAGCTTTTCAGACATTTCAGCGATGAGAACATGAGATTTAACCCTCCTTGAACATACAAGACTGGAGGTGACATCCCATTCACCAGCGTCTAATTTCAACTTTCCTTCCACTGTAATTTCTACGGTTATGACAATATAGTGGTGGAGTCGCCTGGACGTAACCACTGGACCCTTAAGGTGGACCGGACGGCTCGAATTGAGAAGCCGACTTCAGCATGGCCATGAAGCTATTTCGTAATGTCACTGCTTTTGAAATGCATTCATAGTTATTTATTATTTATACATATCTGAACCTGACTGAGCAAAAACTCGAAAATATGTTTCTCCTCTGCTGCTGTTTTACACTCACATGGGTGTTAACGTTTAGTTAATATTGATAAAACACACACCAAACAGTGTTAGCATTTCTACAAACAGAACAAATTAAATATTAATACAAAATGTCTTACAGGGTTTAACTACACCACAGCAAACTACACGTGTGGCTACACTTATCAAAACCTCGAAAACCGAAGTTAGAAGAGCCGGCCTGTCAGTCAGTTCTATTAGCTCGTTAGCCCCAATGCTAGGAATGCTAGCTGAATTAACGGGCGGACCAAAAAATCCCTCGGGTTCATTTTATTACCCCTACCTGAGATTTGAGTTTTCAGATCCGAGCTCGGCCAATCGTATCTCCACCCTTACCTTACAATCATATAGTAGCAGATGACTCTGAATATGAAGAGAGAAGCCGCTGCCCCTTTCCGCAAATCATAAGGTCAGACAGTGTGGTCGGAGCACAATGCTGACGGACTCACTTCCGTAGAGCACTTAGGCTCAACGCGTTTCTCTCATAGGAGATACGCTCAAGCGCACCAGGTTGCCAAATAGCAACAACATTTAGAGAGAGAAGGAAAATACCACAGAAGTTGTTCTAATCGGTTTTAAGTGATACACTTGTTGTTCCTATATTTTGAATCACTGCTAACTGCGATGATATGACAGTATGTATTTTTTAATTTGCTGTTCACAATAAATTATAGATATTTTTGTTGTTGAAATCAGGAGACTTATGAGACCAAAAGTCCAGATTCAACATTAATATTCTTGTCTATATGTCAAGTTGAACCTTCCTAAGCACTACCTAACCAGGAAACCCCGGGGGGCAAAATAAAGGGGGTCCTTAAGGGGTCAGAGGTTTCCTGATTAACCTCATCCAGGGCCACCTGAGTGTCTTAAAATCCAAATTCTAGGGGTCAATGAAAAAAAAAAACGTGTGACTTTATGCTGCTGTTGTTAAGCTGCTTCATCACCAATCCATTCATCAGGAGATCTATGGAGAGTGAGTAGCCAGCCAATACTGGATTAGTGAGCAAACATGGGACACCCAAATGCCAGGGGATGTATCGCATAAAGAGGAAGTTTGTTGAGCATCCCTGTATAATAACTCAGTCATTACTCGGTTGCCATTGCTGTGCTGTGTATACATGCTGTAAAAAGTGTTTTATTGGTCCAACTTTTCAAAAATTGATTTGTCATTTTTTTAATTGAGTAAAACTTATACAACTACTTGAAACAAATTAAAGTCATTTTTTTTACAGTTCAAAATTTTTATGGACTAAAAGTAAGATCAATAATTGGTATAATTGACAATATTAATAAACTCATAATGTAGATTTCAAAGTGTCTTATAAATAGGTCAAAACAAATGACAACTGTATTTTTATCGGAGTTTCTATTCACATCATCTAATATCTTATGATAATGAATTCTAACATCTTAAGATCATATATCTTAAAGCGTCAGTATATAAAATACTTAGTAACCCATCTGCATGCTACTGTATGAATTATTAATAAGACTAATGATACACGTGTAAAATTACCTGCTTGTGGCAAAAAACTACTATTTACATGACAAACTCACAACTACAGCCTGTTCATGAACAATAATTTATTATGAAGATGTGATGGAATAAATAACACTCACCTGTGCAGAGAGTTCAGTTTCTCAAGCTGTAAAATAAGTTATCACTAGTTACCTAATGACACTGTTGCTGGCGTGGAAAGAGTGTGCTTGAAATGCATCGCCTACTCTCTGTTTATATACGGCGCGTTGGCTGTACCTGAGTGATCTACTGTAACTTCGTTGAATGTCTTCTCGACGTCCAATCAGCGCGGAGCAGCACGGTTCTGAAGTTTTTGTTTTCCCCGCCCCTTACCCGTCCCTGACCAATCAGAGAGTGAGCTTCCGAGCCGTGCTGCCAGTGGTTCAATGGTGTGAGTGAATGACGGGGTATGGGGAGAGAGTGCCGACCAATCAGCGAGGACGTCTGACGCCTGGCCATGTTGTCAGAGACGTCAGTGCGCGAATCCGCGAGGAAGCGCAGGGCAGTCACCATGACAACGTCAGGACGGCTATTCAGAGGACAAATAAAAAAACAGCAAAGATTTAATACAGGATACAAGATCCAGCAGGATCAGACACCGGGGCAGGGCTGAGGCGCTGTACAGGCTGTTTACACCCTGGATCTTAATAACACAAATCATACCTAAGGTACATATTAGCTTCAGAACTATTTCCCAAGATCCACTGCGCCTGTTAAAGTAAGACACTCCGTTTAGAATTCAGATATATTTTCTGAACTGATTCCTTCTTATTCTATATCAATACGAATTATTCATAAATGGACAGTGTGTGACATGCCAATAAAAACTTCGTCAAATCAAGTTGTTTTTGGGACAGTGCAGATAGCCCACTGGTAGTGGGAGCAGTAAAGTGTGTTTTTTTTTTTTTAACATTGTTTTTAGCAGCAGTTATGTCCATATTTGGTATACATGTAAACATTTTATACTTTAAGTGTTATGTGTGGACAGATTTAAAAGATGAGGTTATATGCGTGTGTGTTCAGTCCAGTCATTGAATGTGTGCAGTTATTCAGACCAGACTCTGGTTGTTAAGGAGTCTGATGGCTTGGGGAAAGAAGCTGTTGCCTAGTCTGGATGTGTGGGCCCGGATGCTTCTGTACCTTT
>JAMWET010006286.1:132500-217500 GCA_024036415.1 Prochilodus magdalenae
TATTAGTGAAACCATCCTTGGAAAAGGAAAATATTTTAGAGCTATAATGTGATAGTCAAGCCTGTGGATAAACTGACTGAAGAAAAGGACACAGTGTATACGTGACGTGAACTGAAGTGAAAGGAGAGCTCCTCTCTCATTGTTCTCCTATGCCTGAGCAGGTCATTTCCAGTGGGACCCCTTTATTTAACAGAACATGCTGCCTATTTCTTTAAACTATAACTGTAGGTTTTGTTATTTTTGCAGCCCTCAGACGTAACAAATTATAACGACTGGTCCTGGTGAAAATGGCCTGCTTGTTAATGTAGGTTAAAAAAGTGCAGTGCTTATATAAAACTCCTCATTCAGAAAATAAAAACAGTTTTCCATTTCTCTCTGTTCTACCTCCAGATTTCCAGCTGCACCCATAAAGATTTTAACTCAACCCGTGCACCCATATAAGATCAGTACTTGATCAGGAGCACTGCTGAACTTACTGTATTTAGTGTCCACAAGGAGGCGCTGTAGACCACGCTGTAAATGCTTTTGTGGGGTAGGCACTTATCATGCCATGCTCTGAGAAACTGGGTGTCCACATTTCAGCCTGATTCATTGGTTGAGATGTAGAGTCGTTTAGGAAGGTTTGCTGTGAAGTGGTTCACTACTGAGACACTTGGCTGATGAGATTTCTGTACTGTGGTGGTGATGGGAACCAGGGGTCGCAATCGCTACAACACAAATGGAACCATTTTATTTACTACCTGAAACCAGCAGTGAACCCTACGAATGATGATAACAGTAAAACAGTGATACATTCAGACAATTACATAAATAAGGATAAACCGAGAGCGCTCTCTCTTAGCCATTTTCACCTTCTAACTCCCCACGTATGTCTGCATCACATGAACAGATATTTTTAAAGGCCACATTTTTAGGCCAGAACCTCGTAAAAATGTTTGAAAATATTTGAGGTATCAGGCAGAGTTTTTGTAGCCATCTTAAAGCACTGGTGTAGAAGCCTTACATATTTCAGACATCTGATTCCCACCACTCACAATGATTGTAGAGCATATTTCACTCAAACAACTGCGAACATTTTCTTTAGACCTTAATTACTTAACGACATAGAAAAGTTTAATCGTAATTGGGTTTGACAGCATGTTGAAGGTAAGCTATTATTCTCATGTTCAAAGGTGATCATTTTATTTTGTGGTTTACTAGAATAGACTTTCTTTAATGTTCCCAAAACACAGTATTTTTCCTCTACTATACATCCGTATTCACCCGCTTCTACAGCAGCCGTGTCTTTAAGCCCTGCCTCCTACAGAGCCAAGTGTGCTGTGATTGGTCAGCTTGCCCACTTTGATCTGTGTTAGTAAATGGCGCCCTGCTACAAGTTCTGCCCCAACACTGCTATGGCTGTTCTTACAATTGCGTCAGTTCTGCTGTCTCAGATTGATCCAGAGACCTATCCTTAAAAGTCAGATAGAACAAGTTGGTAGTTCCACACTACACTGGAGCAGGACACTTCAGAGAGCCAAGACTTTGCTTGTTTAGCTCTCTGTGCCTTGTGTGAGGCCATGCCAAGCTTGCCAGTAGGCAGGCAGTAAAGACTGTGTCGCAAGATGACATCACCTTGTAACTGAGAAAAGGGCTGGAATTCCCAAGCAGATGTTTCAGTCAGCTGAGAAAGTGATTTCTGTGGGAGAGAGATTCGCTCTCTGGTGTGTTGGGAAGTTGGGAAAACCAGGAAACATCATGATAGACCTCCTTTAAGATACTGTTCTTGTTCAAGAGAAATGCACAGCAGCCTGCCACAGGAACAGGACAACGAAATAACACCAGCATACGAGAGGACAAAGCCATTTTCCCAATTTTTATTTACTAAAGACGAACACCAAAATAAGTCAAATTTGTTATAAAATGCTTCAATTGGGGTAAAAACTTTAATAATTAAAACATTTCAATATACTTAAGATTAAAAGATACAGCTTAAGCCAATTTTTCTTTTTTTTCTTAACCCAGAGATTTCATGAGTTTATTTGCACAATAAAAGGTGCTAATATAAGTTAGCCCTTAAGCCCTGGAAATCTTTGAAAAAGAGAGATAAAAAAACAAAAAACAAATAACAGTCAAAAAGAATATATATTTATATATATAATTATATATATATATTGAGAAAGTGAACTTTGGTAGAGGAAATTCTATAGGACACCTGAGGTAGTAGAGACTGGAATAAAACAGCAATAGACTTTTAACCAAAGAAAAACAAAAAAACAAAAAGGAGGATGAGGAACAGGGGGAAGAGTAGGAGCGGAGGATTGAAGAGTACCAAGTTACAAGAAACAGCATTATTTCACACAATTTCAGTCCAGCTCTGATCCAAAAAAGGGTAAAAGATTACAATAAAAAGCATCAAATAAAATACAGAAGGAGAAAACTGAAGAACCACTGAAGTTCGATTTACAGGTATGACATTTAGGTAATACTGATTAGCTTTTATGGATTTGACTGAAACTGATTTTCTTTCCAGTATATAAAAAAGACAAAGAGTGCATAACTTTAAAGCTTTTATAAAGACATTGAAAAGAAGGATAAAAGTCAAATAAATCCAAAGCAGGAACAAAAAAATACGTATTTGTGGAAAAAAAAAAAGAAAAAGTGTGGTATAAAAATACAGGAGTCAAGTAAAATAAATTTAGCTACCAAAAATTCATATATATTTACATCTTAACTCTTCAAGCTTGATCAGCTTGTACTCCACAGAAAAATATAGAGGACTCGCATTAAATATTAAACTTTCATTTCTCTTTTAAAAATAATCTGTAAATTGTCACAAATTTTCACCGTCCCTTCACTCGACCCGGAGCGCGGGGAGTTCAGACGTTAGCACTGTTATGCATATTTTGCAAATGTTTTGGATTTTCAAAAATGATCCTCATCATTCTTTGACTACAACTAGAACAACAACACTTGAAGAGTTACAATTCATTCGAGTAACATGCTCAAAAAGAAAGGAGCAGATTTATTTCCAAACATAACAACAACGATGAGAAGGAAAGGCATGAGCTCAGTTATGTCCCACCACCAAAAATATTCGACAGCATTTAAATTCATTACAAAAGAAAGACCACCGTGAGGAGGAAAAAGAAATGCTCAGGTGGACACTGATCAATTAAAACGCGTAGGGGACATTTTAAGAGCCGCTCGATTAAATAAAAATAAAAACTTTTTATTAGCATGATGACTGAACAGCACCACAAATGATGAGGAAAAAATGCTTGTGAATAAAATGACACAGCTTCAGCTGGAGGCTCATACTGATCACGTCCGACAGAAAAGACACAAGGAAATGAACAAAACTAATTTTCTTACAACGTAACATCGCGAGTTAAGAGATCAGTGAAGATGTTTAACTGGGACATCGTTCTAAAGCTTCCCTTCAAGGCCTTTTGTGAAGGCTTTAACAGAGAGCCCAAAACTAAATCACAGTTAAAACACAAAAAGCTAATAAATGTATCCTTAACTCCTCAATATATGCAAAAATCATACATTTATACATGGGATTTCCATCAGATTTGGAAGAAAAAAAACATACAACATTTAGACAAATACCGGCATTATAAGCATTCACATTCAGCATGATGCTAGCTGAACTAGCCAAGTTTCAAAATTACCTTTCCCTGAAACCCGTTCATGGTGTTGTACACTGTATGAAAATACACAAGGGCCCAACAGTAAAATGCACAAATACAAAGTAACTAAACGCAAAAAAATAAAAACACCAATTAACAAACATCATTACTTGTTCTCAGAGGTCTGGAATCTGAAACCAACTCAAACGACTCCACTTTGACTTTAAAAGCTCTTCAGCACCTTTCTGTGACGGAAAGATCAACAAAAAGAGCAGGAAGAAGCGTTCACCACATAGTGCAGGGACTCGCCTTGACAAAAACTGAACATTATGAAGGGACATGGCACTGTCGTAAAGGCACTCGCAGGAAAGAGGAGGCATACAGCGGGTTGTTCTTGCATCACGTGCTGAGGCTACAGCAGTAAGGACCCCACTGTGAGAGTATGTGTTTGGCTGAGCTAGTCCTAGTGCTGAGGAGAGGACAGCAGTGGGAGGGTACAGGCCCTTCAGTAGTAATGGTAGTAGTAGTAGTATTACGCTGGCGCGGTTGTTCGTGGTTACCAGTTGAGGCGGAAGATAGGGTGCTTGAGCAGCTCCCTGGACGGGGGCCGGTCAGTAGGCTGCAGCTCCAGGCAGCGCAGGGTGACGTCCCTCAGGCCTGGGGACAAGTTGGGGGGGATGGTGGGTGCTGTGGTGGCACTGGCAATCTGAGGGGGAGCATAATATGGTTACTCTACAGGTTACTCTATAGACAATTTGACAAGGCAATAACAAGAGCAAGCCGCACTTTCATATCAACTATTCCTCTCACTAATACATTTACATTTAAGGCATTTAGCAGACGCTCTTATCCAGAGCGACTTACAACCGTGCTTAGTGTTCCGTTGGATAATATTCCAGCTAGTAGGAAGTTTAGAGCCTAAAACTCACCACGAGCTCAGACACTGCCCGAACAAGGGCCAGTGCTGGTTCCTAGAGAAACTAATAGCTCACTGTTATCTAATCATCAAAGTGCAGTTTGTACACTTTAAACACCACCTTCACTTTGTAAGCAAAAGTCTAAATGTTTTTTGATGATTAGAATTTGATATTGTTGTATCCTGTTTTAGATTTGAGCCAAATCTATATAAGTAACAAATGGAGAAATTAAGAAATACAGACCGGAACCTTTGTAAATACAGAACTCTGATCACTGTAACATTCATCCATTACATAATACTGGATTCATTATAATTTATTTCAAATAGTAAAGCAAAATGAGTCACAGACAGTGGTATTGTGATTAGGATTATGCTGGAGGACTTAACATAATTGGTTTCAGAACATTTATTTAAGGTGGTCTCATATTCATAACAGAGTTAATCAAGGTTCCCACAGATATTAAGAAATAATTTCCCAGTACTTTTCCCAGACAAATCCACTAACAGTCATATATATAAACACCCCCTGTCAAGTCGCATGTTTTGCTGATAATGAAAATGAGTTAACACATTCTCTACAGAGAGAAAAAAAATAATTATGTATTTCTGATAATTCTCCACAAAAACCTTATGTATTTGCTGAGTTTAACACAAAGGATGCACCGGATATACAGGATAAGTACTTGTTTCATCTGAACACAACTGCCAAAATCCTTTACATCCATGTAGGACTGTAACGGTTATCCAGGAGAGTTAACAGTATTAATTCTAAATTCATTTACAAACCTTGTGTGTCAACTACGAAGCTTTGAAATGAAGATGATATGAAGAAGAGGTGGCATTTAAGATCAGCCTGACTACAGTGCACAAACGAGGTGAAAGCCCAACACATTTCTGCCCCGCTGATTATATTATTCACTGTCTTATCTCTCAGTGAATTCCATGACTGGAAAACTAGTCTGCAAGTTTTCCAGGATGCGTGGGAACTGTGTTTATATTTGTCAGAGCTACAGAGTACCCTCAGTTGTGATACAACACAAAATCCTAAATGTAGAAGGAGAATAAATGGCATTTTTACATACCTTGAATATGAGGGCCAGGTGGTTGGAGTGCTTTTCAGCATTCCATGGTGGTTTTGCGCAAGACATTTCGATGATGGCACACCCCACACTCCAAACGTCACAGCTACGACCATACTGCTGCCCTCTCAGCACCTGCAGGAGAACACCACATCATTACCGTTCAGCCTACATCATCAGCCATCATCAAAAGAAAAGGGACCAATAATTCAGAATCTCGGTGCTGAAATTATGCTACTGCAGCCTTCAAACTCATTTTTCGATTTAAAGTACAATGGAGGCTTTAAAATCTTTACGGCTTCAGTGGTTTTGGGAATTAAAGAGTCTTTTCATTCATCTACTTCAAGAACTTCCAAAGATCAAACTTCTGAGAATGTGTTTATTATTTAGCGCTTGTATGGAGGATAAAAGGAGAAAAGGGGGGCTGTTCAGCGTGAAGAGGCTTCCGTAATGAAGCTCAGTGCCAGGGTGGAGGCAAGTCCTGCTGAACTGCCTCCTAATTAAACAAGGTTTGGGTCCACAATGATAACAAGGCATTAAGGGGCCAGCCCATTGTGACTGTCTCAAAAGGATTACAATTTTCTTTCATTTGGAGTTAGTGCGAGATCTAAATCCACTTTGGCCAGTTTCTCCAGCGACCCACGTGACTCTCAAAGCCACACAGAGTGGTCACTGGACTTGGCCACTGCTTTGTTGGAGGCCATTGACATTTAAATGCCTGGAGTTAAAAGGCAAGGCAAGGACTGCACCTCTGTGGGCACTCTCTTCACAAAAGCAAATTAACCAGGACGAAATAACACTGTAGACAGAGTTTTGGTCTGTATAGTGATGAGCAAGTTAATTTGGAGAACGCAGGGGCTGTGTTTTGTGCATCGAGTTGGTGGGCTTGCATTAATGAAGCATGCTGGTGCTCTCATATACGCCTGTTGTTTTTACTCGGCCTTACTTCGGGGGCCATGAAGGCGATGGTTCCCAGGAGCTGGCCCTGGAACTCGCCTGCGCCCGTGCCCTTGGAGGCCAGCCTGGCTGCTGCACCAAAGTCAGCTATCCGCAGCCTCTGGCCTGTACTGTCAATCAGCAGGTTGGCTCCTGGGCACAGAGAGAGGGAAACCATGAAGAATAAATAAGTAACAAATAAGCCACTGGAGCGGCACATAACGGCAGATTAGCAAGCCAATGCTTAAGTAGTCCACAACAAAAGATAGACCACTGCAATAATTACAGTAAACTCCAACAGTAACAGTAAACTGCAATTATTCAGCATATGCTGTAATCCAAATTAAGATCTTAATCTAGCAAGAGGATTATTGATTTTACAAAGCAAGGTTTCTTATTCAATTGCTAAAAAGGGTCTTCAAGCCCAACATCAGGATTTTCCCACGGGAATTTCCTATACTCTTTATCCTCAAAAACAGCTCGCAATTTATGACTGTGGTCTTAAATTTTAGGCTCACTGAGAAATGATGTGCCCCACCACTGAGGTATAACCCTTATGTATACAGAGCTACATGTATTGTTGCTGTCAGGGCAATCCTTGTCTCCATTTTTCATTTTTTGACAAACAGAAATTGCCAGCTGCCTTTTACACCGTGTTAAAATGTCATTATGATTAGACCAATGGAGATGCCCTAAAATGTCCTGGAGTAAATAATCTCTAAATCAACTTCCCTTCAAGGTTGAGAATCTATTACCTTCTCAGAGATTTTCAAGGTTTCAAAGTTTTGTTCTAAAGGAGACAATATTCAAGTTAAGACCGAAGGTTCTGTCTTTACCTCTACAACAACTTCTAAACTACAGACAGAGGAGGAGGATTACTGAGGAAGCCTTGGGAGGTTCTTGCCTCACTATGCCTGCTCCTCTGTCTGTAGTTTCAAGAGGGTGTTGTGGAGATGTATAAACAATGAAGGGGAAATCCAGCAATTGTAAAGAATTTCTACAGAAAGGGTTAAGCTGAGTCATTCAGAGTGACCTGATGTGCAATGCTCTGTTCGTCAGAATGTTTCACAGTGGTGGTGATTGAAACCAGATGGCCAAAGAAAGTTATTACTTGAAGTGTGTACATATATGCTGCCAGATTCCTGATTTCCTATTAAAGCACTTCTTGATCTTTTTTTGTACCTCTACAGTCATATTTTGTTTTTAAAAAGAGCAATAGGTGGAGCTCTGTTAGCAGAGCCTTCATGCGAGCTGGTACTGCAGTGTGTAGCTCACCTTTGATGTCACGGTGGATGATCTGGTTCTCATGGAGGTAGGCCAGGCCTCTGAGTAGCTGCTCTGTGTAGTTGATAATCACGCCTTCCTTAAAGGCCCCGTACTTGTTCAGGAGATGAGATACGGAGCCACCTGGGAGGAAACGGAGGAGGGTGATTGTTTTAGACCGTGATAGAAGGTTCCAGAGCTGGCACAGAAGAGATTCCATCATAAAAGCAACAAAGAACTTCAAAAGAACTGGGAGTACTGCAAGGGCTGCCGGGCTCTGCCAAATAGGAAACTGAAGGGGGAAAAATGGATCTTCGACTTAAAAATCAAAAGGTGCTTGACTGCTGTTGGAACCACTCCACTGGATTCAGATTCATTTGCACGCATTTTCCACTACAGAGCAGACTGCGCAGTACGCCTGTGGGAACAGTTCAGATCTGTTACAGTGTGCAGTGTTCTACAGAAAGCCTGAACTACAGCCTACCTGCCATCCACTCCACAAACAGGTTGTAATTGTTCTTCTCACAGGTTGCACCCAGCATGCGGATGATGTTAGGGTGATTGAGATGGCCCATCATCCGAATCTCCTCCCGCAGAGCCTCCACCACCTCCTCTTGCTCTGAGGAGGTGTTCCGTACATATGTCACCTAAGGAGCCAGATTACAGAGAGTCAAGGCAGGAGTCTGTACGTTCTTTGGCTGACTAAAACACACAAGCTGGACTTGAACCAAGGGCGGTTTTCATGCAACAACATGAATGCTGAATTTTAATTCCACTCATTTAGAATGCCATTTGTTTTAATAGCTAAACAGGACATCATCCAGCACAGCCGTTGCATTTTAAGAAAAATGATTTTGGTACCTTTTTCTTTTTTTTTTTTTTTAAATAAACGTACCAAATGTCTTATGCAAACACCTGGCACCCATTTGATTACTTGAGCCACTTCCTGGCATTAGGTCTAAGCTTGATGTGAAAAACGATCCGGGTTTTCCAAGATAACCCTCGCACTTGTGTAAGAGGCAGTGAATGACACAGGTGTTTAGTGCGATACTCTGTTTGAAGCACATAAGCACACCTGGTGCACTGAAATAGATATGAAGGACTGATTAGCCAAACCAGGTACTAGTTACAAATAATACACTAGTGTAAAAAAACAAAAAAAAAAAAAAAAGTAACTGTCCTGATAAATATTTGTTTTTAAATGTACTATTAGTCATTATTGTTTTCACAAACACTTACTGTCTTATCCAGCTTCCTATTATTAGTATTATATTTCATGGGCCTGAAACTTGTAATATTACTTAACTTAAAAACTCACTCATCATGTGTATGCACCCACACACCTGTTTTACGGCCATCAGCGTTCCAGTGCCAACGTCCTGTGCTTGGTAACAGGAGGAGAATGCTCCCAGGCCGATTTGCTGACCCTTTAGCCACTCCAGACCCTCACGGTAGTGTTGTTTTGCTTTGGTATGACCAGGTAGTGTCTCTGGGGTCTGAGAAGATAGGACAAGTAAGGTTAACTGATGACTGACACACATGCACGTCCAGCCAAACCAGAATGCATCAGGTTGGATAAATTAAAAACATCAACTGGGGCACTCACATCCACCTGAATGATTATGACATCCTCTCCCTTGTCCACCTGCAGCTGCGGGATGATCGGAAGGGCATCTTGAGACTCAGACATTGCCATGACTACAGCCAGTGCCTCCTCCTCCTCAGCTTCCATTTTCTCCTTGCACTTCTGGTTTTGAGTCATGTCTTCGCTGTAGGTATCATCACTGGTGCCAGCCTGCTCTGGAGAGAGCACAGCCACCTCCGACTGGAAGGTCACGGTGCTGTCTGCTGCCGGCATGGAAACTTCTAGAAGATCTTCCATGCTGGAGTTGAGCTCAGCTGAAGCGTCCAGGCCCCGGAACTTCTCTTCCACAGGTGTAAAGACCGCATCATCACTGGGGACGAACACTGAGCTGGTGCTGTCTGCTAACTGATGGTCCTGAAGCTCAAGTTTCATGTTGCTCTTGGCTCCAAGGCATGGTACTTTAGTGCCATCTGAAGATGTGGAAGGAGAGGGTCTGGAGGGTCTGGGGCGGTGGATGTGAGGGGATGGCAGGGGCCTGGTTTGGGGGAACAGGGGTGATGGTAATTTGTCTAGGTCCTTGCTGGTCCCGCAACCAGCTCCCTTTTGTACAGGGAACTTCCGTTGGGCACCAGGAGAAGATTGTGTGAACTTGCCAAGAACAAAACTTTGTGGCCGGGCTTTGGGGTTGTCTGGAGGGAAAGCTGGGGCGTGGGACGTGGAAGGAGAGGGTAAGGTGGGTGCTTGGCTGGATGAGGGGGAATTAAGACACTGGCTCATGGGTCTAGAGCGGAGCTGGACTGGTGGCTTTGGTTGGTCAGCATGGCTGGTGGTAGTAGTCATAGCTGCTAGCCTTTCTGTGATTTCGTCTGCAGGTTTGGCCACACCTACTCGCCCCGACCTGCCAGGCTGTTGCAGCATATGTGTGGGTGAGTTCCTCTCTGTAGAAATGGGTGAATTGTGAGGTGCTGATGGTTCCAGAAAGGCCTCGCAGTGCTGGTGCAAGCCAGGAGCCATCTGCACATCCTCCAGGCCTAAGTGGATAGCGTCCAAGATGTCCATCTCCTCTGCAATGGCCAGCAGACGGCGACGCATACGGGCGTAGTGGGTGGAGCTGGTGACACTCAGCATGTCCAGTAGTTTGACAAAGATGTGAGGCACACGGGCCACCATTCGGGCGGCGCTCAGGAACACGCGGCGAGAAAGCTTCCCCACCATGGAGTGGGAGTTATCGATGGACTGAAGTGCAAAGCTCAGCAGAGGCAGAAGCTTCTGATACCTGGAATAAAGAGAACATTATCATCAGGTTTGTATCGTCACATAGACCAGTATGCAAAACCTCAACCGCAAAAAATCAACTTAAAAAACTTTAAGTTAACTGGAAAATTCAATATCTCCTATCTATAGTATCTATATATATCATATCTATATCATATCTATAGTAGTAGTTCCTGGAAAACCTCTGCCCTGTGTGTTTCCCTGATTTATCATACCAAAACATCAGCAAGGATAATCAACAAGCCCTTCCAAAGTAGAAGTTGGTATGTTCGCAAATATGCAATGATCTGTTGGACATATGCAATGCCCAAAAAAACAAATGGTCTTAATAAAAAACAAGACTATATACAACTCTTTAATATATTAGAGAAATAAATAAATGTGGCATGTGAAAAATTAAGGCACACTAATATTTTAAATGACATTATAAAAGAATGGATAAACTTAGAAAAACAATTAAACGGGTCATTTGACCGTAGGTGTTTAAATCATTGCATTGAACTGTACGTTTTACTTGAATGGCCATCAGTTCCTGTCTACTTTCCATAACATGCACAGGCCGATCTTTGATATTTATGTTGCTGAGCCAGTGCACACATTGTAAGAGGGCAGGTATAGTACTGGATGCAACAGAGGAGATATATTTTGATATATTGATGGGGAAGTCCTGTACCTCTCCACCTGATTCTGGGGCTGTCCGCAGTCAGAAGCTGAGACAATGTGAGGGTAGAATTCAGCTGGGAACTCCAGCAGTAGTCTGTCGATTAGACAGAGGCGGCCCAGCAGAGCCTGCCAGTTATTGGCCTCTGTCTGCGAGCCCAGGATGCAATTCAGCACATAGTCCACCCCACCTATACCAATAGATCCTGAGACAACAGACAAAATACAAACAGGGATGAACAACAATTAAATAGTAACAATTAAATAATAGTCAGGTTAGTCACAATATCATTTGCCTAGTACATACATTATTAGGTAGTCGTGTTCATACCTGCTTTAAGAATCTCTCTGCCAACAGCCAGCTCTCCTATCTGCCCTTTACAGAGCTCCAGCAATGTGGACACCGACAGCTGGCTGGTACGACTGTAAACAATACAGGGAATCTTATTTAGTTTAAACATCCAACCTTTACATTAAACATGCAGTCAGAACCTATGAATACTGTTCTTTCAAATACATGCCAATAAATTCATACATGCCATTGCAATGACTTGCCACTAGGTGGCAGGACGCTACTTTTATCAAAACCCCTTAAACGTTCTAAACTGACACAGCTTTAATTAGAGGGTGCAGCACCTGTTG
Source organism: Prochilodus magdalenae (assembly GCA_024036415.1). NCBI lineage: Eukaryota > Metazoa > Chordata > Actinopteri > Characiformes > Prochilodontidae > Prochilodus > Prochilodus magdalenae. The sequence goes on from JAMWET010006286.1 coordinate 144,474, forward strand.
GCGTCGGCACATTTGACCAAGATGGTCTCCACAACGGGCCGGAGCAGCTGCTGCAGGCGACTGCGCTCCGACAGAGAATGGCATGGCGTGTAGACAAGCATGGCCCGCAGGGTTTTCTGTGCAAACAGAAGACACACAATGAATAATTTAACCATATTTAAAACTATTTCAGATTGAACTGTGCAACTATGACAGGCTTATTAATGAAACCAATGCTTTTCTGTACCTTATCAGTAAATAAGCTGTTGGTGAAACTGTAATTGTTGGCGTGTATGTAGTAAGTAAGAGTAGCTTAGTCAAAAAGGCTAGTGTTGCTATCATGGAATAATAGCTTTAGGCAAACGGGGATGCTAATTGGTGGCCATTAGCTTTCATTTGTTTTTTGCCAAGATGGCATGTTTAGTGAAGCTATTACCTGGAGTAGATATACAAGTCTATAAGTATTTAATAGGCCTAGTTGTGTCCATTTGAATGATGCATGTATGTAAGGTCACAGGGCCAAACAGACAGCCATGAACTTTTGACCTTGCCCGTCTATTCCTGTGACAACAAGGACGCCTGGATTTGTAGCAAGAACTCAACACGTTAACAGAGTAATACGGTCTATGTGAGTGTGAGAAACAGTTCACCCTGACCCTAACTCCCAGAGAAAACTGGGGAGTGGTGACTGATAGTGCATTGCACTGGAGCGTTGCCCAGCACTGATAGGCTCTGATTCTCCTTCTCACTCCGGCTCCACAAACACAAATACACTTTACCGCCTACACCTTCCCCAGGCTATGAAAGATGAAGAAAAAGGGGAAAAAAAAAAAAAAAAGCACATACACAAACCGCTTAGCAAGAAATTCTATCAACACAGATCCAAAGACAGTTAACGGCCTTACAGTCCTTTCCAGTACTAAATCCGCAGACAGTGTATTCACCCAATAAAAACACCACCATTACAACGAAAGGGAGTCTTCAAGGAACTCTAAAGCTTTTCCACAGAGATCTGACACAAATGCTCCTGGCCTTCCCTTGAACACAACTGCTCATGGTATTTTTGTCCACAGACTCCATTCTCGTCTTTCTTTGTTAGGAACACAGCAAACTCCGATTGCGCTAAATATGCTGGAAAGCCCCCAAGAGGACAAAACTTTTCTTGTTTTCCTAAAATTGCGGCTTGCTGAAGCAAAGAGCCTCAGGGAAATGTCAAACTCCCAGAAGTCTGCCATGAAAACAGCCACCAAGAGCCATTGTTCCATACAAGAAGCAGAAATAGGTTAAGAAAAAAAAGAAACCTTTTCTTTCGGCCTCAGCCTGAAGATCCCTGCAGCTTTTCAGACTTCCTGATTTGAAGTGAACTTTAAAACTAGCCAGCGTGGTTTGTTGTCCTATCGAACTTTGGCACTGCTCTGATAGCCTCAAATGAACGTCAACAGGAGTCAACGAAAGGAAAACCAAAAAAAAAAAAAATACAAATGCTGTGCTCAAAAAGTTCCCCAATAGTGCTGCGATTAGCAACAAAATAAATAAACTCAAAGCCCCAGTGTACCATCAAAGAAAACCATAAAGCTCAGGGGGACATTTTGGATGAGTAACGGTCAATAAATGCTTCAAAAACACAGACAAGCGTGGCAATTACTGTTGTTTGTCTAGTGACCATTAGAGGCAAAAATAAACTAAAAATATGACAAATAATAAATAAATAAACCCTCAAGGTGCTCATCCTTCACTGAAGCTCCAAAATCTACACCTTAAGCTCACTCTAACCTGACCTGGGAAGACTGAGACATCCCATTTCATTTGAGCATGAACTGGCCTGGTGTGGTGCAACTTCCTGCCATTGCAGTCATAAGAACAAATAAGCTGCCATACTTGTGACCGGTTCATGTGATGCAGCGGTGAGATGCATGTGATGCAGGGTACTGATCGCGTGACGGCTTGACATGCACTCTGATAAAGGGGTTGAAAGAGAGCTCAAAGCTCATCTAATGTAGCCTCAGGCCCAATAAAGCATTGTAAGTGAGCATGAAGGTCAGACAGACACTGACTGCTAAGGACAGTGGTCTCCAGCCCTTTCCATGGAGAACCATTTTCCTGCAGAGCTTAGCTGAAACGTGTATCCTATAACTGATCCAGTCAGTTTGGAACTGGTGAAGAGGTTAGAACAGCTGTGGCAAACTATGGTTGGAATTAGGCTCTGCAGAAAAGTAGTGCTCCAGGAGGGGGGCTGCAGACTACTGATGATGCAGACTACTGAGGAGCTGAATGACTGCAGATCTCCGTTTGGAACAATCCTTAACAATAGAGGTGGACAAAGATGTACCATCATGCATGAAAATACATGATGAAGCCACCTAAGGCTTTGTGATGTGCAACACTTAAGACAACCTGATAAACCTACTTTCAATTACATGTGCAGTAGGTTTGTACTTCTGATATTATCCATTTAGAAAAGCTCATTGCGATGCAATTTATTATTATTATGATTTTAGTTGTCATATTGCCCACCCCTACCAACTACCTAGCAAGCCAAGTTATTCCCATTAATACCAGTTAGCTCCAGCAATGCTATTGTGCTTGTTTCAGCATTCCTATATTCTGCACCAACATTTGGCTATAGAGCAAGGTATTGCTGATAGGATTTAAACTCTGTCCTATAGGCTGTGTATCTCTTTGGGATTACTCCATTACTGCTCTCATTTATTTGCTCTTGACTCATTAGGACTTGAGTGCTTACTAAACGTACTGGTTCAGAGGTAACAGGGACCAAATGTGGTAGAATTAGGAATATTCAGAGGGCTCTTACCAGTGCAGCCACATAAACTTTGTAGACAGGGTCTGCACAGACCATGGAGAGCACACTGCAGCAGGATTCGACCACCACATCCCCTGAGATTTCACCTCCTGCTGCTCCAAGCCCAACTCCTGCCCCAGCACCTCCGCTGGCCATGGATCGCTCACCATTGGCCAGCAGGAGGGCGCCACTCACGTCATGCGACAGCCGTCTCAAGGCCATCTCTCTGATATTCCAGTTTCGAGAGAAGAGACAGCCCACCAACTCCATACCGAACACCTGAGAAGGGGAATAATTATATATCAAACTGGAGTCAGCACACTTTAGGACTCTTTGAAATGGACTTCAGCAGAAGTCCAGTAATGTAATCTATAAGAAATTTGACTGTTCATATCATATAGACTAAAGTATCTGTGCAATTCCCTTAAATGTAAAAAAATAAATAATAAATAAATTTGTTACAGCTCAGATCTACAGCTTACAGCTTACAGCTACATCTTTGACTGTCAGCTGCAACAAACATTAGCGCAACACAATCCATTAGCGTGATTTATACGTATAATAATACAGTATATTACCACAGCAAAAAATTCCTCTCAAAGACTAAACAGATGACTCTTAAAAATCTCAAAAACTTCAGCTCACCTTGATCCAAGGCTCTGCCAGCTCTTTGTATGTCTGAGGGATCTGTTGCACTCCATAGTGGGGCAGGGAAAAATCTCCCTCCTGGGCCGCTCTCTGGCCTTCAGCGTGAGGGGATGATGCCGTGGTGGATGAAGATGCCTGACTTTGGGAACGACTTGAGGAGCACTCCACTGTGGATGCTGGCTCATGACTGGACACAAAAAGACATAGCAGTTTTACTGCACAGTGCCTGGGTGCTTTAAAACAGGAACGCTCAGTTAAAATAGTAGTTTAATGTTAAACACTAGTAGTTTACCGCTTTACCACTATGAACACTGACAAAATCCTTCATTAGTAAGCAATATTGTCTTTCTGAAGATGGATCACACCCATGCTATCAAACTCTCTAATCATAGTGTAGAGCGGTCTGGAAGACCTCCAGCCCTGGCCAGTTCTGGGTTTTCCTGCCAAAGCACACCCATTTCAGCTCAGAAGTGATAAGCCGCTTAGTTGGATCAGGTATGTTGGGAGCAGAGCAAACACAAAAATGTGCAGGGCAGGTAATCCTCCAGGACCAGGACTAATAGCCCTGAGTTAAATAATCATTGGAAAAGGCAATTTAAAGATTAACAAACTAACATAGCTAATAGCACTGACCTATAATAGATGTATGGCCAAAATCACAGCACCTGTTTAAGTTCACCTATATCTAAGTTCAGTTCGCTAGGAGGACAAAATCCCAAGTTTACTGACAGAGAACATGGACACGCCGCTATATGGTGATACGGTGAGTGTAGAAGGTCTAAAGCTAACATTTTATAAGTGACAAAGGGGAAAATACTGCTGCTGTACCAAATACTCCATAAACATTGCCCAGACAACACAACCCGCTTTAGCATGCTACTACAAGAAAGTAAAGCATCACCTTGTACTGAAATTTATTCAGCAAAATTAAACTAATTGTTTTCAGGAGAACAAACAGGGTTCGGTTTCAGGCCTTTTTGTGCTGGGAGAATCCCACATCTGATCTGTATTCATGTCTTGGGGGGTGGAAGTCACTGTGACACAAAACACAGGTGGTGCCGGCCTGTCTAGCTCACCTAACCACTGAGAGAAGATCCAGCACACTGAATTCCAACTTGCTGATGCCCCAACACACAACATGTCCCACACTATCTAACCATTATCACCCTCTTCCGAGAACGAAGCTGCAAATCAAAGCCTATACAAGATACATGCCCAGTCCAGGGCTCCTCAAAGTTGGCCCATGAGTACGTTTGATTTGGCCTCCTGTAAAGTTACCCTAATGCTACCTTGTGAGAACGAACCCCCAGGATAAACTGCACGTACCAGTATATCAACACCTCAGTTCATTATTCCTACAACTACTCTGAAAGTAAAGATGCCATTGGAGCAATGCCATAGATGCTACATGTTTATAAACAACTATATGATTTGGCCAAGCATCAAAGCATCAGGACACCTTTATACATAATCCATACATTAGTATAAGAGGTACTTAAAAAATCGTCTGCAGTTTAAGGCTTTTACAATCAACCGCTCCTTTGACTCACAAAGATGAATCAAATCACTTCACCATGTGACTCTTTGTACTGCCATACTGTATATTGAACGTCAGGCACGTTCACATAACTATGAATGTTTTACGGCCACTGCTGCCTGCTGGCTGAATTAGGCTAGTGTTAGTGGTCTAGAGGCCTAATTTGGGCCTGTTGACAGTAGCATTCTTGAGCCCCCACTGTGGTCTGGGCTGTTGGGTCATATTAAGCCTGATGTGAGCGGCCTGGCACAATACTCCAGCCCACAGTGGCAGAGGGGGCTATCAAAGCCTTCCGTTAGCTTGTTTTTCCACAGGCCCCCTTTTTCTTCCTGTGTCCACACTTAGCTGTCCCCTGCACCTCTGAACGCACTGGACGCTTCTGCCTCGTTTCCTGAACCTCATCTGATTGTCTTATCTCTGAGCTTCACTGCGCACTACACATGCCCTTTCACCCCAGCCATGTGCAGGTGCTTCCTCCAGCACGGACTGGAAACGTTGCAGTCCGTGACAGCGCCACAAACTGAACAATAGCTCATGTTCCTGGTACAGCCTTTCGAAGAGGTTATATTAGAGGAAATACCCGTAAACCACAGCTGTTATTGTTAAAGGGAGCCCAGTAAGCAGCATCTCCCTTGTCAACACATTACTTTGCAGGACAGCTCACATACACTTTCGAAAACAAAAAGATGTTATGGATGTTTTTACCTGTAAAAGTCGTGGGACTTCCACTTGGCCCTGCACAGAGGGCAGATTAAGGGTTCATGGTTTCTTCGACATTCTTCTGCCCCTGAAAAGCAAAGAAAACAAGAGAGATGGGCTTTAACTCCACATCATTCGTCCAGGAGGAGATGGGTTCTGAGAGGCTGTCAGTGGAGATCCAGACTCGGAAGAGGACTGTGCCAATTAGACAGTCTTTTAAAAATAAGGCCATGCCTTGGCACGAACGGATCTAGTTTACGATGAGCTGTGCCTCCTGTAATGAAGCTGTCCAGAAGGAGATGGCAAGAGGGACAGGCTCAGTCAACTGTGAGGGGCAATGGATAGCTCTGAGGAGTCCTTAAACGTTCTTCCCAAAAGGGGAAAAGGTTTCTCTTCCCATAACCTCTACAGAATTAAATCATTAAGATGTCACGAAGGGGAATTTGATGCAAAATCTTTCTGCAACAAACTGTTTCACAGCCTGAGCAACTTTATTTACATCTCAACTACCAAATTATACAAAATTTTGGAAATAAAATCAGTGAAATTCCCTGAAAATCTCACTATGGAGGGGCCTGAGAAGTCAACATGGAAGTCTCAGACTGCTCTAGAATATAGCCATTTTATGGCCACGTTAATCTCTAACATATACCACAAGACTATAAGAGGATTAATAAATGATGCACATCATGTTAATGCCATACACTGTTTCATTTTTTTATAATATTCAAGCAGCATTTGCAAGGAGATACATAGAAGCTGCTACAGAAATATTTTTAACTTAATTATTTGTCCTATTATTATAACCCAATGGTGATATTACAGTATATATAATAGTAGCAGTAGTTGTGCGGTACATACAGCATCAATCAGAATAAACATCAGCCACAACAGGCATATTTACCTGCACCTCCACTTTTTTTCTAGTGACTGTTTCACAATCGCAGTAATAGATGTACATATAGTAATGCTTTGTCTGGGCACTTACACAGAGATTAACGTTTGTAAGTTGCTCTGGATAAGAGCGTCTGCTAAATGCCTTAAATGTAAATGTAAATGAACCTTTCTTCTCTCTAGGTATGAGTGCTGGCTTGGGATTTCTAGGTAGTGCATTTATGCTGCGTTTAACTCTGTATTCTTTCTTCCAGGTATTAGCACTGACCCCTGTTTGGGCAGCGTCTGAGCTCAAGGCGAGTTTTAGAGTCTAACCTTCTAGTACTAGCTAGGAAATATTTTCATATGAAACACTAAGCATGGTTGTAAGTCTCTCTGGATAAGAGCGTCGGCCAAATGCCTTAAATGTAATGGTAACGCACAATCCAAACCATCACACACTTAAACCGAACCACAAACAGGGCCAACGCTACACTCATACTTCTTTATGATGGTGGTGAACTGCGGTTTAGTCCCAGTGTATACACTGCATGGATGGTACTCACATATGGACATGCAGTGATGGTGCAGCTTATTTCTGCATCCTTCCTCACACACAGTCAGACTCTCCTCGTCCAGCATGTCCAGCAGACAGATCGGACACATCTGCTCTTCCTCGTCCTTCATACTGCACATGGGACATACACACAGAGCGGTGCTTTAAGACACTGGCCTTTCTTCTTCTGGAATTGTATCTCAGACTGCTGGCTGTGATTTGGCCTAGATGCTTATCGGGATGATTGAGAGGATTTCGCTACAACGGAAAGTGTGTTGCGCCAGGCTACGGGGGGATGTCTATAGCCACCAACTGAAAAGCCTTCAGTTCAGTTTCCAAATTTTGAGACAATGCACATATTCTTCCCATAGACTTTCAGCTCGACAGAGAAGGCCTGCACATTGCTGTAAGCCCAAAAGAGCTAAGAAAAGCTAAATGAATTTGTGTCTGCACAAAACTTGCATGGAAGCCTTTTAAAATTTCAGTATTGCAGAATATTGTCATGATTGCACAGCTAGAATAATTTCACTTCCTTCAAAACACACATACATGCACTAAAAGATCAAACATCCTGTTTAAAATTTATTTTCAACTATGCAGAATTTACATCAACAGCTTCTTCTTTACCAAATCTAAGCAACAAATATTATATTAAATAAGGTATTTGTTATACAACAAGGCGGAGAATATTTCTGTCTATAGCATAACAGTAAAAAGTAGCATGTCTTGACTGGAACTTTCAACGCCACCCAAAGAACAGCAAGCACAGGAAATGCATGTCCACCCGTCTTTGCTACCCTGCACGGCCACCAGTGCCAACAGGCTTGAGTACTGACCTGCTCTCATTACTGGAGGGCGAGGAGCTGGAGGTGCAGTTGGTGTGGGAGTTGGACAACCGGGAAACAAACTTTTGGATGGTGTTGCGAGAGGGAGCTTTGATCCGCGAGCTCCGGCGATTGTGGTACTTCTGGAACAAACTCTCCACCTGCACATGGACAGCAAGGTGTGAATTCAACTGTCACTGTGAGATGGCTTTGCTGCAATATATAATATAATTCACCATTTTACCTCAAAGTTTTTGAGGGTTTTTCTCCACAGCAACGGGTCGGAGGACTCCAGCTGGAAGACTCTCAGCATGACGAAAAGAACATGAATGCAGAAGGCCCCTCGACCACAGCTGCAGGTCTGATAAGTAAAAGTGTAAAGAGTTCAACTTCATTCACTCTCAGTAAACTCAGACCCTCTTGATAAAAATTTGGAGTGGAAGTTCCAGATTGCCTGGTTTAAGCCTCTGAAGAGCTTTAAAATCTTTTTCAGGTCAGCTGTTACTGAGTGCCAAAACAAAATCCAAAACAATAGCCATATTGAAGCCTAGATTGTCTGTATCTCTGCCCAATTTTATAAATAAATATAACCCCAAACCCTGACCCTATCAGATACATTTGGAGAGTAAACAAACTGTCTTCTAGGATCAGAGTTTGAGACCCAATGATTATTTGATGCATACATACACACACATACATTTAGCTCCTGTGCAAAACTAAAGAGGCAATCTTTGGACATCAAACATGAAAGGGGTCCAGGCATCCCTTTTAAGCTCCTAAACGTCTTTTGTCATCCATATGCTGAAGCTTACCTGAGGACCAATAAACACACGGTATTTGTTGTCAGGGCTGTCTCCTCCAATCAAGAAGGAATTGGGTCCTATTTGCTGGAGCAGGTACAGACGGGCCCTCATTACTTTATTGACCCTGCGATTTGTCTCTTCTGGGCTGTAAGGTGAGAAGCCATCTGGAGACGGAGCACGACGAGGGGGCGTTACCCTGCCACTCTGAAACTACAGAAGCCAACAAAGCATCAGCCTAAGTAGCAAGCCATTGTGTATCATTTCAAATAGTTACAATGATCTGAATTAACTGCGTATCACTGAGGGGTCATGACGGTGCATGAGCTCCTCCAGGATCTGGCCAGACACATATTTATTAGTGTCTGTTTCTACCCATTTAGTGAGGGATTAGTGCATCTCTGAGCGGTCTCTCAGATTTATGTAAACAGAGACAATTTTTGTTTTCATACCACAAAGAATTACAAACCAAAAGATGAGAAATTACCACAGACATAAGAAAACCACTGAATTACAATGTGTTTGTTTATTTTCTTAGATCACTTGTAAATGTTATTTCACAATTCCCTACAATGGTCTTTAAAATGACCATTTGACCATTTCCGAGACATGACGTTTTCTTATAACAGAGACGCAACCTAAAACAGCAATAGTCTCAGCTTTAATGTATGTTTTTTTGGGAAACAAAGTGTGTGCGTTAAGCTCACAGGAACTGGGGATGCCCTCTTCCTGCGGACACCCGGAGACTCCGGTTTGCTGCTGATTTTGGAGGATGAGGAAGTGGAGGAAGCCGAGGACGAGCAAGGTCCAGGAGAGGGGCTGCGGCGACCCCTGCTCTGAGAGGAAGAGGAGCTCATGCTGTCGCTGCCGGCTTCGAGACCCTGCCGACCAGCCTCACTGCCGTCCGGCCTAAGGGGGATGGGCTTCACCACCTGCAGGGGAACAGGATGTACATGAATACACCAACGCAGACACCTACTTTAACACAAGTTCTAATCATGTGACCTCTGTTTACAACAAACATTAAAAACTACTGTTTGAGAAAGCTTTTATTTTCTGATAAACATTGTTAAAATGCCATCCTTTATTTACAGCACTCTGAAGAACAGCTTTACAGAGAACACGTAACAACAACAACAGTAATAAAGACACTACAGAAGGTGCAGAAGGTTCCACTGTGTAATTAACCTGGAACAACTTGGACGAAAAACATGCCAAAATACTGGGTCTGAATCAGTCCTTCCCAGAAGACCTTGAGTTACATGACCCAACCTGTTTGGTACTGCTTCCAATTCAAAACAACATATAAACTAATAAAGAAGTTAGTCACATTCAGCATGTGGAATTAAGGCAATATTGAAAATGGTGAAAACAGAAATATCACAGTATACCTAACCCTAAGAGTAATATTGGGCTGGAATGATCTGGAGAGTCATTCTGGTACAACAGCCAATCTAGGGAGAAAATAACCTCTTCTATTTTACCTTTAGGGAACCATTCACCCCATTCATAGTCACAACGACACGGAAAAACTAAGAACCAATCATGTTTCAGAGAACACATGACCAATTAAAGGGCAATGTTCATTAGAAGTAGTATAAACCACAAGGTTCACACAGATCACTTGGAATCAGGGTGTGTTTAAACTACTGAATTCATTGTCCAACTAAACTATTAATGGTTTATGCCAGAGGTCAACAAATCTAGACCTTCCAATCCAATTTCCGGACCCGTATTTTGCAATCGTTGGTAGGTATGACAGTAGATGACCGGTAGATCAGCTACACAACCAGGTCAGATGACCACCAGGGATTTCCAGATTTGTTAAATCAGACCATGTGCATTGAGTCAGGTAAACAAGATGTTTGGTGGTTTAGTGATAATGCTAGATAATGTATTCACAACACCCCCCCACCCCCCCACCCCCAACACTCACCCACACTCACTGTCAACAGTTCCACCAGCACCTAAAAGCCAAATTATATTCCTGTCAGTGACACAGAGTATGTAAGTGTGAGTGCTCACCACAGGGCCTCTCCTGTTCCTCCGCTCCAGCCACTCATGTTTCCAGGTGGGCATGCAGGTAGCCTTGAGCTTCTCTCGGATCATTCTCTCCTCCGGTCGATCCTCCATCTTCTGAAGCCCACGCAGCGTCTCCTTATTTTCCATGTCACGACTAAATCCGGAAAAGCAAAAGGACATATTGCGTTTTTACTACACAATGAAAAGATACAAATACACATATATCTATCAGAATCTACAGGATACTGGATTCACACGGATACCGAGGATTTAAAAGTCATCACTCCATCGTGAATATCGATGATTTTCCAATCTGGGCCAAAGTGCTGCATCACCAAAAGAGAGGCTGGTGAGGAGCTGAGTAAGCGAAGGGAGCTCTCCCTCTTCCCCATCGGAGATCAAGTCAGAGAGCTTCAGAGCAAATAATCCGCTCCACAGCAGAGGATGTTATGATAAGGAGCCCCAGCAGTCTGAGCCTCGAACATTTACAGTACATCATCCAAACGCACCCTGACAGCACACTGCCCCCATCCCAACACAAACTAGCCATGCTGCCGTTTTGTGAATGAGCTCTTTTAGAAAGCAACACTCAGAGTGCTTTTAAAAAGACAACAACAGACAAAAAAAAAAAAATCTGCCCCAGAAAGCCCACGAACTTTGGCCAGTCCAGCAGCGAGAATGCCGAAGCCAGGGCGGCTTTTTCCACTGGCTCAAACTGGGTAAGGACAGATCTGTGGGACAGTGCGGTTAGTGTTTCTGCAACTTTGGCTAGCCAGCCTTTACACATCCCTCGACACTTTTCCTAAAACAGAAAGTGCTGTATCACTTACAAACACCAGTTGGTGGAAAACAAACCCTCAATCGATTGTTTCAGAAATAGCATTTATAAGGGTTCATGCTGGATGACCCTGCAGATGTCTTTCGAATGGGAGAAAACTGTCTAAGACAGCACTGTGGAATGTGATACTCGACGCTTTTAAAAAAACAATTACGTGGAAACTCCAGCACATGTCGAGGAGAGCAGATGATAAAAATCAAAATTGCAGGATTCAACTCATTAAATCAATTATGTCTGAGTGGCTGTTGGTGGGAAAACCCCTGGCTAGCCTGGCATATCAGAAAGAGCAGAAAGACTTAATGAGAAAGAAAGAGAGAAAGAGAGAGAGAGCGCGAGCGAGAGGACAGAGAGAGAGAGAGAATGAATATAAAGAAAGAGACCTCACCACCCATTTGGCTCCGATTGCCCACATGTGTTAGGGCGGTCAGGGACGGGGGAAGGCCAGCCGTGGCCAGTGTCCATCCTTAATTAAGCGCAGAATCGATGGTGTGCACCCCCTGGCTCTTTTCAGTTACTCAATAAAGGGCTGCGCAACAATAATAAACCAAAGAACAGGAAAAGCCACACTTCCTCTGCTCAGCCCAGCCACGTTTGAAGCGAAGTAGAGAAGCTTCGAGTAGGAAGTGAGCTGAAGTTTTGACAAGTGCAAAAACAACTCATGCTAAAACCATTTCTCTTCTCTTTTCCGACTTAAATCTCTCAACATACCAAATGCGTGAGCAATAACCAAAAACTAATCAAACTGCACTAAAGGGTCATGTCAAAACAGAGCAGAGAAAAGAAAATATATATCAGTCAGATCAGACTTAAGGTTTCCCTGGAAAAGCATCTTTACTCAGAAAACAAATACTAGCTAAGCTCATGTTCCTTTCATGGGTCCGTCTGACCCGAGTGAAGGAAGCACCTCATCCTTAAGCACAGTGTGGGATTGTTTCTGGGGACTATGAAGGACTTAAAACTCTGTGCACTGCCTCAAACAGCACCTTTCACTTACAGTGTGTGTGTGTGGAGTTAACCGCAGTACACAGAGTGCAAGCAAACAAAGTGGAGAAGCACAGAGCGCTCTCGCTCCCACACGCTCCCCAGAGCCCGACTTGGGTACAATGAAACCAGATAGCAGGAGTTTACCATCTTTACTCTGAAAGAAAAAGTCGGTGGTGACCAGCCCTCGCCTCTCGGATAACAGCTATCCCACAGTGCCATGGGCCAGGAACAAAGGGGCATTGTGGGAATGCAGGTGGGACGTGGAAGGGCCGGCGGCAGGGAATCCATTTCAAACTACCACGTAAGCCGAGACTGCAGCACAGACACATACACACACACACGGCCACACTAACATATGTACACACACGGCCACACTAACACATACATACATACATACATACCATACATACACTAACATATGTACACACACACGGCCACACTAACACATACATACATACATACATACATACATACATACACTAACATACATACACTAACATATGTACACACACGGCCACACTAACACATACATACATACATACATACATACCATACATACACTAACATATGTACACACACACGGCCACACTAATACATACATACATACATACATACATACATACATACATACATACATACATACATACATACACTAACATATGTACACACACAGGGCCACACTAACACATACATACATACATACATACACTAACATATGTACACACACACACACACACACACCTGTGCAAACATCAGCATTTTAGGAGATTAGAATGAAGATAATCTACCTGCACCAGAAAGTCAGACAGGACTCGTAACAATCATGCAAGACAAGATAGACCACCAAAACTGTCACCGGCAGATAAACAGCACTTAAAGCTTTTATCTTTGAGAGAGCGAGGGAAAGACTCCAAACTCCAGCATCTAATCTTCCTTCAGATCTAAAAACAAAAAAACAAAACCCACAGGTTTCCATTCATCCATCCACTGTGAGACGACAACTCATCGCTACGAGTCAGAAAAGGATGTGCAGCAGTCAAGAAGCTCTTACTGAGAAAAGGAGACAGACACCTCAAACAAAGAAGCTGCTGGAGATCCCAGAACAATGGACTGACCACCCCAGAGTCCAGACCACAACGTCTCTGTGTGTGTTTAAGAAAAACTTTCAGGACTGAACATCTCTCAGCAGACGTCTGGAAAAACCTTAAAGCAAATCTCCTAAAAAGAGGTAATGTAAGCACTAATCAAGAAAACAGGTGTGAAACTCTTACTTCTGAGCAGTATACCACACAGCTCTGACCTTAATGGAAAGAACAACAACAAAAAAAAAAAAAAGATTATTTAGCTCTTTGTGTGGCTGAGTTTAAATGGAAAATGGAGAAAAAAATTACAAAAACATGTACTCACATACACATATACACACACACACACACACACACACACATTATATATATATATATATATATATATATATATATATATATATATACATATATATATATATATATATATATATATATATATATATATATATATATATATATATATATATAGACACACACACACACACACACACACACACACACACACACACACACACACACACACACACACACACACACACACACACACACACACACACACACACACACAAACTGTTGGCTGCACACACCCTTTCTCATGGGCCACACCGCTCCCAGCTCTCAGATTACGGTTCACACAATCAACGTCTCTCTGCTGGAGGGGACAGTGGAGTCAGAGCACTGTGCATAATGGCAGGAGCTGCTCCATTCTTGGAAGGACTTAACAGCCTCGACCCTCAGCCCTCAAATAAAAGATCCAGTATCCAGACAAAAACACACAACGGCAAAAAGAAAACTAAAAATACATACATAACATCCGGAACGTACATAAACAAAGAAACAAAAAGAGGACTGCTGTGAATATCACCAGCTCTTATCGAAAAGGCCACAGCCACATAAACAGCTAGTAGACCAGAAACTGGTCAGGATAAAGACAACAGGTGTGTTGTGAAACTTTAGCCAACACCACTTTGTGCCAATTCCTTCCTACTACAAGGAATCCTACTAGGACAATAAACTCTGACTGGTAACCTTGAATGGGACCTGCTGCAAACACTAAATCATAAACATTATCACAGTTCAAGGTATTCTCAGTAAGGCCAGCAGTTGGTCAGCATTCAGGTACTGGAGATGTATCGCCACATACTGGACTTAAGGGAAGGCACGATACAACCTTTTCTTTTCAATCTGTTAAACTTTAAAAGGAACTATTTACTATCACTACCCTCTGAAGCCCTTTAAATCATACCTGTGCTCAACTTGGTTACCCTTTTTGCTAGGGTACAAAGTGTATCAAGCTGGAACCTAAGCATGAAGCTAGAAGCTGACTGGGGAAACACATCCTTCTGAAAAGATACGGCCTTGCAGTGGCTTCTTTAACACTCTAACAGATAATGTCTCATGTCACAAACCGGTTATTCACAACTGATAGCGGACAATCAGTTTGGTCAGTAAAGCACTGTTTAAAACGGTTACTGATGTTATAAATTGTATAACGGGCTGACCATTAAAACAATATCATCATAATGTTCACAGTGACTGAACTGTAACTCTCAATTAGTTCATCATTATTTATGGCCAATTTATGTTCCTGTGTTAAACCTATGCTGATATCACACCATAGTACCCCACACCACAGTACCCTACACCACAGTACCCCACACCACAGTACCCTACACCACAGTCTGATGTGTACCTCCCCAACAATACAAGTAAACACTGTGGTGACGCAGGCAGCAGCAGATGTGATTGGTCCCCTTGACAGCATCATCACTTTGTCTTTGCATTTCTAAATGAATCTGGACAAGCCACAAACTATACGAACAATGTCATTTGACAGCTAATGACTCCAGCATCTGCTCAGTTTCGGTCGTGGTCCTTTGGTGAGTGTCAAGGAAATTAACACAGTGGCATAGAAACCCCTTCGGCAATTAGTGTTACACTAACACGCAAGTATGAACGTTCACAACGTATGCACACTTGTCATAGCACATTTGCATGTGCTATAGCGTAGACGTACAAAAATCACCCTTAATCTTGCAAAATCTGACATCTATTCCTACTCAACCTTTTAGGACATGACGGGATACAAGCTCTCGTCTATAAATGGCCAATTAAAACATACAAATAATTTCATGTATTTATTAGCTGTGCAGCTATGTTGAGAAACACGAAGCACATTGGAAACATTTACTTTAGCACCCCATAAAAGTCGAGGTCTGGTGTTATATGAAATAACACTATAACCCAAGTTATATTACTTCAATAACTGAACGGTCAATTTAAGGATGTCCTGCAGACCACCAAAAACAAATAAACAAATAAAGAAAGAAAGTAGTAAATTAAAATCATCTAAAAACAGCACTTAAAGTAAGTCTGCAGTGTTTGTGTTTGCATGAACGGACCCTTTGGTCTGTTCAGAGCCAGCCTGCACCATAAAAGAGCAAACAGAGCTATGGGCAAGCGACTCTGTGGCGGAAGTCAGACTCGCCCCAAGCCTAATAAGCCCCTCAGAGACATAAAGGCCTCCTTTCAGCTTCCACGCTCGCTTCCAAGAGATGAGGTTGACACAGCAAAATCGAGTCTATAGGGCTTATGCAATGAAGACCAAGTGCCCATCGAATGCTCAGAACAAATGCCCGGCATAAACCACTGGACGTCACAAGTTGTGGCATGAAAGAGCTTTTAATCCAAAAAGAAAAGATTCCAATCTTAGAACTATACGCTCCTGGCATTTCTAACTTTGGCACACAGGGTAGGAAAAATTGATCACGGTCCATTAGAGTTATTGGGTTGTGCAGACAGGGTTAGCTAATTATGTAGATGCAGCTGACAAGCCCCTTGAAACTTGCAAGGCAAGCACAGTTAATAAAAAAATCAATGTTTAAAACAATCAAGAAACAGGAACGTCACTAATTACATAACTGCACGATCCCAATTATTGAAGAGGAGCTATTCAACTCATTTCTATCATTTAGAATTTAATTTTCAGATTTAAATGCATCAGCTGTCTGAAAAACATAGTTAGAACTCCTGTGCTTTTAAGCCCCGCCTCCTGATAAACTCAGTAGGTTTTGATTGTCACCTTACCCACCTTGTGTGTTCTGACCAGTCAACAGGCGAAGTGGCATTCAGGTACAAGATCCAGCCTCATACACCTGTGTCTAGTCTTAGTGGTGTTACCTTCGTGCTCTTTGTGTGTTCTCTGCCAGGCTTGGCAGTAGGCAGGCTATTAGGACTGTGTTTCAAGATGATGTCACCTTGTTACAGAGAAAAAGACTGGAACTCCCAACGAGGCATTTCAGGTAGATGAGTAAAGCAGTTTCTGTGGAGAGTAGTTTCTCTGGCGTGTACTTTGGGTTTTATAACTTTCTAGACTTCTTAAACTTGTTGACTGGTAGCCACCAATCAAGTATAAATAGGACGTAAGATTTGGCCATAATACTTTACTGTAATATGCTAAAAATGATAAATGGTTAAATCATTCTTTATATGCTGATATGTGCCAATCATCCGCTAAAATGTCACGACCTTGATGGGCCTATCAATACATGTGATATTGGGACAAAAGTCAGACAAAACTGAGGCTCCAATATAGCCACTTTGAGCGATTCTAACTATGCAGCCTAATTTTGAACTACCTTTTTGTTGTTTTAGATTAAAATCTCTATTTTATTTTACTTTAAAGCTGGACAAGATGGCCATGTTCACCCCATAACTCCAGTTCCAACCTCAGATGCCAAACATGTCTTGGTTGATGAACTACATTTGGGCTAAGGGGAAAAACTCTGAACATTTTAATGTATAGATTTAAAAGAGTTTTGAATGGAGAGAGTCGGCACAGCAGGCAGGCTCATATGAAGGGGAATTCTTCTGGTGTTATCTGCTGTATCAAGCACCCCCCTGCACACATATCTGCCTTCGTGCAAGGGTGGATCTCGTGAGACGGGGAATTTACTCCTCTAAAACACAAGCCAGGCTTTATCTAGAGAGCACCAACCTTCGGAAACGTCTGGAAAAGTCAACATAAAGGGAGCGAGAGAGCAGGGAAAGCAGAACCAGCTCCTTTTGGCTCCAAAAAGTGGATTAAAAGAAATGAAATCTTAATTCCTGCTGTAATATAAATTCAAAACATCAGTGGGGGTTTGGCTGTTTAGAGGTCAGGGTGTGCACGATGTGCACTTCCTCACCCCACCCCCTACCAAGAAAGTTCTGGGGAACTGAGAGAGGCACTTGACATCCTGCAGCATGCATGCACGCATCGCTCTGTGCACTGTCCAAAACAACAAAAGGAGCGGTTTTCATCTTCCGCTGGCCATTGCTAAATGGCAGGGCGAGCTGGGGCTCTTCCAGCTAGTTTTGAAAGACGCATGTTTGTCAGTTGGCGGTTTTTGAAACCGTACACCACTTGCCCTGCCAACGGGTATAAAAGGCATGGTAAAATAAGTAGGACAAGCATGGTTGAGGGCTTCAGTATAAATGTCCACTGCAACAGTTGAGGAAATCAGGTTTCTTTGCCTTTAAGCGCTGTGGGGGCATTGAAGGGCCTTTAAAGCGCTTCACGCCATTCCATTAGATTACAATCAGAGAGGAAACTAGGTGTAATGTGAACTAGCATGTGCAACAGATTCCTAACTGGCACTGATGCTTCCATAAGACTCCATGACTAATATAAGATCCACAACCCCCTCCTCCATCCTCAACTAGGTCAACAATGCAGGTGCAGGAGCGGTTTCGCATGTGCTCAGCATTATACAGCTTAGGTTAAAGCACCTGAGGGCTCTCCTGGGCGGAAATAAATAGAGCCAAAACCACCAGAAAAGGCCAGTAGGAATACACCAAGCTAAAGTTCATGTCAATAGAATAGAAAATATATAAATGATCCCTACTGATTGTTTTCCAAAAGAACATCTCACGGCACATTATAATCAATTCAACTGTAGGGTTCTTCCCAGTGCAAAAAAACAGGAGGCTCAGACAGAGCTTTTTTGCTATTTGCAGGAGTCGCCATGTGATGCGTGCTCAAAGGGATGGCGACAGCTTATCTCAGTAGGATCAAAGCCTAACAGAATTGTATTTGCCTTACCAAATGATCACAGGATACCAAGAAAATGTGACTTCAGTGACCAAAGTGAAGAAAATGACCTTTTTACACCCTTGTTTACATCCTGCTCCCTCTGTAGTAGGCTAGGTTTAAACGGTATGGACAAAACATGTCTCAGAGGCCACAAGACTGCAGAATGCTTTACTGTATATGAAAACACACTCATGTAGCGAGGTTAAAAGACTGTACTGTATAAAAAGCTAATCTGGGAAGTCCTGTGCTGATCAGGATGTTGGTCAGCACATGTTGAAATTGAGACTTACAACAAGGGCTTGTTTGCATCCTGCAGCCTTATGGGATATCAATCATGAAAGAACTGCCATAATACTCAACAAACAATTTGGGCAGCTTTACAACAACTGTATTTTTTTTTCTATTAATATTATACTCATCATCAATAAAATAGATCCTCCCGGAAGCTAGTGTCAGACTGAAATCCAATTGGAAAGGAAGATAAAGGTTACCAGGAAGAATTTAGACTCATATGGGCAATATTTATCGAGCTACACATACAGAAGTAGTGTCTCTCTATGGTGTTGGGCAGCCATGTTAGCTAACGCAACATGCCAGACGTCTTGGCATGGAGTGGTAGAAATTCCTCATGGTGTCCTGTGATAATCCATCCCATGCAGCTTGAATATTCTCACACAGTTCCTGCAGATTTGCCCATTTCTGCATCACAACACCACATCGTTCATCTTGACGCTGACCGTTGGGCATCTCCACCAAGACAAAAGCAGCACTCGTCACCGAAGATGACCCACTGCCATTCTGAGTCATTCCACAACAATCAGGCGACTCCACTGCAGTCTTTGGTGACATTGACATTGTGTTAAGGGCAGTTGTTGTAACGTGCATGTAGTCTTGTCTGCCAATGGTGTTGACTCACAGGTTGACTCACGGAGGGCATTGTTACTTGCTGATCGTCTGTAATGGTGACTGTTGTGTTAGTCACAATAAGCCACACCCTTGCTTAGGTCACGTGTGCTGGAAAGTGCACATGTCTCGTGAGGTCTAATCTACCCACCAGGTTTCATTCCTGTCTGTTGGTTCCTTGTGGTTTTTTGACAATGAGTGTATTTAATAGCAACCACTGCAACAAGGACAATCCCCCAAGCAGCAGTCTAAACAGCATCAATTCATTTGTGCATTTTCACCCGTTCAAAACGGTTAGTACATGCTTAAAAAGATATCAGGCGAAATTGTCCACAGCAACTTTCTCCTTACAGCTAGCACAGACACATGCCTGGCTAGGCTGTGATTTCAGCCCATCCTGTGGCTTAAGCCACATTCATCAGAAAAAAGAAAAAAACACTTTTACTGTGATCAGTTTAGCAACTCATGTTTCGGGAAGTAAGACAACTGCGCCAACCCACAGCCAAATACGTGCACTCCGCATACAAGCCCATCCCTGGTGTGCATGTTCCAACTTATCCAACCCGGCCCTAATTTAAACATAGAAAATAAAGACAAACCCAAGCCAGCGAAATCCAACAGCAAATAAACACTGATGTTATTCTAACTCTCCTTTACTTACTCGACTCGGTGCCAGCGGGTATGATCTAGTGTAGGTATACTTTTGGATGCATCCTGACTAAGCTTTAAAAGGCCTGCACATGATCATAGTACACTCCAAACAGCTTTTATTTTTGGCCTTTATTTTCGGAGGTAATCTGAATCTCCCATCTTATTATAAATGATTGCTCTATTTAGACAGGGCCGAGGCCAAGAAACTGCTCACCGCCAGCTTTTGTGCAAAGAGAACCTGTCCTATGTGCAGAGCATAAAATCGTAGGACAACGGTATGCAGCACAAAATCGGTACAAGTGCTTCAACGTCCTTTAGAAAAGAGTAGCTCAGTATTGTTTTGAGCGGTGGGCCGCCAGGTCTTTACAAAACACTGTTTAAAGGGCCTGTGTGGGGGGCTAGAATGCAAAATTAAATCGTTACTATATTGAGGTGTAAACATGCCTAATTGATTTAGAGCTGTCACAGTAACCCCCAGCGAGCAAAGCTTGGTGCACACTGCACTGTTAGCCTGATTTCACCCCTTCAAAAAACTGTCCTGGTTGGGAGGTGAATCAGACGCAACTGTGGTGCAGATAATCTGGTAGTAGGAGCAGGAACAAGTCAATCCTAAACCTTCTGATCGAGCTCCTAAATAATTCAGATATTGTCCAAACATGCTTGATTTTATGACTGAACCCATGAGGGACTGGTTTTGGGACTCATTAGCCAAAACCAACCTACATGGAAAAGGGCTAATAGAGAAAACCCTTGCCATTTTAAATACATACTATATCTAATAAACCAGGTTAGTTATACAGTGTGGGTACATACTGACTGTGCTGTTGTTAATGTTATAGCCCAACCAAAAGCTTAATATGTGCAGCATTTATTAAAAATGGTCCAGCTTCTGGCACAAAACATATAAAGAACGATGGCCATGTTTCCCAACCAGAACCACATCCTTAATGTGTGCTTTAAACAACTTTCTTTTTTCCCTTCCCTTCCCTTGACATGCAGGAGCACAGACCACGAGGGCAGCCTGGTGCAAATTTTCCACGTCCATGTTTGCATGCATGTGCAAAATCATGCTGATTCGCACAAGATTTGGGGCCTGGGAGATTTTTACAGGTGTCCCAATGTATGACACGTTAAGTGCGAGACATGCTCAGATTAGCAAATCGGTTAGGATTATTAAAAGCAAGGACTATTATACCAAGTCCTGTCTGATGATGCATCTTGAGGATGAAAAACTGGGGTGGATGACGGCAGGCTATTTGATATGCTAGCTGGCTTGTGGTAACAGAGACCAGATCGCCAATGTCACTGCAAAAGAAATCCCAGAAATGATGTGGCGTACCTGCAAAATGCATGCTCGGTGCTGCAGTGTGAGGAGGTTAATGAACACAGACATGGAAGTTACCAACTTTTAAGAACGACAATGATAAACTCCAGTTGCCAGTTTTAGGCCAGAGTGCACTTTTAATGAATACTAGGATATTGATCTTTACTGTATCAATACTGTAGAATGCTTCTATATGCAAATGAGAAATCTAATCAATTACGATATTTTACTGTGTGCTGCGAGAGTTCCCGATCAATCACAATTCCATCTGGGTTGCTTTGGGAGTTTGAACTGCAATAACATGACCCAACAAACAAATCAGTTAGGTCCAAAATACGACATGCTGATTTTTAACCCCATCAAGAACTTTACTAGATGCAGAATCAATCTATCTATCTATCTATCTATCTATCTATCTATCTATCTATCAGCTCATAATGGCAACATCATATTTAATCAGTATGGTGGAGTCTAACCAACACGTCTGCTCTAGATTTCTGCACTGGTGTAAAGTAATGCTTAACCTGCTTCACTCCATGAACAGGTTGCATAATACGAGTAAATCATTAATGCACTATTGGCCTTTGCAATACCGACATGGCAGAGCGGTGAAATATGTGAGTTACTGAAACAATCACTGAAAGGTTGTTTACACCTTGCTCCAGTGCGTTCTTGGTGATCAGATCATGCGTGGATAACAAGCAGCATCATTTCATCCAATTCTTTTTATTTAAGAACATGTTTGTAGATATGAGTATTGAGCTCTTCATACTATGTAGACCTGAAAGCCGATCTGTACAAAATGTTGGCAGATTAAACTGCAATCAGATATTTTCTCAAATAGCTCAGCTCTAATTATTAAAAAGGCACCAAATTTGGAAAAAAAAAAATCCTGAAGTCAATATATTAATATTACTATAGTATATATATATAAGACCCAGCTAAAACACTAGCCACAAGCTAACCTGCTCGCTGCTAATGATGCAATCATAAAACATGATGTGTTATGTGCGTATAGTTTCCAGCAGGTTACAAGAATGTAAACCAGAGGCAGCATGTGTTAATGTGCCTTTAGCTCAGCTTAGTGAACTCAGACCTCTTTAAAGAGTTCACTAAGCTCTACCTCTTTTAGACCTCTTTAGTGAAAAATGTAACTGAAATCATAAATGTAAATGGAGTTTATCCAGACCCACACGTAAACGCAAGGTGTAACCAGCCTCTAAATGTTTAATTGTATCTCTATGAACAGTTTATACACAAACTTCTAAGTGTTTAAAGCTTGTAAATGTATTTTCTGCATACTGCAGGTTATACTGATCATTACACTGCCTGTAGCTTGCAGCAATATAATCTCAATACGTGCCGTCCTGAACTCAATCACGGTTTCCAAATGCAAGTTTCCCACCAGAGTTTCAGCAGCTGTGCGGATGGCTGGTGCAGGTGTGTAGAGTGAGGTTGGAAGCTAAGGGCATGCATGCTGCTCTTTCTCTCTGCACTGCCCACTGCTCCACTTCTGGTATGTGGCTGGAATGCACAGAAATTCCTTCTGCTCGCACTGCCGCTGTTCACAGCACACAGCCCCCAACGGGCCAGCACGACCCCCATCATCTTCACACCGGCCCCTCGCTCAGCAGGGGCAGCTCCACTAACCTCTCCCTCAAGAACCCCCCGCAACCCAACATATTCTTTCCACTCCTTCTTCCCCCGCTAAAGCATTAAGGCAAGCCCACGGCACCCAGGCTCTGGAGAAAACAACAGATTTGGCTGTTTGCTGCCGACATCAGAGATCACAATGACTTTTTTGTGCCCCCTCTGCTTTTTGGGTGCTACCGCTTGGTTTACATGAGAATGCATCTGTTTTATTTAATGAACCGTATATTTACAATCTAGGTTTCTAGATTTTGAAACAAGCATGATTACTGGCTAACAGATATTACTCACTGATTAGCAAGATAAACCTCATTAGAAAGAAAACACAGATTTAGGTTTCCCAGGGTCTTTGAACAAGCATTAATGCGCTACCTGAGCTAGCTTCAAAGTGTTGGTGAATGCATAGCTGGGACCAAACAGCCACTCTGTAAGTGTGCGTACCAGGCAGTTTGGATTTTCATCCATGAATCCGCATTTACAAAATCATCACATAACTTTCCCTCATCAAAGACAAAACACACAAAGAAACTGATGGTTCTGCCTGCACCAATAAAAGGACGTTTCCTGGGGCAGTGTAAGATGCAAATTAAAACGGCAATAAAATTACACAACACAGCAGCGATAAGCTGCTGACATTACAGATCTGTCTGTAAACTCACTTTGTCGGTAAAGACTTGCTCTCTTATACAGAGCTGATGGAAACGAAGGCCGAGTTGCATATTTCTCTTTTTTGTGATTTCATTTGATCACTCAGATTTCACTCAGCAGCCGCATGAAAACTTTGTTATCCACTAGGATGTTAAATGTAGCACTGAGGGATCTGCATTTCATTTCTCTCTCAGCACCTGCTTATCTACTCAACACATTCTCATTACAACACTGATGAGAAGGAATGGCAAAGCTGGACCTGACTTGGAGGTCTGTGTTATCACAGAACGAAAAGAAAGCAGTGCTAAAGACTGAAGTACATGTCTAGAACAGTGGTCCTAACGGTTCCACTATACTCCACCCAGAGTGCTACTCTTCCTCCCCCTACAACACATACACACGCACACACATACAGCTCCAGTGTCAGGGCAATTGAGCCGAGAGAGCTGATGAGCAGGCAGTCCATTAATGGCTCGCTAGCCAAAGCACTGGAAGTGGAGCATGGCCTCTGAAGGGGGTTTTTGGGGGTGTTGGGGGGGCAGGCATACTGAGCTTTAGGAAGAAGGGGGGGAGGGGAGCACATGTACACATCCACACAAAAAGCAACGTCCACGGACATGCATCAAAGTCAGACAGCCGTTTAAGCGTAGCCTGCACAGATGATCTAAAGATGAAATAAGTTCTGGTGTGGGACTGCTTACTGTACTGTACCTATTAACCATGGAATCCAACATACACAGGAATTCACTAATGAACAGCTTCCAATACTCCTGTCTTTCCTCTGACCACTGACATTACGGCCTTGAGCAAGGCAATTAACCCCAAGATGCTTCAAGGCTGCTGACACATGGCATCAGTGGCCCTTTAGCCCAGCAGGGTGGTCTTAAAAAAGTGATAAATCTGCTTCATGTGTCTACCATGAGTATATGCAGAGACACTGGTGGGTAGGCTCCTTTATCCTTTATATTTGGGTAAGCGTATGGAAACTCCCCCTGTAAACAGTTAAAGCGGGTTGAGATAGTTAGGAAGCGAGGGGGGCGGGGCAAACAGATAGCATGCGAGTGGTGTCTTAAACTTGGTCAAATAAAAGGACGTAGGAGTGTAGTTCAGTAAAAGTTCTTGTCGGGGTCTTAACACATCTTTAAACCCGCCCATCTGTAAATTCTCTAAAGCCACTACGCCTGATGCGATCTGAAACTGCTCTTCTGAAATTATGAGTGGGCGGGGCAAAAAACAGACATCAGCTGTGTGACTGATTAGGAGATGCTTACATAAGCAATACCCAAGACTAGCGCTACCCAGTTTCCAAGGGGACTGAAATATGCAAATACATCAACCATTTATTGGTCAGTGGAATACGAGTGTACTTACTCACTTAGTACAAGTTGGATTAGACAGCAAGACAAACCTCATTAGAACGAGAACACAGATTTGGGTTTCCCAGGGTCTTTGAACAAGCGTTAAACCGCTACCTGAGCTAGCATGCATGCATACTTCTATGCCCTTAAACCTAACATAGCTGGGACCAAGCAGCCACGCTGTAAGTGTGCTCAGTGTCTCGCCTTAAGAAAACATGCCACAACACAGCTCAAGGTCATAAAGCCCTGTAACCTCCCCTTTCCGTGACACCTGAGCTACCGCTTGCTGCTTGCGACGTCTAATCAAAGCAGACCAATAGAGCACATGACCTGTTAACCATTCACTTTACACAGAACCAGGTGTACAGCCAAGTCCTTAAATGGAAATCCATCAGCTATTATGAAGCACCAGCTCTATTAATAAATACTTGGTTCCCAAAAACACTGGTTAAACTGTACAAGATGGTCAAAAACATCAGCAGTGACAGACACAGATGAAAAGCCACAAGGGCAAGGCGCTCATGTTTAACCGCTCAGCCACAACTCCCAAAGGCCCAGCTGAACCATACTGAGCAGTCTGTGTGCTGTCTCTCCAATTCATGCTGACATTTATTCACACTTCCACACGACTCCAGAGCACTGCACTTTAGGCCAAAAACACCAGAACGAATTGCTTCAGGTAGAGTTTCAGCTGGCAGAACAAAGTGGAGCTTTTGGTGAAACATGTTGGGTTTAATGGGGCTAATAATGGGTTGTGGTGGAAGCGGTTTGGGAACATATGAGGGAGAATTTATAGGCTGCAGTGAAAGAGCATGTTCTGTGTCTCAAACAGAACACTTCTGTACTGTACTAACCACTTTCAGGGCAAACAGCATGTTGACACTGAGAACTGCAGCTGCACGTGGCTAGAGCCCTGAATGACTAAAGGGAGCATTTCAAATGAATTATGTCCTTTAATAAACAATTCGACACACACTTACTTGTAGAAGTAGAGCTGGCTGATACAGCAAAATGTAATCTCACCATACTACAGGAAGCTTTTTAATGGTTCTCAATATTAATAATATTTATAACAGACTTAATGGTGCAAATGAACTTCCAAACCTATGAATCCTATTGAACAGGACTACTAAAGCTCAAACATGCAGTTGTGAACTGGTCAAGTATTGGTGATATCCATGATACGCTCAGAAAAGTATATTGTTGTGACAGACTGTAATGTAATTTATCATAATTATGATGGATACTGTCTTACTGCCAACAGTGATAACAGGGCATAACTTATAACTATAACAGGTTTCAGTAGGTACTAACTTGGGGGAAATTAAATGGAAGGCGTATAGCTTGTTTTGACTGGGCAGTTTCTTAAAAGTTAACAGAGCTAACGCATTCCTTGCTTACATGTTTACCTAACAGAAACCAAACCAACAGGAAAGTAACGCATCAGTCCTCAGTAGCACAAACGTTTCAGTTATCGTTTTTTTTGATGTGACTCTTGGTGCTGACTCTTTATTCTTTGTTTCAACTTGGCAAACCTAAAACTAAAATACTGTGATGCACCGCATCATATATATTTGATATTATAATTATATTCATATTTCACTCACCTATACCAATATGTAAACAATATCTGAACATTATTTCAGTGACCCAAAGAAAAAAAGAAAAGAAAAAGAAAGTGCAAGCGTGAGTGCGTGCGAGAGCGAAAATCTGGGCCAACTCTGTAGAGAATCACATGCATGGCCTCCCACAGAATCCAAGGGAAGGGGGCGATGGATAGATAGAAAAAGAAAGACACTGGAGAAGAGAAACAGAACAAATGTAGTTAAACTGTAGTTAACAGCCAGGTCAAAAAAAAAAAACAAAAAAAAAAAAAAAACTGCTGCCTGATGTAGTTCTCCTTTACTTTTGTCAGGAAGTCAGACCGAAATATAAATACACTTGCTTGCACAGCAAATATGGTTTTGCAACAGTTTAACTAATGTGCACTGAAAGATGTCCAGTAGATGTGAAAACGTCAGCAAACTGGAGCTACCCCTGAGTCTGTGCTGTAAAAGGGACTGTGGTGAGACTCCACTTGGGTTTTCTTTGTTTTGCATACTGCTTGGACTGCAGGCAGCAACGTGGATTCTTCAACATCAAGTGAGCATTAAGACATGATGAAATGATAAAAAGTTGGATCACATGAACAGACTTGAGCTCCAGCGACACCACGCAGAGCAAGGTTTGTTTAGCTAACCAAGGAGACGCAGCACCAGAACGACAGCAGGAGAACACTGTGGGTAAACAGGAATTCAGTGAGAAGCGCTGAAGAGGTCCGATGAAAAAGATTGAGATGAAAGAGGCAAGGCTGCCGGACAGGAATAAGGATACCCACTGAGGCGAACATCTTAAAACCTTAGCCCATGGCTGGATTGTGTTTTACTTGCTGCCGAGGATACAGGCACATTACTGAAACAGGCACCAAAAAGACATCAGAGATGACTCTCTTCTCTCCACCAGTCCATCTCATTCAGAGAGGCACTCCTAGCATCCACCCTGATCAACTGTTGCATCACAACATGTAAGAGGTTAGAAAGCAAGAGCCCTTACAAAAAAAGGTTCATTCAGTCTTAAAATGGCATTCAAAGAGGGCCAATGACTCAAAGGAGAAGAAAGTCAATTGAGACAGAGTTTGACCTCGAAAGAACAGAGCAAGACAAAAGGAAAACAACTGTGGTCCAGGGAAAGCGCAGGGCCAGGCCAAAGCAGCTGCCCGGATGAACACTCTGAAGCAGAAAAGGCGTGGCTGAGTAAACATTTCCAAAGCTTTTCCAAAAACAGATTGGACTGTAGCTAATGGGCGGCTGTAAAAGGCTGCAGGGAGTGCAGGGTGGCCCAGGGCTTCTCGGCCATTTCCTTTGCTGGCTCGCTTCAAGCAAGGCCCAAAATCTCAGCCACAAATCCATGCTTCATTAAAGGCCTGATAACATAAAAAACATCCAAATTCCACCAAATAAAGCTAATGGAATACGTAAACACATGTTTCAAAGCCCAGTCTAGAAAACAAGGGCGCAACAACAGCTCAAGGTCCAGTCAGAGATTTCGTGAAGTCACGGAAACCAGCACATTAACAAACACGCATGCAGTCGGCCTACAGGAGTTTAGGTTCTCCTGTTATCGTTACAGTAATACAGAGTCTATAGACTTTTCAGTTTATGATTTTTCAGTGAAGCGCAATCAGATCACAACCAACCAATCAGAACAGAGGTCATTTACATAAATCAGATGGGTCTAGCACATCAAATACATACATGCATACACAAATTATAAACTATCAATTATTATTGGCACACACCACCACTCAACTGTGAAACTGGGGGGGACCAAAAAAATAAAACAACAAGGAAAAAGAAACACGTGGAATACGGACCCTTTAAAAGAAGGTTTAGAGATTCCCAGGTAACGTCACTAATGTTTTATCCCACTACTGGGATAATCCTTAGGATGCTGAGGGTCCACCTTCAGCACAGCATGTGAAGTGTTTAAATCTGCACGCGCTGATGCATCGCTCGACAGGAACAGTCGAACCCTGATATGTATCACAATATTAGATGTTCACTGTATTGTCCACTCTTAAGTGTACCATGCCAATGTTCTCAGTGCTGATCAATCAGGAATCATTTTCAATTTACAAGCCAGCTTATCCACAGAGGATTCACATTACCCTTGCACCATCCCTGGAGCAGCAGGGACGACGGGAGATCAATGCTGCTTTCCCATGCCATTACAACTTACAGTGTGTCAACAGCTTTCAAAGGACGCTGCGAGGGGAAATTTGGGTGAACTATTGATCTCTGTGTTAAGAGGGTAGATTCATTCAATTCACGCCTCAGGGGGCAACCAGTAACCACAAAAACATGTTTGGCACAGAGCTGAGGCAATGGCGGTGTTTTTTCCTGTCACGTGACTTCAGCACATGAGCAAACATCTTTTTATTTAGGGACTTGTTCTGTTTTGTTAAAATGCCATGTTGGTTCCAGCTCCAGCAAACAATAAATCTAACATGAATTTACTCAGTTCGGTTCAGATTACTCAAGACATGTCCTTCATATTCATGGCCTTCCCACTTTGCATAATGCACTGCAACACTAGTAAGCCTGTGGATGTATGCGTGTGTAGGAGTTTAAATACCATGGCAGTGTATGCATCCCACTGTTTAATAACAATAGGGCTCTATTTGGGCCATCTTGGTTGGGTCTGTTGGCTACAGTGCGGCATCAGCACATCCCATTCAATTCAATTCCCAGTCAATTTACCCCATTTCAACAAGACCAACTACAACAGAAGGCTTAAAAAGTAGAAAGTCAGATATACATTAGTTGTTTAAACTAGATATTCAACTCCTCGAATTCAGCTCATGGTCCTAGACGTTCACTAGATGCCCACCATAAAAGCTTTTGGGCCGATGTCCCATGTTCATATGCTCATATCAGCTGCTGTTAACATATTAACATTATGTTCAAACTAGAAGTTGGATCTTAGACCCACCTGGATTCAACTCACAAAGAAATACAGTAATATTCATTTCTTTAGGTTTACGAATGCAGTAAGATTTATAAAATGCAGACACTGAACCCAGTGCACTAACCCAGATCAGCCTCAACACTCACTGAGTGCAATAAATACTGCACAGAAGCCCAAATCACTGAGCTTCAGGAACTAACAGTTTTGCACCCTACCCTTTCTGTAAGGGTCAGGAAGGACACTAGTGTTATCCAATGCAGTATTTTCGAAACTGATCCGTTTTTTCAGCCGGTCCGCGGTTTTGCTGCTATTAGCCTTTTTTGAACAAATTTTGTCTGGTTCACTTCACGGCGGTTTAGCATTGTTATGACAGGCCAGCTACATTGATGGGGTACTACCTCTGCATTGGAAAACCAAAAGCATGTAGAGTCAAGTCAAACGGAACCATGCGTTGAAAATACGGCTTAGGTAGCCAGTCCCCTCCAAAGCAAGGACACTCCGTTAGGGGAAATGTATGTCGTTGTCAATATCGAATATTTCACTTGTACATATCTGCTAATATCTGCTGGTACTACTGTATTTGTGCATCCTTTATAAAAGAGTTATGAGCTACAAGCAACTGCAAAGTCCACTTCAGAAGCTGGTCTCACAGACTGGATCTTCTTCACACCCTGCAGAGCCAGAAGCTAAAAAAACAACCAGAGCGTCGACCTTTACCAATCTCTTATCTTCAGACATCAGTGCAGCAGGCAGTTTTTGATGTGGCTTATTCTCAGAACAGGCCCAGTGTGTCTTCAGTGTGCACGACCATGTCATGTGTATGCGCTGAGGGCATCTAGTGAAGGCCCTTCCACAAGATACGTTGTTTTAACTAGTAATCTGGGCCTGATTAGCCAGGGACCCGTGTGTTTACTTTTCACATGTAATCTCTAGCTTGCCTCGTCCTGCTGCTAACTAAACAGAAACTGGGAGGAGGGGGACCCCTGTGCCTGCCGACAAGGCCTAATGGGTATGGAAATATCCGGGCTTTTGTTGCTACCGTCCAGGCATGAGCGTTCAGCTAACCCCAGGCTTTAAACAGGCAGTTTCTGGTGACCGTGAAGAGGCCTCGACTGGTTAGACAAAACAGGACGGCTCTCAGGAGCCCCCAAACACTTTGCAGAGCGAGGGCAAATATCTTTACACACCAACACCAGCTACATTCACAGGGCTGCACTGCCTGACTGAGGTAGAGTTCGACAGCGAGGAGCCTGTTCAGTTGATAAAGGTATGGGGAAATCAGCAACCGGCTTTTTCCCGGTAGGACTCTAACCCAGAGTGTGTGTTGCCACTGAGAGGTAGGCCAAACACAAAGCCAAGCAAATGTAACCAAGAAGCATAATCCAGCCAGTGTGTGATTTAGTCATGTGTCTTCGTCAAATGTCAAACAGCGATATGACAAAAAGCCTTGCGCCACAAAATTGTGACACAGCTGTGGAGAGTGGTGTCTGGCTTTGAAGGACTCATAATACATGGAAGCTGTAAAACCAATCCTGCTTGAATAGACCTCTTTTGTGAGGTCACCAAAAAAAAAGAAACACTTTTTACATACATCAGCCTCTACAACAGTTTAGCTCCACCCATCCATAAGCTACAAACAGTGTTTCAGACCGCATTTCATCTGTTGTTTTGCTGTCCAGACCATAAAAGTGATCTGGATACGATCAGGATATGCCAAAAATCCGATTTAAGCAGGCAGTCTAAACAAGGCCTGAAAGGTGCAGCAACAAAAACAGCCAGTTTAATTCAAAGTAGGGCTGAAAGATTTGGGAAGAATATCTATATATTCTTCCCAAATCTTTCAGTTGTTTTTTTAGCTATATGTATATAATATCTGTATATAAATAGATATTAAATAGATATTCTCTATGTCAAGGCCTGATATTTTGGTCAATAAAACCAGAACATTCCCTTTTTCTGGCTTCAGAATTCCCACTGGCCAGCCTGCCGGTTAGTCATGGTTGTGATGTCACAGCATAGAGTCGTTTGGTGGCTTCTGATGGGTCTAACTTACCTATGGGCATTTTACAAGCTCTGATATTAGGTTAATATTCCCCACTTAAGACACTTAAAACAACATCTTAAAACAGCCTTTATTTAAATATAGCACTCTCCTAAACTCCAATCTCGATATGAAATCGATAAATATTTTGGTGCCAATTTAAAGGCTTACAGAGAGGTCGGAAATGAGCATGTAAAACCTGATTACATGACGTGTCAGTGAACCTCAGAGGGGTAAGAATAAAGTACAGTAGAAAGTTTGAAGCTGTTGGAGCCAATTTACACGCAATCCCAAACCTCAAATCACACACCGATTACCACAAATAGTATCAGGCTTTACGTAACAAGGTGGGGAGGGATAAAGGGTGGCTTCTGACCCCTCACGCCAAGGATTCAAATTTCAGAGCATTCTTGTCCTTGCCTGCCCAGCAACAGAATACTTCAGACACCAGCAACCCCGAACAACAGCTTATGGTACACATCAGCCTGTACATGCAACTCGGAGTTTCTTGCATGGAAGGTGACCATATAAGCAACATGTCCATCATATTCAAACACTGTTAAATCCATATTCCTCCACAAAAACAGTTCGGAAATACAATCTGCCAATGACGCTGGGCACATTCCACAAAGTCTAGATCAACAGAAATGGTCTAAATTTTTTTTAAAAGCTACATTCCTCATTTCTTCAGATTTTATTGTGACTGCATAACCTTTCAAACTGCAACAGATTCAGAAAACCTGCAGAAAATATAAATAAATACAAATATAAATATAAGCTCTACCAGCATCACAACATGAAACGTCCACCGAGACACTAAGCACCTTCCCAGTGAGGTGACGAACACCTTCAGCTAATAGCTGGATCTTCTGTCTCCACCAAATCCCCTGCTTTATTCCCAAGAACCAAAGTGTCACATGTCACACACAAACGTCACTGACTCACTCTGCACTAGACACCAGCCTCCAAGCATGTTTAAGCAGTCTGGTGCGCGCATGTGCTCTCTCTATTTTATCTCCTGCCAGGGCATATCTGTCACGATGGCTTCCAATAAAACCCCTGAGACTTCATAAAGCTCTCCGACATTCTTCTTACCGTATCGGTTTCTCAAGGGGAGGTTTCCCATGGGAACAGCAGCAACCTACAGCGTGTTCCAGTGCCAAGTTTAAGGCAGGCAGCCTGCATCCTCCTTTCTCGTACCTCAGCACTGAAGTCATTCTGGCTCCAGATGTGGGGCCGCAGCTAATTTGAGGGCAGCTCCGAGAAGGTCAGTTTTATGAAGTCAAGTCTGTCAAACCCCCTTCAATAAGCACGATGGTGGTGAGTCATATGCGGCGCTCTCGTCATGTGAAGACACAACAGACAGGTTCCAAACGCATTACCGAAACCAGGATCTGAGGGAATTACCCCACATGCCCATACCACACACGGTACGCTTCAACATATAGCCGGGGTTTAAACAAGAGCCATGTGTTTCTTCCTTGGAGGTAATCAAGCCCCTGGTAAAGAGTACCTCAGGTTTTCAGAACACTATTGCTCTTCACATTTACAGGCCAGTTGATTAACTGATGTGAACAATCAAAACTCCTAAAATATGTTTTTTTTCACAGTTTAAAAAGCAACGTGACACCTTGTGAATTTAGAGGTGGGTAATGTGGCAAAAAAAACTTCATTTTTCCCACCACCAATATATTCTAGAGTTCCACTAACTATCCCACACTTTGAGATCTCGACCTTGTGCCAGGTCTGAATGGTGTGGGTTGTGTTCATGTACACATGAAAGGTTGTGTTCATGTACACAGTACATTGGTTATTGCTAATCCACAGGTGGTTTGTAACAAGCTATGTGTTGCTAGCTTCCATTTTCCCACTTTAAACATCTTATAGCAACATAGTTGACTATGTAGGCTGACATTTACACAAACTGCAGCTCTTGCAATTTGAAAACTGCACACTCTTAAATGAGGTTTTCGATGTAAAATTGATTCATCTTTCAGCCCCACACAGAAAAAAAGAGCCTGTAGTGCAAAAAATACCATAATAAAAAAATAATTCAAACAAATAAAACAAATAACAAAAAATACCATCCAGAACTGTGAACACAATGTTTTTTTATTTGCTATCTGGCATGTGTTGGACTAAAACCAGTTAAACGGTACCAATTTTGCTCTCTTCATATTAAAAAACAAAAAAAAAAGTCAAGTCGTTCAGTGTTCTATAAGCACTAATCCACACAATATGTTCAGTAAAGTGATAATTTATCACAATGGATGTCATTTCAATTCAGCCAGTGGAATGACGTCTGTTTGTTCGTAAATGCCTATAAGTGTTGATTTATGTCAGTTGTCACGAAGGGTTTCTGAGGTGTTATGAACACCCTTGAATAAAATGTGTAACAGATTAAAGTATCTAATGTTTACAAAAGACTTAACAACATCAAGACAGAGCAGCCTGGGATCCTCCTGATGTTACGGTGTTGAAATAGTCTGGTTATTACTGTTACTGTTAGCCAGCGGAGCCTATTGGTTTCCCTTGTTGGCAAAACATCTGTATTTTTATACACTTGGGTCTGTAATGAAGGCGCCACCTACATCAGTTACCACCAGTATAATAAGTGGTGATTGATTGATATGATGATATTTGAAGCTTGACTAACATTTTAATCTCATATTGGAAGAAATAAAGATCAAGAGATCAATCAAGAGGGAATCCAAGCCTTACCACATGACCGATACTTGTGTTTGTTAGTGACTTGGCTTTAACCTTCAGTACAATGTTTAATTTGCTCCGCCCCTGCAAACTGCCCATGTGCTGTTTCACACTACTGGGCAATAATAAAAAGCTAGATGAAAGCCCAGTGATATTTTCTTTTCCAGGCGAGGTATCTTATCCTGCATCTGACCGGCTGTCTACTGTAAACCAGAATGTCAGAACTCATGCCACATCCGCTGGAAATGCAAACAAATTAATTACGATTCTGTGGGCTGGGAACACCCAGCAGAGCCACACCAACTCAGTCCACTTTAAAGAACCCTTCAGGCCCTGCTGCCACCACTGCAGCTGTTTCACAACTTGCAGCCTTTCCATTGCTAAACGATCAGCTGATACTGGTTAGGAAATTCAGCCCACATCTGAAAACAACATTGCAATTGACTTGCTCTGCAAAAATCTAGGAGCTCAGATCTTGCATGGATCATCCAAATGGCTTTGGAAAGGTTTTCTCTCAACACCAACACCCATACCAACGTGAGCTCACATATCAAGTAATGATTCATCAGCAGTGCTACAAAATCAATCACTGCTATATATAAGCTCACAGGACAAAAAATTTAATCGCCTTGTGTGTTTACGGTGGGAGGAACTTTAGGCTCCTGTAGATGGTGGGATCCGTAGATTGAGAGGAGCGTGGTTCAGTGCAGTGAATGCCTCAATCAACGTGTGGAAAATGGCTCCAAAGCAGATGTTAATGATTGGCTAAAAGGAGAGATTGTAATTGGACGTGCCAAAAGTCATAGCGTGAAGCAAGTAGCTAAATCCCAGAGTTTATGGAAGCGTATGTTCATCCGGGTCTAAGAGCAGTGGCTAAAACCCCAGCCTACAGGAAACTCTCTTCAGAATTGTGCCAGGGAAAGCATCCACCAAATCTGTCCCAACTGTACAGTTCTTTGATGCAAGAGTGGCTGAACATCGACGTCGCCTACATCCAGAATGTAACCTTTCCAGTCCAAATTGAATCACAACTGCTAAATGTGCTCCTGGGGGTATGACACGCCATTAGGTATGTTTCAGTCACAGGTGGCTCGTTTTTTGACTGAGCTTTTATACAATCATCGGTTTGAGTAACCTGTCGGTTCAAAGCTGAGCACTCCCACGATTGACACTGACACTGCCACGATTTCAATCTAATCATGAATCCCTACTGAGAAACAGTCCTGCATGTCCTAAACAGTCCTGCATGTCCACCTAGTAAGGTTAATATTAGTGCCAATCCCAATCTAGCATGTCGGAGCGGCACATCACTAGAATAACGCACTGTGAGCCCCCTTTTGTGCCCACCTTCAAACTGGTGTACTTTGAAGTCGCCAGTCAGGAGGTGTTTCAGTGGAACCTTAGCAGACGCTTCTTGCCAACTTTAAGTGAAATTCGCCCTGCGTGGCCAAATGACCCCTGTCCCTCCACATGAAAAGTCCCTACAGTGATCAAGGGGGGAGCCTTCAAAGGGAAACAAAAGAGATCCAGACCTCTGAATAATTTAGCCTCTTTAAAACTGTGGCAACCCGATGAGGCGTTTGAAAGGCCGACTTCTTTTGATCTCTCCTCAAGCAGACATCCACAATGCCGTTCGGACAGATGAGCTAGCCCGCAGTATCGGCGCAGGAGAACATCTGTTTCTGGAAGCTTTTCAACACCTGTCTAGAAGAAAGCTTCTACCTGTGACATGCATTGAGGAGGGGTAGAGGGCAAAGAGGCAGCCCTGTATAGACACAAAAGAGCCTGATGCTCTTCTTCTCACCTGAGGGGACGCGACAGCAAGTGAATCAGTGCTCTGACGCAAAACTAACTGCTCTGACTCAGGTTCCCTTCACTTCTCTAACATGCAAGCGTGAGTAAACAGAGCAGGGCTAGGAAAACAACCTGTCTTCTTAAATGAGAGGAATTCTCATACCTAGTACAACACACATAGTTTGGCTGGTGGAGAATAAATAAGGACATGCCATCTTTTCAACAGCTGCTTCATTCTGCACATCCTCATTCGACTCTCCTGGGTGAAGTCAACCACAGAAACAGGCATTGCGCTATTAGCAATTCACAAAAGTAAGCTTCATGGGCTCCTGCTGGAATTCTACCTTGACTCAGGAGCGCCTTACCATAGCCCACTTTCCTGGACAATCAATCACACAGAACAAGCTTCTCACACACACTTCAGCCTCACATTCAGTACAACAGTAAAAGCATGCACCACACACAGCAGCAACTTCACAGCTCACAAACCGCACTGTCCAAAAATAAAGACACACTAAAACGGGGTCCTACACCTCAGCCAACACCATGCTCCCTCACATGACCTTACTCACTGATCGCTGTGCTCCACTTCAACAATGTTTAGCATGGGCTTTTCCTTTTAAGGAAAGGCTGGTGGGGGGCCGTAATTTAGGCAAACCGGAGTAAACAAGTTCCTAGGAGTGAAAATAAGGTGCCCGCCTCATTTCTAGCTGCACTGAAGTGGATAACTAACAGGGTCATACCTCAAAGTAACTTTAACCCCAAAGCTTACGCTAATAGCTGCTGGCTTCAAGAAGGCTGCTGCATCACACAAAGACAGGCTGTTCTAGGAGAAATGACAGAAAGAACATCAACACACTGGACAGTGCCAGCAGTGCAGTTTGTAACTGTGTTAAGTACGTGGGGTGGGCAATACGACAGCATTATATCGATATCATGATGATGTTTAAGTCACAAAGCAATGATATGCTCTTCTGTACATATCGCCAGGACACTGATCACCAGTGTTTCCAAAGAGAGCATAATTAGTCCTGCTTAATTAGATACACTTCAACAGTTACTGCACTGTATAAATGTTCAGGGTTTGATTGTTTTATGGTATTACATTATTGTTTTTTTTTTCTTAGATTCTTTCCTGGAATAAATAGCTATAGCAATATGATATGGTATACGATATTGTATAATAGTGTAGTGGGTAACACCTCTGCCTTACACGCCGGGGGGGGGGGTTCAATCCCCACATGGTCCATGGACAAGACTCTTAACGGTCAAAATGTAAGCCGAAAATCATAAATGTAAACATTTACTGAGCTATTGCAATATTATATCAATTACAATCTACTGCCACATCACCCACCTCTACTTAATACAGTCATGCACTCATCCACTGGGGTCTTAAAGCCATAAGGACGATGCACACAACTGCACCTTCAAAAACGACCTGCCTCATTCACCAGCTGTTCTTAAGAACATTTTCAAGATTCTCTCATTCAGCATTTTCTCAGGTAAGAACAGAACACACACACAATTATGAATCTGATGTACAGCTTTTCTTAGTATCTGTAGGACACTGAGAAAAAAAACAAAACCCAGGAAGATATCGGCTAACGATGCCCATCATGTCTCACAACAGACCACAACAGGTACATTAAGATTAGATTAGATTAAACTTTGTCATTGTGCAGAGTACAGAGCCAATGAAATGCAGTTAACTGCAATTAACTGCAATATTCCACAGGAGGGGAAAAATGTGCTCTCAAATCACTGCTTATGCAAAATCAAAGCTGTTTAGGAAGTTCAATTAAAGCTTATTAATATGTGATATTAATGTAATAGTGTTAATAAAAGGAAACATTTAAGCATATATTACTCCAGTAGCTGATAGCATCTCATCTGGGTTAAACCATCAGGTCAGCAAAGCAGGTTTAGTGATAAATGTTGCCAGATTCAATTAAATATATATTAATTTAGTGTTTACACACACACACACACACACACACACACTAACGTATGTGTACACACACACACACACACGATAATAGAATGTAACTAATATGCAGGACAAACGAGGCAGAAAATAAATTCCATGCAGTGTTCAAAAACTCCTTATTAAGGATTTCTTCAAAAAGCATAAAACTGCAACAAACGCATCATAAAACGCACCAAATAAAGGGCTTATAACTCACTAAAACAGAGAGAACTCGAAAGCTTACATGAGGAAAAACACAGGACCCTCCGTCCACTCGTCCCCATGTGGGTTATGGATCACTCACTCATCCTGCTGCTCTAATAACCAGCGCACATGACAGACACCTTCAAACGGCTCTTCCGTTTCAGTCAAAAAAGACCAGAACCTCTGAAAGCCCGTGTTTACAGAGCACTACACCTCAATAAGACCCACACAGAAAGTTTCCCCGAAACTCCAGAGTCCCCAGAATAACTTCATCCTCAAACCGCATCCTGAGTAACAACACAGAATAGTGAAGATAGTGAACTCACCTCAGCTGGCTAGCATTCACTTCCATTGGAGTTCCGGCAGCACCATTATCAGTGCTGAGCTGCTCGCTGCTGTTTTTAAACGGACTTTTCAGCAATTCCTGAGCAGCCGTGGCCAAACTACTGCTCGCCCTGTCGCCGAGAGGGAGTTCAGTCAGTGAGCTGCTCTGCTGAACGCGGGGACTGTGCTGCTGCAGTAAAGTAGCCTGGACCGCACCGGGAGAGGACACGGAGAAGAAGTGGAGCTGCGCCGCCGCGGGGGCTGCCCCAGTCTCAGGAGCCAGCAGTAGCGTCTCGGCTACGTCCAGATCCACGCTCCGGACTTTCCGCAGCTCTTTACGTCTCCATTGCGAACTCTCCGCCGCGTTTCGCTTCGCCTTGCCGGGACCGCTCGGGAGACCGGGCACGCTGGAGCTTCCCCGCGGTGCGTTTCCCACGTCTGCGCCGCCGCCGTTTGAGTCCAAAGGTCCTGACGACGAGGTCCGGCTCCCCGCCGTCGCCATTTTCTGTGCTGAATTTTGCCACTTAATAGGTTTGTGTGGAAGAGGGAGTGGATGGAGGGGGCCAGGAAGGGAAGAGGGGCGGAGCGAGCGGCACCCCGCTCTGTTTACATAGTGATGGGAAGTTTGATTCAGTTCACCGAACCGATTCACTACAGCTGTCCGGGTCAGCGACTCGAACTTCGTTCAAGTTTTTAGGAAGTTTGATTCAGTTCACAGAACCTATTCACACCAACTGTCCGTGTCACCGAATCGAACTTCGTTCAACTTTTGGGAAATTCGATTCAGTTCA
This sequence comes from Prochilodus magdalenae, assembly GCA_024036415.1. NCBI lineage: Eukaryota > Metazoa > Chordata > Actinopteri > Characiformes > Prochilodontidae > Prochilodus > Prochilodus magdalenae. Next base: position 184,065 of record JAMWET010006286.1, read on the forward strand.
TCGAACCGATTCACTCAAACCATCCGTGTCAGCGAATCGAACTTCGTTCAAGTTTTGGGAAGTTCGATTCAGATCATTGAGCTGATTCAGTGAATCAAATGTAGTTCTAGTTAAGGGAGAGTGATATTTCTATACTGTTTAAATAAATCAAACTTTAGATTTAATGTGTAGATACGATTCTTTCGATTTATCGAATATCTGATCCAACTTAATAGTACAGATAAGAATCATTGTACACATTTATCGGTTTATTGCCAATAATTTTTATTTGAAAGGGGATGCCACCTATGTTTTAAAATTTCAAAGTTAAAACAAGTTGAGAAACAACCCTGAAGAAAGTAACAACACAAACAATGTATTTTATGCTAGTCCAAGCTGGTCTGGGCTGGTTTGTGGTGGTTTGGTGTTGATCTAGCCGCTGACCCCAATTTATTCTTGCTAGTTGACCAGCATACCAGCATTGTACCAGCACACAAACCATGCTAGTTTTGCTGGTGACCAGCGTATTTACTTCCATTGCATTCCATAACTGATCAGCATCCAGAACACAACATTTTTCCTAGCAGAGAATGCCATTCAGACTTCTTTGGTGCAGAACTGTCCATTCTAGAAAAACAAATATTGAGTCAGAATTGTTGGCAGTGGTGGTAATGCAACTAAAGGAAAAAGAATGAATACAAAAACTGTTATTTTGTTTTTAAAGTAACATATTCATAATGACTAATTACATAATTATTTATTATGTATTATGTAATCATTTTCAGTGAGGGAGGTTTTAGAGAGCCATCAGACATCTGGTTACCATCACCACCATTGTAAACAAGTGAATCTATTCATTTCTCTAGAACGCCACATGTCACAACACACTGCTCTGAATGGCTTTACATCTTAATCACTTAATTATGCAGAAATGTTGAAAGTGGTCCCCTTTAAATTAATTCTAAATCTGTGTAAACAAAAAATATTATGTTTTTCAACTCACCCTAGACCAAGTGGCTGTATCAGTGCAGGTCTTTCTTCTGAGTAAATGCAGAGCAGGCTGTTTGGGTCTTAGCACAAGATGGCCATTTCCTCTGTGCTGGGAATGCAGAATAACAACAGTCTACAACAAGGCTTAAGTATTAAAATAATATCAGAGATAATGTTCTTCTCTCCTAATAGCGTGTGAGCCACGTGTGTCAGTGAACAGTTCAGCGTGTACCAGTTTTTGTGGGCCAGCCGTTGGCCTGGGCAGAGTGTCTGCCTTGTGAACCCGCAAATTACATGTCCTTCTGAATAAATCTGTCTTTATCTGTCTTCCACAATATGTAATGACCTCTAACGCCCCATAGACAAATGAGAACGTGGTCTTTACCATGGCTTCTGAAACCGAAACACATCGTATAAGATGAAAGGAAAATAGAGGGACATTTTTGGTCAGTCTTTCAGTTATTGGGGAGAAATAACTTGATATCACCCTTTAATCTTTAGTCATTTATGATGTGCTTTTTGAAAACTAAGACCTCTACCAGTGTTTCAGGTAAAGCATAAGTCACGTTTTCAAGATGTGAAGAGAGCCACTTACTGAGTCAGAGTTTTTCACAGTGGTGGTGATGGGAACCAGATGTCTAGAGTTTAATGCTTGTAAAGCTCCCACACAGTAAAATATGACATGAAATAGACATTAATACGTCACATGACGCCTGAAACATTGTTGTACAGTCGTTTTGAGAGCAAATCTTGGCCTGAGATGTCACGTCTTACATTTCTTAAAGTTGGAAAGGCACATACAGGGTGTTGTGAGTGTGTATTTATGTATTGTATTTTTTTATGTTAGATGCATCAGCACCCCCACTGAAATCATAATTTAATCTGTAAGATCCACTGGAATAGTTTAAGTCTAGATTCATTGGCTTTATACTCCCTTGTACCAGATGATGCCTTATAGTTTGAATAAGCTGCTAGAAATAAATGCTGACAGTTTGCCCAGTACTTTGCAGTCTGCGGTATCTTGGTCTGGCAGTTGGGTTGGCACTGGTCTGTTTTTATGTACGGCCTGGTTTTACCTCCAGACATTTGAGGCTGTAACATTTGAGCCTCCAGACATTACCTCTGGACATCTGAGGCTCTTTTTACAGCTTAGCGCTATTTTACCATTATCATTTGGATAGTAAATAATACGGGTCTATTTATATTGCACACATCACGACCTGGCTCCCATCACAGCCACTGTAAGGACATCAGCAAGTTTCTCTACAGTGATCCATCTGACTTTAAACCACGCAGAATGGCTCTGTTTCTATTGGAATACAGATCACGCAGAGGTTTTAAATGACCATTTAAGGAATCTTAAATCACTAGAAGCTACTTGATTCCTCTTCTGGAGCAGTTGTTTATTTATGTGTTGTACTGTATCACAGCCACACTCAGACAGTTTCACCACTGGTTCGTTTAATTCTGCTGGAGAAGCTAGAAAGAGCTGCACTGAGGCTTTAGGTAGAGGGTGGCCAGCAAAACAATTTCCTGTCAACGTGGATCCAATCTATCACTGAGGGCTATTCTTAGCCAGTAGGGCTTCCTCTGCAGCTCCTGCATTTCCTGCTCACGTGGAACACTCCACAGACTATTTGTGCTCTCTCCTCTGTCATCTCAGCTCGGCTCAGTGCAGAGTTCAGATCTTTTCTGGAATAGAAACTAAGGCAGGCAAACCTAAGTTGAAGCAGTTACGGACATTCACAAAGAACATTCAGCACATTTGCTGATGTGTTTTGTGGTGGGTTTTTTTTATTGTGCCAAATTTTTATCTGGTCTACAAAGTCTCAGATGCGTTGGCCTGCAATGTATCCATACGAACTACATATGTTTATCATTGAATTGTACTGCAAATTGTACTTTCCACATTTGCACAGATGCTCGTCTAGTTTTCTGCGGCCCAGGGACAAAAATAGTACTCTGCTGGAAGTGAGACTGAAGACGTCTTGGACTGTCCATAGAAGAGGTGGGCAGTAACTGGTTCCATTTACTCAGCTGCATATACTTAAGTACAATTTTAGACGCTTTTGTGCTTTTCTGAGCATTTTCAAGTGGTGCCTTCACTTAAGCTCAAGTAGGCCTGTGGCTTTTTGCTTCACAGTTAGTCCTTAATTTCATTCATCAGAGGTGACCAGACCTGGGCCTCTCTGCTGACCTATCACTTTGGAGCTTTAGCTTCTTATTTTAGACCAAAGGGATTCCAAAAAAGAAGAGAAGAGCAGATAATACCCCAGTTCCTATGCTGACAGGCCCTGAATGCACTAAGAAGGTCCAGTCCAGTTCTGTAAGTAAATCAGCTATTGAGATGTAGAAGTCACTCCGAGCGGTTTGATGTAAAACAGTCCATTGTAGAACTGATGATATCTTTACAGTGGTGATGATGGGTACCAGGGGTCACTATATCTACAACATGAAAGTAGCCATTTTATTTCACTACCCAAAACCACCAGTGGACCTACACGTGTCTTCTGAGGTTTAGTATATAAAGTTAATGAAATATGAAAACGTGCTGTTTAGGGCTGTTTTGCTTTACAACGCCCAGCATGTACCTCTCTGGCAACTGCCACTGCCTCCGCTTTTAGGAAAGGAGATTTGGAGCATGGTATACAAAGCTGTGGCTATGGCTCATCATCCCCCACCCTCCAACGGGAACATTTCTTGTTGCTCTGTTAGTCTAGGATGTGTGTACGTGTTATTTGTGTTGGGCTGTCGGCTGGTTTGTTGTCACCCCTTGGTTCTCCTTTAAGTATGTGCCGTGTTTTGCTACTGTCAATCAAAAGACCACTTCTTGTAGCAGAAATCATGGTGTCTCCTTTCTCTGTAGCAGTGCTTTTCAACCCTAGCCCTAAAGGCACCCTGCCATGCACAGTTAAGTGCTTTCCCGTTTCCCAACCCCACCCAATCAACGTATCAACTCATTAATAAGACATTTTAGAGTTGCAGGCGTGTGTTAAAGCAGGGAATCCACTAAAATGTGCAGGGCAGGGTGTCTTTAGGACCAGGGAGAAACACTGCTCTACAGGACTATACACATGGTGTCAGAAGTGGGATAGTGATTTTCTGTGAAGCTGCTTTGAGACAACGTTAGTTGTAAAAAGCGCTATACAAATAAAATATTGATTGATTGATTGATTGATTGATTGATTGATTGATTGATAGTGCCTCACTGCGGCCACCATTTTTGTCTATTATGTAAGATGGCTGTCAGACACAGTTGGATCTTTGGACTTCTGGTTCCTGTCACCACAACTTTGAGCAATTCCGACTGAGATAGTTTCTTTAGAGGGGAGTTTTATTAAACCACTCTAAGGACAGTAATCTTTACATTATAACTATGCAGATATACATACATTGGATGAGATCGGCCTGTAAATGATTTGTAGTAGCTACTTTTATGTCCTCTTATGCCATTACCTCATTGGAGTAACAGCACATTTACCTAAGACTTCTTTTAGCTCCACCCACCTCTGTTCCACAGTAACAAACGCCTGGGCCTCAAACAAAGGCCTATGCTTTGCTGCCATGGTGACCTTTAGTGCTGATCTCTCTTAATATAGAAAAGACCCTCCTGAAGAGCTGCAGGTACCAAAGCAGCTTATGTTCACCTCCGTCTCCTTTCTTTGTGTGCAAGACCTTCAAAGAGTATCGCCTTACAGTAACAGTAGCGCTCACGTCTTACATGTTCAGAGATGACCAAGTCAGTTCTGGTGAAGTCATGAGCCTTAAAGAGCAAGTCTGGATGACAGCCCCTCCGGAGACGTCTATAATTATAGGTTACTAATATACAACAACACTTATTGTTTAAGTCTCAGGGAGCCCAGAGTGAACAGGTTTGTATACTGAACTTGAGTGTTCTATAAAACATCCAGCAAAGCTTGAATAAAAAATACACTCTTCATCAAAGGAAAAGTGCCACAAACAGCTGCACCCAGAGGGAATCAGCCGACAGGAATGAAACTAGCTGGGTAAGTTTGACATTGTGAGACATGCAAATGATTCAAGTTTCACACAAGCAGGGACGGGCCTAATCGCTGTACCTGATTGACCCAACAGCCATGATTGTGGACATTCAGTCATGAGTCATCCTGTTAGTGAAGCACTATTGGCGGAGGGCTGCACCACGCAGGACTACACGGACGCAGACCATTGCGACGACTGCCCTTAACACCACGTCAACATCTCCAAAGACTGCAATGGTGTCGTGCCAGACTGTCTTGGAGTGACTCAGAATGGCAGTGGGTCATCTTCAGTGACGACTCCTGCTATTGTTTTGGTGGAGACGACCAACAAGACAACAGCACAGTGGTCAGCGACAAGATGAACGGTTTGTTGTCACACTTCCTTCTGGGCTCAACTCTAATTTTAATGATATGTGTATATAATATACATATGATAAATATGCTAAAATATAGTTTAATACCGCAGCACTGCAACATCTGGATAAACATCTTTATCCATGCAGTTTGATACACTGTAAATGAAATACTGATATAAAGTAATACTTTAAAGCACACAATATTGTAACCCAACAACTTTAAAGCTGTTTTTTTTCTACCCAGATCTATTCCATTGTCTTCCTCTTTGTCTTACAAGGGCCTGACCCCTTTGTTTTCTTTCTGCCAGCAACATGAAGCTCCTGTCAGCCTTCTAAATCCGTCCCACAACTGTCGTTGAACTTTCGCATAGAGCTCCAGCGGATCACGCCACTCATTCCATTTGATTTGACATTGATTTCACACTGCCAAAGCGTCTGGCGGGCTGGCGAATGCCTTTAACCCCTGTGTGTCATGCGCTTTATTTACATCACGAGCTCTTGATGGTTCCTCCACGACGGAGCTCCGCTCTGCCACGGTTCCCTCAAGATTTACAGCTCCATGCTGGGCTGATTAAGCCTTTGCATGCAGCCCCAGCATCCGTCCACGGGACTGCTAGTGCTGGGACTGCGGCCCAGAATGTGTCACACGCAGGAGGAGGGGGCAGCTTTTGTTCCGGGAACCTCCCCAACAGCACCCTACTACCTCCCATATCCACCCCCCCACAAACAGACCACTAGGTGCATACCTTCAGAAGTGGCATTCCAGAGCTCAAGGGTTTCTGCTGAGAAGATTTCACATCCACAACACCTACATCCAACCCCAGCTTCGCATGCATGCACACAGCAGTGTGAAAAAGTTTGGGCACCCCCAGTCAGATTCCATCTTCCATTTCATTCTGTTGTCTATGTGAGAAGAAGTCATACTTCCTCGCCAGAGGAGTTTAATATACAGTGTACTGTAATTTAGACAAGGTTGTATTATTTGTCGGCAGTGTTATAGTCAGTGGCGTTACAGCTTTACTGATGTTGTTTAATATAACAGACCATGTTTAACATTTGAGTTACTCCACATTATACCCCGTCTGCCAGTGCTATGGTTATTAACACACAGTGGCATCATTGTAAGTAAACCTAGTAGATCTGTCTTCCAAATAAAATCACCTATCTTTAAAATGAGTTCTAAAAGCCAGTCCAAGACCAACTCTGGTCTGGTCCCTTGCTTGTTCTCCCTCTCTTTTTGTGCTCCTCAAACTCTTCTCATCTTCTTTGGGTTCTCTACTGGCTTGCTTGTCTCGTGGAAGTCTTGTTCCTGCTCCTCCAAATTTACATAGCACTCTAGGAGGTTTCCGGGCCCGAGCGGCTTTGACAGAAACCTCATTCTCCCTGCTATAAGTCAGTCAGAGCTGTTATTTCAAGGTTAATATTGTTACATAATGTTGCTATAAAATCTGCCCCCCCACCAAAGCTGAAGTATCCAATCATAAAAGAAACAGGCTGCGTTTAGAAGCATTTCATTATATGGCAAATAGATTTAGGTAAACATGTGGCACATCTAGCAGTTTGCTAATAGCACCCCCTTGTGGAGAATCTACGACCTGCTCAATGTGAATGTGTGAGTGAGTAAGTGTGTGAGCTAGTCAGTTATTTAGTTAGTTATTAAGTTACAGAACAGGTTTATGAGGTTAGTCTGATCCCTGGTGATGCTATAGCAGTCTGTGGCTGGGAGTCCCAAGAGAGGCCTCACTCTCTCTGATTGGATATGATACACTGCTAAGGCAGCATTGGTTGGCTGCTGTAACAGAAATGCTGGTTAGAGTTCTCCTCCAAGCATGTTTAGCTGTCCAGTGATGTTGTGTTGGCAACAGTTCATGTTGGCTCCTTGGAGGAGGCATGTGCTAACCTTCACACTTCTTGAGCTAGTGGCATTGTGTGATTGGGTAAGACCTAGTCAGAGGGTGTAATTGTACATGACCATAGGGAGAGAATATGGTCAAAATATCAACTGCATAAATACAGTACTGTACAGTAACTATATAAACTGCAAGTCTTATTTTATTAATTTCTTTATACCAATTGTTTGCTTTCTTCAGTAGTTTTGTTTTTTTGTTTAAAAACATTGTGCCTGTATTTTTCAGCATTTTATGACCTCCTGAGACCCCAGCATCCTCATATGAGGACATTGCATTTCTGCTTCTCTGCACCATGACACTTTTTAAAAACATTGACCCTTTGGCCTCATATGTAGACACTGTTTTTTGCCAAAACAACTTCCTGTAGAAAGACAATGTTTAGTTTTTGTACTTGTTAGGTCCTACTAATCACAAATAGCTAGGAGAAATTAAAATTGCACACCAAGCAAGTCCGGGTATCAGGAGGTTAAAAGTGGCACTGCTGTACCATCCACATAAAAACTAAACAGTGTGAGGCATATTGTGTATCGGGCAAATGGCATTACATATTGTAATATTATATTTTTACTGTATCACCCACCATTACTTCAAACCGCTCCTGCATTAGGCTTGTGGTCACAGCCGTTATTAAGCTGTCAGTTTTGCGCATTGTGTCAGATTAGTCTTTAAACCGCTGCATTTTTATGCCCAGCTTTTATAGCAACTTTGTGGGCGCTCTTTTTCACTTTGAAAGCTGCTGATGAGGAGAAACCAAAAACCAAGATGCCAGACTTATCAATCCGCAGTGCATTGGTATGTCGGTTTTGAAAGAACATCAGATCATGTAAATTGCATTGGAGTCTTTTCAGAGTTATAACGGAGCAAAACAGTTTATCTGAGCACAGTGTTATTGGCTGTAACCGCTGGGCTTAAATGTACTCTGCGCTGTAGCAGTTCATTTAACACTACTGTGTGATTTTACTGCCTCACTCCCCTATATAGTTCTGGGCCTAGGCCCTGTGGAGACATGGCAGAGGGAGCAGATGATCAAGTTTCATCTACTATTTATAGTGTCCTCGTATTTAAAAAAATCCAACGCTGAGCTCACTGTATTAGTACAGAGGGAAGATAATTAAATATAGTTAATGGTGCTGGGACACCTCTGATCCGTGTCTGATGTTGGATTTGAAGTTGGGAGGGGGGCTGAGTTCTATCCAGGAACTTTGGTCATGCTAAACATTTACAGCCGGTCAAATCACTGACTCTGCTGGTGTCTTAGTCCTCCCCCAGATCCTTTAATGGTTCATTTGATCATAATCACCCAGTAGATTTAAAGAGACAATATCATGGAAAGAATTCAGTATTAAATATTATGAGCCTTCTTTTAATGTTGTGATGTTCCAGATTATCCATATGTGATATTTAATCTGTAAAAGCAACTAAATACATTGACATCATATATATCCATATCCATATATATCAGATTAGTTCCACCCATTCACAGTTAGGCCTAGACTGCCCCTCAAATAAGACATATTACCACAGAGCCAATCAAAACAGAGATTGTTTACATAAAGGCGCAATAACAAAAACAGCCTTTTTAATTCTCAGGGATACAGCGAGGTTGGAAAATGGTCATGTGCAACTGAATGATGACTGTTTTTGGTGCCCGAACCCACACAAACATCCTAACCTCAGGGGAAAGAAGTGTGGTGCGAAAAGTCAAAGCCCACCCTTTAATTTCTTTCATTTCCCTTTCCTTTTCCATGCAACTTGACAGTTACATAACGTAAATTAAGAACAGTTGCACGGGGCACATTCGGTCAGTGCACTAGATATTATTATTAGCTCATATTAAACACTATCACAACTTTTTTTGCAATTGAGTTTGTGCATACATCCATCATCAAAAGAATAGGTGCACAAATAAGTGCACCCAGAAGGAATCAACCGACAGGAATGAAACTTGGCGGGTATGTTTGACAATGTGAGACATCCTAATGATTCAGCTTTCACACTTGCACATGTGATGTAAGCAAGAATGGGCCTTCATAATTCACTCACTGTGACTGACTGACGCAAAAGCTACGATTGCAGACACTCAGCAAGCAGAGATGCCCTCCATGGGTCAACCTGTTAGTGCCAGCACCATTAGCAAAGAGGTTCCATGACCCACGATTACATGCATGCAGGCCGTTACAACAACTGCCCCTAACATCACAGCAACGTTGTCAAAGACTGCAGTGGTGTCAGGCCGGACTGTCATAGAGTGACTCCGAATAGCAGCGGGCCATCTTCAGTGACAAGACCCGCTTTTGTCTTGGTGGAGTTGACCAATGAATCAGTGTGTGGAGGCACTGTGGTCAGTGCCAGGATGAATGGTTTGTTGTCACACATTCAGAAGGCCTGGTGTCACTCCACCTCCACCCCTTCCACACCATCTACAGGAACTATGTGAGAATATTCAAGATGCATGGGATGGATTATCACAGGGCACCATTAGCAAATATGGTGCCTTGAAACCATACTAAGAGACACTACTTCTGTCTGTGTAGCTTTATAAATATTGTCCATATCAGTCTAGTTCTTGGTAACCTTTATCTTCCTTCCCAATAGCATTGCAATCCAACACTATCACCATATTATTCTGCCATATTGAGGTTTTAATAATGGTAAATAAAAAATAGATTTTACATGGAATAATACAATAAGCACAGGTGACTTCAAACCCACCATCTGAACAACACTAAGGGTTTGCAGCCAACACAAGTAAGAACAAGGCCTGAAGCCTCCACAAAAATGCCATTCCTATAAAGTAACTTGGCTCGAGGTTACGTTTCCTAATTTTCTCTGCACTGTATCTAACCCCCCGTAAACACATGCTGTAAAATCGTGACAAATACACACATTTCACGGTTATGTAGAGCTGAAAGGTCTAGGCTTTCCCACCAAATGCGATTCAGAAGGTACCATTGTCAGACTGTTTGTTTTTGAGTGGAGAGACACAGACGGAGTGAATGGGGAAGAGTTAAAATTTACAGCTCGCTGAGGATCTTATTTAACCCTAAAACCTGATTTACCTTAAACCTCTTAAATGTCCAGGGCCTTCCAGGAGGTCCAGGCTTTTAATCCCCAGACCTATACTGTAAGAATAGCTGAGGCAGTTTGCATTGTTTTCCATGTAATTACTGAATAATAGGCCTTAGGCTATACTAAGCCTGGGAATTCAAGGGGTTAAACATTAACATAGGTGTAAATTAGTCCTAAAGAGAGCAGAGCTGATGTGAGACTAAAAAGAGGTGCATAGCTAAAGGAATGGAAGGGTTAAAATGAAAGGAGCACACATGTGGCAGTAAACAAAAGAAGAAGTTTAAACAAGAGTTAACATTGGTGTTGCTTTTCACCACTGGAAATGCTCTTGGGGGGAACGGGAATGAGGTCTGATGCTCCATAAGTTAATCTGAGGTTCAGCGTTGTCTGTACCGAAGGCTTTACTGTTAGATGGGAATGATATATGTCCAGAGTACTCTGATCAGTCCATGTTTCTTGCCCAGATTGGAATCTGCACATGTAGAACAGGTAACAGAATAACGACACTGTCTTTGTCATTACACCTTTAAACAGAGAGTGGTTTGGCTTCCAGCTCTGCCAGCTTCTATTATAGCGATGCATCTGTGCATGCATATCATATGCACAGCACGAAGAGCACAAGCTTTTTACACAGAGAGAACAGATAAAAAATATATTTTATTTGATATATTTTATTATTTATTATACAGATTATTTTTATTCTGGTTTAATTAATATCCAACAATAATTCAGCTTCCAGTTACTTCAGACAGAAGCATCACACTCAGCTGGCCTTGACAACAATTTCCAAGTCCACCTCACCTCAAATCGAAGTCCGAATAAGGTCAAGGCAGAGGCCACTAGTGAATGATGGGTCTGTAGTAGTACAACACTACTATCAACGATAGTATGTGCAAAATAACTGGCACAATGAAAGGATTCTGATTCTCAGTAAATGTTTAGGATCTCAGGTTTTGCACTGCAGCTACAAGGGTAGTGTTACTATTAAGGAGTCTTATACACTACCAGTTAGTATCATCCCCAAATCATAACATGCTTAAGTCAAACCACCTCAGAGGTTTCATTTAAAAATGGTCAAAACACAGACAACATACAGGCTTCATTACCACTGGTACTAGTGCTTTCTGCTATGTAAGGTGTCACTGCTCATTTTATAGATAACAGTATGCCATACACTGTCAAGGCTTTAGAAATCTAGCCCACAACTGATAAAATGCCACTCTGTCCGGACCCAGAGACCTAAACGGCGTATGCCTGTAAAGATAAAGTGAAAAAATCTGAATCCTGACCTTTAGGCATGGAGCTATTCCAAACCCCAAAGCGTTTTTACAAGCAGATGAAGCCTAGATGGGTTGGCTACACCCAGGATCAAGTAAACATTTTGTTGCTGCATTGAAATAATGACTCAAGTAGAAATAAATGTGACTTACAAACAACAAGTTGAGTAGGAGTTAAAATATACAAGGTCAAGAAACTCCTCAAGTACTGACTGGAGAACTGCAGCGGAGCAGCCAACAGCTATCAGCAAAGGAAATGAAGTTTGTTAGGCTCTGCTTTCCTCTTTTTAGATCCTTTTGGTCTAAAATAACATGGTGAAGCTGAAAAGGGAGGCAGGAGCAACAGCAATGCAGCCCAAGCACTGAACTCAGTACAACAGTAATGAAGGTAAACCACCAAAAAGGAACTGGGTGAATCCAGAAACAGCCCTAACTAAACTTCACCCAAACTATGGTCTTTTAAATATGTCAAATATGTATTCATAGATGTAAAAATAATTTAGCGCAACCTGTCCAGGGAATTTCCTGCCTTCTGTCCAACGAGGACGGGGATAGACTCCAGCACATCCCGTGTCCCAGTGGGATAAGCAGTTGTGTAAGCAGCTGTGTTGCTGAATGAATGATTGATATATCTTTTTTTCATAAGCCATCCATTATCAGTTATGGAAAATTTATATTTTAGTTCACATGATTATCAGAAATATCTAAAAGCCAGTATTCATCAGGAAGGTTTTATTCATTTATTCATCAACTAAGGCATCTGTTCTCCTGGGGCTGTGGGGGTATATGTGCAACATACCCTACCAGCATTCCCTGGGCAGGAAACACGCTGGACAGGTAGCCGGTCCATCACAGGGCAGTTTTAGTGATTTTAATGATATTGTGATATTGATTTATGAGAACACTTTCATATCATTAAAATGTAAATGTGAGTGATTTTACGTAAATTATTAGAATAACTGTGATGTCCTCATTTCATTTGCATGGATGCTAGTTAGCCACATTTTGCTAATACTACGTTAATCAGTCTTACTGCTTTTAGTTTTTGAATTGTTAAATGTAGTTATTAAATTGTATTAAAGTATTTCCTTGGATTCAGTGTTGATAAATGTTTAAGAATAATAATAACGATTAAGTTTAATTTAATGTTTTAATTTAATGTTAAAAAGTTTGAACCAACCCGCCATCTTGTGATGTTGATACAACACTCCCAGAAGGTGTTGCTGTTTATTTTGTCTCAACAAAGTTGTTTCAACCTTGTTGTACCACAACACGTCAAAATTCCAGGCTGTGAAGTTAAAGGCCGGATTTTACATATCCTTTTTAAGGAGTCAAACTCTCAGTGGGCAAAAAATGTTAAACAAGCTGAAGCTGTCTTCCTTTTTCTTTGTTTTCAGTTACTTGTTTATTGGTTTCCACTTTTAACCTATTAAAAGGTGTTTTAAAATGTAGCACATAGAACACACTGTATATCTTGTTTCTACATCGTCAAGGCACATAGTCCATGCCGGAAAGTTTGTCTAAGCCCCATGAGGGGTTCTCAAAAAGATATGCCCCTTATCTTCAAAACTATTAGTATGCTGTTCGAGTGTTTCAAGAATTTTTTTGAACAAGTGAAAATGTTAGCGGTCTTTTCCATGTGAGCGGTTTCAATTCCATCTGATCAGTGAAATCTTTTCACAGTGTAGAATATTATAGTAGTCCTCCTGGCAGAGGAGAGGCCAGTGTTCTGTCCAGATTTTGGAATTGTGATGGATTCTCCCCCAGGTACTACCCAGTCCATCGCAATTTCCAAAACCTTGCCTGTCAAGTTATGTGCTACTTTCAAAAGCATTAAGTGTACTATAAACTTAATGTTATATACTATATATATAGTTATATATAACTATATACTCCAAAAACACAAATAATTGGCCCTATGCATGGTTAATCTGATGGAATGTAGGAGGTAAATTTGGATACATCTTACTCTGACGCACCGGAGTAAGGCATATCCTTAATCCATAAACGTATTACTCTGTTTAATTATCCTATTACAGGACGACCGAGAAGAGACATTCTGGCACATAGTGTCCCACTGCTCCTCACTAAGAACACATCCCAAATGATTTTGCCACAGATCCTTAAGTGTAGTCAGGGAAGAGCTATGAATGTCTGACAGAGCGCTGTAAATCAGAGAGATTTCCCTTTCAAAGACGTAGAGTTTTCCAGAATCTCTGCTATGCTTGACATCCCTGGAAATAGCCTTCCTGTCCTTGCCAGCATATTAATCAAATAATAAATTTGCAGGTATTTGTATTAATCTTGTTTTGGGATTTTGAACTCTGATCTTAAATCCGAGAAGGATTTAAAAGAACCTTCTAAACTGATTTTAAAACTTGTCTATGTCGTGTTCTTTCCACTAGTCCCAAAATGTTGTACAAATGAAAACTTGATCTAATTATGGATTTGAAGAATGATTTATCCAATTAACAGGGTGATGATAATTCAACTGTGGCTACAGTTTCAGTGTTGTCACATTAGATAATTGATCTTTCTGGATTGGTTTGGTATAAGATAATATCATCAGCACACAATGAAATTTTGTTTCCTATCTTCCCAATTTAAATTCCAGGAATTTCTCTATTAGTGTAATCGGGGATAATTGGCATCCCTGTCGGCCGCCTCTATGAAATCCAAATTTTCCTGAGAGAGTGCCATTTATAGATATCTGAGCTTGTGGATTGCTATACATGGATTTGATCCCCCAATATATCTATAACCAAATAGACTCTCGTTTCTCTCAAGTGCTTTTTCTGCACCAAGAGATATTACTAACGCTGGATGTTTGCCAGCTTCTTAATCGAATGTTCCCTTCCACCTTAAATGCTACAGCTTGTACAGGTGCCAGAATGTAACAGGAATGAATAGGAACTTTCCCTTTCATTCTAGGACCAATTCATAGGGTGTAAGTGGGCGTGTAAGATCGCATCTGGGCAATAATCTCACTAATCTTTCCAGTGGATGTTGTTGCACATAGGCAAGTGTCCGATATTCCCTGCATCCAGGGATATAGCCAATGCCTGAATTCATAGTCACTACAGATTCACTGCATATGGTAGTAGTGAGCGATTCTAGACACAGCCCAAGTCTTCAGCCTTCCTCTGGAGACATACTTCTCCTTACAGCCGACTATGTATTGTCTGCTCGCAGCCCTTGGCACGTAGATAAAAGTAAAAGAAAAGCAGGTTTCTCTAAAATGGCATTATCATGATCTGAGACTGCAGGTTTTCATTTTCTATAACATTCATAAAGTCAAATATTTATATCAAAACAAACTGTAACTCTGCCATGAAAGGGAATTCACTGCCAGGCTTTTGTCCTGAGAGATTTTGTGCTGAATCAGGGAAAATGACTCGAAGTCAAATACACAGCCTCAGCATTATTTACCCAAAGAGCTTTATCGCATATCCTTCAGGAAAACAAACCGCCCTGGTCTATTCTGCTGTTTAGCTTTCAATAAAAAAAGTTTTTGAAACTTTTTTGGGGAAAACAGCACATTACCAGACTTCCACACACATGCAGACAGAATGATAGTTCTGTTTCTGAGTTTCTGAGAAATGGAAGTGCCGTCTGCATTGTGTAAACATGCAATATTCTAAGTTAATATGTCAAATTTAGGTTGTGTAGGCTCTAATGTACCTGTGGCGTACCGTTACTTTGTGTGTAGTTCACATTTCTTTTGAAGTACCATAATAAGACTGAGGGTTGAACGGAGTCTGGTTTGAAATGCATCGTCCTTCGCACAGATTGTCTGCTGGTGGGCTCGACTCCAGCTCTTTTGTGGACCTTCAGGAGGACGACAACACCCATTTCTCCCACACAGAGATTCAATCACACTCCCTCACGTCACACTTTTCCTTTCATTGATTGGGAACAATAAAATCTCTCCACAAAGCTGTTTCCTGCCTCTGTCCAAACATGGAAAACTGGCCCTTTCTCTCCCAGTGCACATGGCCGGACTCCTTAAATAATTTTCCTTAAATAATAATAGGCCTCCATATTGATGCAGAATAAGTTTCTTTGAATAATTCCTGTTAACACAACCACACCTACTGCGCATGCTTGTAAAATTCACAACAGTATATAAATAACGAATTCTGTAGGATCGATGGCGTACATAATATGCAATACATAATATGTACCGTTATGGAGTGATAGTTATAAATGGTGATAAACCTGAAAAAAAGTTTTCTTAAATTTATTTTCTCTAAATTATTGGCACCCCCATTATAAATAGCATTGGGCCACTTTCAGTAAGGCTTAACAATGTCAGAGAACACTTTGCTGATGTATCTAGGACCATTCCTCTGTGCACACCATTCTCTTGGGTTTTCGGACTGTCCTCAATTGTTTTTTTCAACGATTAAAACCTGGAGACACAGAGATTTTGTGTTCCTGCTACCATCTCAGTGAGGATTTTAGAGTGTGTTTGGGGTCATTATCGTTCTAAAAGGTCCACCCCCACCGAAGTTTTAGTCTTCTGGCAGAGGCAGACAGATACAACTAGACCCTCTCCAGCTCGTGACCTTCTGATGGTACAGAGTACAATGCTGTTTAACATTTAGAAACTTGAACCGCAAGAGCAGTAGGCAACAATATTTATCAGTCCATGCAATGTAATTACAGGCTCTAAAGCTACTAAATGTGTTCCCATATTTGTTCATCAATAAGTTCTTTAGGGAAAAAAAGTTAGTTACAAAACCCCTGTACAATGAAATGGTTATTCGTTCCGCATCCAGAAAGCCCTCAGGCAGAGACAACGCAAGTGTTTGTTAATGTAAAAAGACAGAGGAACTATCCCTCCCTGAATATCTCTCTATCTATCTCTCTCTGGACAGACAATATCCTCTTCAGCTCGGTCAAACAAAACAACGGGCCAAAGAAATGTCAAATCAGCACAAAAGCAAACATGGGGAAAAACTTGTGGTGATGTGACACACATGGAGCACCATGTCAAAACATGGAACACCGGTCCTGTAAACACAAACCTGGCTTTAATGATTAAAAGGCTTTGGCTGTCATCACATTTCTCCAGCGTACTCAGACACAGTACTGTGCAAAAGTCAGTGACCACCCTTGAGTTTTGCATTTTTCAGGAGATTTTTCCATAGAGATTAGATACCAAAGATAATCCACTTACATAAGGAAGGAGGGAAAAACAAGATTCAAAGCTACAGGGACCATGCACGAGCTAGAAGACCACCAAAACTGGCCCCCAGTATTTAAAGACACCTTAACGGAATTTACGTTGTCACAGTTGAATGAGGACAATTCGTTACATAGTACTGACATAGCATGACATGCTGACATATAGCCATCAAATACAAATCGCTCGTTTACAACACAGGCCAGTAAAATGGCCCAACACCAAAATCCTAGACTGTTCTGTAACAATCTTGACTGCACCCAAAATTGACGCCCTCAGAATTTACACATGCCAGCTCAAGTTCCAGCCCAGCATTAGTGGTGGTGTTTACATATACCGTTCCAGTTTCATGGAACTATCAGTGAGCATGCAGCTGAAATCTGCTGTGTGATTGTACCACCGTTTTCCGGTTAAAGTAACTCATCTTATACTGAAGGTATATAAAGATAAGTAGCTAGTGAAAGTAATGTTAGCTACTAGCAAGCTCCAGCTAGCTAATATTGGGGCAGTTAACTGAATAGTATGATGTCCTAGCTTATTACGCAGTGGGTTACTTTATTTTCGTGTCTGTTTCCACATGTGGCTTTTGTGTGATATTGTCTTGCTGTAAACCAGCCAATCAGAGCAGAGCTCATCAAACTGTTCATGAGCTCACCAACAAAGGGAAAACAGCTGGTTTCATTCTAGGATGAAATCACAGGCTGTAAATGGGTGTGTAAAGCTGCATCTGGGCATTTTTTACCCTGACCCTGACCTCATATGTCTTCTATCGAAAAAAATAAATAAATAAAAATAATTTTTTATATTTATATTTATTATTTATTTATTTATTTTATATTTATTTTATTTTTAAATAGTGAATAAATACTTTATATGGAACATTCAAAGCTTCATCTTTCAGAGAGAGGAGAAAATCGAGCTCCACTGTTGCTTTAGAACTAAAAAAATCTCCACTGGTGTTTCTGTCCATCCTTCCACTGTGAGAAGACTCGGTGGGTCAGAAAGGATGTGTAGCTGTCCAGAGGCCACCACTGAGAAAAAGCGACACACAAAAAAAGTGCAAATCAACCAGAGTAACTGCTGATGTACTTATTAAATGGACTGACCACCCCAGAGTCCAGACCTCAAAATTACTTAATGTGTGTAGAACTAGTTGGAGGACTCTTTAGACTTTGCAGGTTTGGAAAGACTGAAAACCCTTGAAAAACCGAAAGCAGTTAAGTCAGCAAAAATGATGATGTTGAATCCAATTTGATTTGCATAGGAGACACCGAAGCTTCAGCGGAGAGGTAAACTTTTCCTTTCCTACAACATGAGCGCACACAAAAGAGTGGTATAAATAAGTCCAGTGTTCAGCACGGCTGCAGAGCAGTCTTATTTAAACGTCTCTCCCACCTTGGCCTTGGCCTTCAAGTTGTGGCTTGTCTGAAATTTTCCAGCACACCTACACGCTAAATGAAGTTTAAAAGGCATGCATCCCAAAACAAAACCAGCCCTGCTTATCAAGATGCTAAAAAAACCTCAGCACAGCTGCACTCAGCAGCGCATTCACACCCCTCAGCAAACACTAATGCACTACACACGTGCGTTACAGGGCTGTGGAAACAGACAAAGAACTGAGAATTCCTTTTAAGACCACCAAAAGCTAAACTAATATTTGTCTTGACTGTTTATGTTTCACTGTTAAAGACATAAGCCACATAATCCGTTACAACCTGTGAGAACTTTTCACCTGGCTCTTCATAAATGAGCTAACGACTCCCAGTGCTTCCAGAATGATATAATGATAGCATGCAGTTTTGCTAATTGTACATGTACTGGATCATATTTATGTGTTACATGCACGCAGACCGTTACGACGCCTGTCTACCACGTCAACATCACCAAAGACTGCAATGGTGTCGTACCAGACTGTCATGGAGTGACCCAGAATGGCAACAGCTCATCTTCAGGGAAGAGTCCTGTTTTTGTCTTGGTGGAGACGACCAACTAATCCATGTGTGGCGGCCCCGTGATCAGCACCAAGATAAAAGTGGTTTGTTGTCATGCTTCACACGTCTAGAAGGCCTGGTGTCATCCCACCTCCACCTCTGCTGCAAAATCTGCAGGAACTGTGTGAGAATATCCAAGCTGCATGGGATGTATTATCACAGGACACTATTAGGAACCTGTACAATTCCATGCTGAGTGTCTGCCTGTTGCATTGGCACTATGTGTAGCTCTAAATACTGGGAAGCAGGCAGGTCACTTCTAACTACACTAACTCAGCTCGATAGTTGATACTGACTCCTCACAAACTGTCCAGAATAACACAAATAACACACAGCACCTTTAGATTACTGCAAGTCCGGCGCTCCTGTCAGGCTCTGTATGTGGCCGCCCTGCAGGGCACACATCCCATGCATCCATAGGCAAACAGGCCAGTACCGAGATGCTACAGTACTGTCTTGTGGTAAACTGAACCAGCCTAATCATACCTCAAAGATGAGAGCGTTTTCAATATTTGTGACTTTGGCACTAAAATGATGGTGGTGCAATACCTTGACCTATACTTCTTAAAAGCATTTCAGAATGATGCTGAAGATGTGTGGCATTAGAGGAAATCAGAATGTACAGACAAAGGGTTTTATGAGTTGAATTCTTTGAACAAAAACCATGGCTGATATTAGGTCTACTAGGCCAATGCTGTTTGAAAGGTTTCATCAAAACCTTTAAACTGTAGTGCAGTCTCCTCCGTCTCTTAATTTAAGTATACTCAGTGTACTTCCTTGCACTCATGATTAACGTACTGATAGTACTGACCATATACAGGGGTTGGACAATGAAACTGAAACACCTGGTTTTAGACCACAGTCATTTATTAGTATGGTGTAGGGCCTCCTTTTGCGGCCAATACAGCGTCAGTTGGTTTTGGGAATGACATATACTGCGTCCTGCACAGTGGTCAGAAGGATGTTAAGCCATTCTTCTTGCAGGATAGTGGCCAGGTCACTACGTGATGCTGGTGGAGGTTCGTCCTTCTTGGTGGTATGCTGACATTACCCTGGATACCGTGGCTCTTGATACATCACAAAGACTTGCTGTCTTGGTCACAGATGCGCCAGCAAGACGTGCACCAACCATTTGTCCTCTTTTGAACTCTGGTATGTCACCCATAATGTTGTGTGCATTGCAGTATTTTGAGCAGAACTGTGCTCTTACCTGCTAACTGAACCTTCACACTCTGCTCTTACTGGTGCAATGTGCAATTAATGAAGATTGGCCACCAGGCTGGTCCAATTTCAGCCATGAGACCTCCCACACTAAAATGACAGGTGTTTCAGTTTCATTGTCCCACCCCTGTACATGTAATTATTATATCTGTGATTTAACACACTAAAAATAATACCTATAAATATACTTCATTTTTACCTGGTATGAAGACAAGGACTGTATTTTATCTTGGCTTTCAGCACGGTGTATGGGCTTTGAAATAAGGCCATACTGAAAGACAAGAGAGGTGTAGGGTCGTCTCAGAGGATAGGCCTTGTTTGTGCGTGCGTGCTTGTCGGCTCCTCGGCTCCTCATCTCTCATCCTTGCAAGCGTGTGCGGGTGCCAAGAGATGAAAAACGATCTTCCTCTTTGATGCCCTTCCAAGGACAATAACTGCAAAGAAGAATATGCAATTAGCAGGACAATAATCAGGTTAGCGTGTGTATATTCGGGTCATTTGGTCAATGATAAGCTTTGTCATTGCTTGATGTTGCATTGAAGCTAATATTTCAAAATGATTAACTGAGTCATGCTTTGTTATTACTCGTTCCAGCCACTGGTTGGGCTTAGTGCTAATTGGCGGCCCAGGTCTATTAGAAGCCTAGAAGTACCATACTGCTTCTAGGGCCAAAAGGTAAAGCATCTCTGGCTAGACAGCCTGACCTGGGATCAGGTTTTGCCACTACTATCAGCATTAAAAGGGAGTTACATTATAATTGCTCTGAGCCAAGTTCCATTTATGGTGCAATCCACTCAGAAAACATACACTCTCAAAAATAAAGCCTCTGAAAATCAGACACCCCTTTTCCACCAACGTGGAACCAGTTCCATTCTGGCTTCATGCTTCAAGTACCCAAACACTTCATTCTTAGCTGGAGCCAATCAAGTAGATGATCTGTGTTTGCTATCTGGATACAAACAACCCCCTGCTAATAACAGCACAATGCTCATAGGTAATCCATACGCTCCACCATCTTGTTACTACTGGTTACTACCATTGTGCAATGTGCAATGTGCAATTGTGTTCTGTTGATGATGTGTCCTTTGACATTCCTTGGTTTCAATAAAAACTGGTATATGCAGTATATCCATTTCCCTGAACAGCACCATGGTTCTAGAAAGCTTGAACAGAACCAGTTCAAGAACCAGGGTTATTTTTGGCTGGAAATGGCTGTGGTTGGTGTGGCGCAGTGGATAACACCACTACCCACCAGAAAGCTACCATCTGGGAGGCTGGGGTTCGATTTCGGGTCTGGGTGACTATGCTGTGCTACACCAGTAAGAGTCCTTGGGCAAGACTCCTAACACTACATTGGCCCACCTGTAACATGATTAACCTGTAAGTCGCTCTGGATAAGAGCATCATGCAAATGAGTGGTGCATTTTCATGAACCATGTTCTTTAGGCAACTCTCTGTGGCGTCTCTCCAAAAGGATGCTTTATAGGACTTTAGAGGGTGTTACAATGTTTTATAAAACTGTTTTGTCTTTCAGTGAAAAATCAGGCCGGAGTTTTAAAGAGCACACAGAACAAAAGATCCCTGCATGTCTCTGTCTCTCATCAGGTCTGCTGGTCCAGAGGTGCAGTAAACGAGTGATCTCTGAGAGTGCATGGTGAATGGGTTAATGAAAGAGCACTGGTTCACATCCCCTCCCACCTGGGTCAGGCTGAAGCACTGTGCCTGGTACAGCATAGCGCCTTCATCCTTCAAAACAATGACTAATCTGCACCCCCCGAGACGGCCCGACACACTGATTCCTAGGAGGGCCCTGTTGCCAAAACACGAATACATGCGTCTGAGTGTGTTTTCAAGGACTTTTGATTGGTACATACAGTAGAACACCTCATTACTCCATTCCACTGTCTATTGAAATAGTAAAGAGAGGCAGAGGAGTAAGTAGATTCACTTCCAAAGCCATTTTTTAATTTAGGTCATCAGTTTTCATTGGACAGGCAATAATATTTCATAGGCTATGAAGGTGCCCATTGCACAGATGGGTTATGGACCCTGACCTTAGATAACTACCACATAGGTCTGTTGAGCTAATCAGATGTTTTCATTTGGAAAAGTAGCAAAACTGTAAGCACTTACATAAAAATAGGATTAGTTAGTAACGGATTAATTTAGTCAAGTGCAAGTTGGGGTTGCTCAGCAGTAAGCAGGGCTTACAGCGTACAACTGAAGGTTTTTCAGGGGCGCAGCCAGAACAAATGGAAATTCTTGGTTGGACAATTAATAGGATTTAATCACAGCAGTAGGGTAGAGGCTAAAGCCTCAGACACATGCTCCCAGACAGAAGCGTTGTTCTTCTGGTCCAACTGATTAGTCTACCAACTAATCTTATCCTACGGGTGCACTTTTTTTTTTCTCACGCTAACAATGGCCGAACGTAGGTAGGATTTCAGATCCACTGCCGCCTTGGCCATGACATCATTGTTTTTGCGCTGAAAGGTGCACCGTGTAACAGTAGGAAATATTGGAAGTACTATAGCGAATACTGCTCATGTGAAGAAGCTGATATGGCCTGCCTGAATCAACTGGCCTGGGGGCGCAGTGAGCACACTTGCCCGGAGCACTGGGCAGCCCTGTCCATGGTGCCCGGGGAGCATTTGAGGGTTAGGTGCCTTGCTCAAGGACACCTCAGTCATTACTGACAGTTCAGAGAATCAAACTGGTGACCCTCCCGTCACAAGGCTGGTTCACTAACCTCCAGCCCACAGCTGTCTGCCCCTCAGTGTCTCAATACTGTTGTTTAATTGTTAAGTTCTGGTTGGTAGGATCTCTAAACATTGAGTGGAATATTGGACATTCAGGAACTGTTTTCAGACATGGGCTCAGGAACATATTCCAAAACCAACATCTGTCAACACAGTTCATTGCTGGTTCAGTAAATGCTCATACTCTACTATGCAAAGATGAAACCAGATAAAAACAGATCCAGAAACACTCTGCCCTTCTCTGGACAGAAGTTATTAAATTAGCCCTCTTTTTTAGAGAAGGTCTTGCTTATTAAACTGGTCTGCCTGCAGTCCAGATCAGTCACCCACTAAAAACATTTGCCCTATTACATCATTTAAAAATGACTTGGAGACCACCAACTGCTGAGCAACTGAGACCCTACATCAAGCAAGATAAGAGTATAATAGAGAATAGTTAAAACACTTTCAAAACTGCAGCAAAAGGTTATGAACACAGTGGTGAACATGAACCTGTCCCAACTGTTTTGAAAGATTTTACAGGCATCAAATTAAAAATGGGCATGTATTTGTCAAAGCATTTCTTAATTCAAAATTTGATATGCCACCTTTGTACTACTGTACTTTCAATTAAATGCAGGCTCTATGTAATTCCCACATCATTGCATTCTGCTTTTATGTACATTTTACACAATGTCCCAGCATTTACAGACGGTGTACAAAGTAATAGAGTAATCAACCCATCCTGATTTAATTTAGAATGGATGGGACAAATTCTGCCAGAAAAAAACACACTCTGTAAATAGCAGTGGTGGTCTAATCAGTGACTTGTGCGGGAAAGGAGTGGTGGCAGTGGTCGCTGTGAAACAGCCACAAACCCCAAGCAGAAAAAAGTTTATTCTAAAACGTCTAAAACCAGCCGTTAGCTTAGTGCTAATAAACTACTAGAATCTTATAGGGATGCTAGCAGAGATAAGCCTTATCATAGAGGCTTTTATGACATTTAAGTTCACTCTGAAAGGCTTAAATAGTGTCCATACTTGATCCTCATTTGTCTTTGCTCTTAGTTTATTTAGCCCTGCAGCTCCACTCAGCTTCAGAAACCAAATATCATAGCTGATCATCTAGACCTATTTTTATATATGATGTCACAGCTGAATAAAAGTGCTGGCAGGGCCATCTAAGCTGATCTCACCGCATGCTTGACCAGGACACAGTAACATGCTTGTGCATTAATTGGTTACTTGCAGCTTGTGTTTGTGTAAAGTTGAATGTGGAAAGTTAAAAAGTCACAGCTGTCAAATGTGGAAACACAGAATAACCACATCCTACAAAACCCCTGGGTTTATTTCGAAAGGAAGGACATTTTAGCCAATTTTACAGATTTTTAATAAATTATTTTATTCATACTTTGCATATTCTTAGAAACAGTTGTAATACAGAGAATCTGAATGGCATCTTTGGAATGAGAATTATTTACACTATACAAATGTTCTCTGACTTTGCAGATACGCATATATAAGGAGTCTAACATGATTCTTATTTTCTACAGGTATCAGCCAGTTTACAGGAAGCGGTTTCATCATTGACGAAAGGAGCTGGATATCATTGGACCACAACTGAGAAAGCTGTACAGCATAGAGAATTAAGGGCAGAGAATTAAATTAGCATTCAGGATGACTTATTATTAAAATAGCTGTGACTGAATAGCTTGCTGAACATCCCACAAGTCCTGTTGGTCCAAAGAAAAAAATCAGTGTAAATAAACCATTGGTTTACATTATGGTATGCATATAAATACAGTTATGGGCAAAGGCTAGCGCATTGAGCAAATGAACAAATTTCATATTTTATTGATCAACACATCCTCTACACATTTGTACCGAAAGTTAGACTTTTTATGTTTAAAGTTAAATAATTAATAATTAAAATATGCACTTTTTTCAACAAGTAAACACTTTTTTTCAAATTTCAAAATTCCTGCACCATTTAGTGATTGAGATATTTGAGCATATAAGTCATTCAAAGTGGTGTAGTGTGAAAAGGTCTTGTTAACTCCAATAGTCTCATCTACAGTGCAGATATGGCCAATCTGAAACCACTCATGTTCCTACATGCATTTTCTGGGTTTTGTATTTAACACTGATGATGGTAAAATGTAGGAAATTCTGAAAACATTCTCTCTGGGGACTATAAACATACATGAATTAAAATTAAGGCCAGAGTTTTAACAACTACACAACAATGTCTCGGACATCAGGCAGCACGTTCATAACTGTTTCATGTAATGATTTTATATGAGGGAGATTTCTGAGACATTAAACTCTTCAGAACTCCTCAGGCGTCTGGTTTCTATCATCACACTGCAAAAAATGAGACCTTGGCAAGTAAAACGATCTTATCTAATCTAGTTCATATATTTCAAAGTTCCTATTTTGAGATTGTTGTAAGTTCATTTCATTTTTATCATTATTATTATTATCAGAAAATATTTATTTTAAGAAAGAACTTATCAGTTAGTGTAGTGAGACCATTTCACTTACTACAATATACAACAATCCAGCAATAAGAATATTAATGAATAGCGGCTAGATATAGATCATTTAATTGGCCAAAATCTCATTGTTGGCACCGTGATGATGCGAACGAGATATCTAAAAAAGAGTTCAATGCCTTCGAAAGCCCCCCCTCATAAAGTTATTACATGAAATGGTTATGAATACGCTGCCTGATGTCTAAGACGTGGTTATATGGTAATTTGTGATATAATTTCGGCCAATTTTACTTCATGTCTATACATGATGGAAATTCCCCTCAGAGAAATCTTACTTTTTTCAGAATTGCCACTATTTTGCCACTCGGCTTCTAAAATTCACTTAAAACTAATAAAAAATAAGAATTTAAAAATATAAATTTTAAGATATATCAGCTAGATAGAAAAATATTTACTAGGTATCATTCTGGGTATTACACCGCTGTGGACATCACTGTGATCTCCATAACTAAGCATGTCACACCAAATTACTCTAAACAGCTTTGCACTTAATTATGCAGAAAATCCCTCTGTAATTGAATTTTTTTTTCAAAAATCAGTAAAAATCATTTGAACAGTGGGTCACAAACTATTGCATATGACTGTACGTATTGCAGGAGGTGGGGAAAACAGTCTGAACTTTGTATGTAGGTTAATATGATGTAGGTCTATCTTTCGCTCTCAGTGTGTCCATGTTTTCTGGCCCAGTATTTGGTGTTTTGTGGGGTTTTACATCAAGTTCATCCCTTACCGTAGGAGCCAAAAGCAGCTCTTCCCTGCTAGTTAAACATTTCGGGAACAATAAGCCTTCAGGTCGACTCTCAGACCTGTCAGGCCACAGAATGCCAGCCGGCCAATAATCTTGTTATTGCTCGCTGGTGATGACACCTTAATCCATGCACTGCTTTTTTTGGCAGACCTCTTCTGGAACTTGTCTTCTTTTGCTTAGCTCTTTTCTTCCTTGACAAACAAGAATGCATCTTCACCCCAACATCTTCCACGCTGAATGTTTCTCTGCCACGCATGCCGCGTTTGCTTTCTGTCCAGGCATGCGTACGTGTCAGTGCATTTGAGATAAAACATGTGCGTGACTGAGTGTTGTTGCTTTTGTTAGTGATCTCAGGATGCCCACATTCGCCTTAAGCCATTCCTCTCCACCAAAATCCTCACAGTGAGTAAGTCGCAACAGCTCCCTTTGCATCGACAGAGACAGAAAGGACAAGCAGAGGACACGAGACAGCGGTGCTGAGTGTTTGATGAATACTGGGCGTCTTGGAAGATCCTCTGCACTCAGGCGAAGATTATCCATCCCTGAAAAGATTCTGAAACACGACATATGGTAGATGTGCAACATGTGTCTTCACAAATGGGCTCGGAACTGCGGAAGACCCTCATTTCCTGCAGAGTGCAGAGCATAGTCACATCATTTCCTGGGAAAGCACAGCAGATCTGATTGTTTACTGCTAAAAGTTTGCATGTGTGTTTCTGTCCAACTGTACCGCTATTCGATACGACATGATGCAACACCATGCAGACTGCACAAAAAGGAATACGATCATCTCTGGGAAGCTGCCAAGCATGATATGACCTCATTGCTATGAATTAACTCCAACGTTTAAAGCGAGTGATCAGTCATAAAATCTCTTTTGCAGGATGTCTCCCTCCCCCCTCAGCCAAGACATGTTTGGTATAGGAGCTTCATGTCTTACAGTGTTAAATATTAACAAGATTTCAATATATAACACCAGTGTTTCACAGCAGTAGCTATACTGTACTGAGCGTTCTTCTGTGGAATCCATCATTTTGAGATTCTAAGTGTAATATCTCAGGACATTACTGCAAGGTTGATGTTTGACTTTACATTTAACATTGACATTTAAGGCATTTAGCAGGCGTGAACTCCATGAGCTCAGACACTGCCCGAACAGGGGTCAGTGCTGGTACCTAGAGATTAATACACAGACATAGAGCAAGTAAAGCATTACCTGGCAACCCCAGCCCAGTGTTCATTAGCAAAAATGCTACATAGTATAAAAAACTATAGTGTAGGTTAATATGATCTGAGTTTCTCTTTTTTATCTCTCTGTGCTCAGATGTTTATGATTTCTGGTCCAGTATTTAAAGCTTTATAAAGCTAAACATCAAGTTTATCCTGTATTGTTGGAGCCCTTTCCTGCTAATTCGGGAAAAATAAGCCTTCAGGTCGACAGGCTTATAATACCTGTCAAGTGCCAGCCAGTAATCTTGTTATTGCTCTCTGGTGATGACATAAAACTATGTTTTTATACTGTATAATAACCTGTAACTACTAATTCCTGTGTTCATATTCACTAAGAATGAGCTCCCCATATCCACATAGGAGGGGGTCGTCTTTCCATATAGGCCGGCATGCTTTTCACTTTTAAGGTTGAAGTGGCAGCTTGAATTTGGAGGAGCCATGGCACCAGCTTTAAGATGTTGAAAGGAGAATAATTCTTTCCGATTGTAGCTTATGTTCATCATCAGCTCTGTGCACAAAACTTGTTAATAATATCAAAGATGTTTTTTAGCTTAAATCTCCTCATCATAAATACCACCAGCATTAAAACTCTGTGGCTGAAGTCAGCTTCTTAGTCAGCAGCTTCTTATTTAAATTTTCCCATTCCATTTTAAATGATGCAGCAGTTATTATACCGCCTTGGGCTCCAGAATGTAACCACAGCACCATGTAAGGTGGAGCAGAGAAGTTTGAACAACTGAAACGCTATGAGTCACTATGGTGCCTCAATGATGTGAGCATGTTTGGGAGGACCACATGATTGGTAGAATACATTGCCAGAACGGGTACTGGGTAACCGTATTTGAGAATTTTGGAGAATAAATGGAGGACTGGGCTTTTTCATCCATTCATAATCTGAACTGCGTATCCTCCTGGGTCGCAGGGGTTCTGGAGCCTATAAGAGAAACCATGAAGAATTAAATCCAACTTTGAACAGGCATTGCAAAAAAACAGCCATCCTACTTTTGAGGAAAGAGAGGGATGGTGGTGGTGATTGGAGGGATGGTGTTCAGTAGCTTGCAATATGCTACTTCACCACTAGAAGTTACACACTGCTCCTTTAATGTGTCAAACCAGCAAGTTTGAACTTAACTAGTTTCACAGATGGAGTATTGTCTAGCTAGCCACTAGCTACAGCGCTGTCCAAGCAACTAATCTATAAAATGTCTAGTTTAAATGTGTTTCCTCTTCATCTCTCTTTTTGGCCATGATGCAATCTATAAACCTGACCATATCCATGTGTGTGTAGTGGTAGCTATGAGCCACTCTCCTTTACATCTTTACATGCTAGCTATATTAGCATTGTAGCAATAGCGCAAAACTAAAGAGGAAACTTAATACACCATTTCTTGGCCAGTTGACTAAATTTTTTTGGGGGGGCGAGGGGGTTACTTTTGATCACTTACCACACACACTTACTTCCATGATCATATGATCAAAACAGCATGAAGGAATTACACTCACAGCACATGCTCTTTGTTCACAACCAGCAAGACAAAACAGGAAGTGGGATGCAACGCACTTCAAGATGGTCTCGGATTTCCCCCTGCTCGATCAGGCTCCTCTACATACGGAAGGCTGTTTAAAGTCTTATCTACAGCTGTGTGTGGCGGGTGGTCACTGTAGATGTCTGGCAGCAGCAGAAAAGGCCCAGTGCTCCTCCAGGGAGCGGAAATTAGTGATGCATTGCTCTTCCTGCATATACAGGAAGAGACAGCAATTAGTTCCATGGTTCCATTCTATATCCATTAGCCAGCGTCTCTGAGGATACACAGTAAACGGATCAGATTTGATTTAGCTACGGCCATCAGCTTTACATGTGAACAGAGTGGCACTGAGAGGACACCGCGGTCTCATCTTCCATGAGTCTGAATCGATGATCAGGTGGTACCAGCTGCAGCTTCACACTTTAGGAGAGAGTGATAGAAATAATATCTTGTAGTATAATTTGATAAACCTGAATGCACAGTACGCTGAGAGTTTTGGCAGCTATCCGTAAATGGGGGAACGTTCTGTTTGGTAATTAGAGAGCAGATGGAGAATGCATGCCACATGCAGTCTAGTTCTGAACAACAGCCCCCCTACCTAACCCGTAATGGAGAACCAGAGTTAAACTGATATTGCATATTTTTAAAATGAATGCTTCATTACCAGACCCAACAGCTTAGTGAGATCAATTAAGTTTAACATCTTTCATTTTTGATTATACCGTTCATTTTGAGATTTCAATATAGCTGTCACATGATGATGCCAAGGGGGTGATGTTTAGCATGTGCTTCCTCCATCATCAAAAGAATAGCTGCACCCACAGGGAGGTGTGGGGTTACAGTCCTATAGGGAAGGAAGATAAAGGTTACCAGAAACAATAACTGATGATAAATTCAAACTGATACATGCAAAATTTACACAGTTCCAGCTGGGTGGAGGTGGAGTAACACCAGGCCTTCTGGACATGTGATGCATGACAGCAAATTGCTTGTCTTGGTGATGACCACGGTGTCTCCATACAAGGATTCACTGGTCGTTTCCAAGAAGCAGTCGTTTCCACAAAAGCAGAACTCGTCCCTGAAGATGACCCGCTGACATTCTGAGTCACTCCATGACAGTCTGACAGGACACCATTGCAGTCTTTGATGTGGTGCGAACAGGATGACTTATGGAGGACTTCACTGCTCACTGAATGCCTGCAACTGTGGCTTTTCCCAGAGCCCTACAAAGGGACACCTCCTGAACTCTACCAACTGCTTGAATTGCTTTTGAACTTTTCTCTGGGGCATAGTTTGCTTGCAGGGGATGCTACCAACACAACAGCACACGTCAGAATGGAAAGCACACACAACAGGACAACCCTATAGTGAGTCAGGTACAGTGATAAGGCCTGTCCTTGTAAAAGTCACATGCGTGGCCAAGCGTGAAACCTGTATCATTCACATGTCTCACAGTGTCAAACCTACCCATCAGGTTTCGTCCCTCTAGGTGCAACTAGTTTTTGATGATAAGTGTAAATACCTGTTTATATACCCAGGAAGACTTGTAAAAGTTGCAGTATTGAGGTATAAGCTTTGGTATTACGTCATATGAGTTCAAAAAATGAAAATCAGTGGTATTGCCCATCTCCACACAACACACAGGACAATAGATAATGAGAGAATACATACCATCAGCACAACTGAGACCACAGCAAAGCCTACCATCCCGTTCCTAAATAGATAACGACATAAGTGTGTATAGGTCTGTCTCTCCTCTGCAGCATTCTTAATTTGAATACGTTCTGCCTGCGATCAAGCATCAGTATGACTCCGTGCAGATATGGGCTTATTAACACTGCCAGCTCAGAGGTATTTTTAAGACGCTGGTCTTCAGTATGGAATGTTTGCAAAAGTGCTACAGAATTCATACCTCAATTTTGTGATCACTAGAAATGACATCAGAGTGGGGGAATGCCTTCAACCAGGCAGGACAGAAAATATGAACTGAAAGAGGCAGGTTTGCTGTTCACAGCCTGTGTCTCCTATTACACTGTAAACAAGTGTGGCCCTTATATCTTCTCCACTGCATCCTGGTGTTTTTCTGCTGAATGCTTTCTAAGATTTAAACTGCTCTAACGTGTTCGCTCTCGCAGGGAGGCGATAACACACTCATGGTTTTCCCTAAAGCTCTTAGACGACAGGAGATTCATTGCCTGCTCATAGAATGTTTTGTTTTTGATGCTTTAGAATTGGGCAAAAACCTTCTTTCCGGGGATATTTTCTTATAGACTCAGAGGAATAGAGCTCGTTATTGTCCGATGTTTGTTACACACCCACCCTGACGGCATGGAGAACCGTGTGTGCTGTAGAACGTGATACAGTGCATGCATTGAAAACATGTGAGATAGACAGTGATATTTTAGGTCTTAGGTATCATAGCGTGCCAGTGACTGCCTATATCATTACACTCCCCTCATAGTAGTGCGTACAAACAGGAGCAACGTCAGTTAATTTCTTTATGAAAACACATTCCAGGACAAGCTTTGATATTCATGACCGAGAAACAGAATTCTGGCCACAGGAGTGACATTGTTCTGGGGTGGGCAGGAGCAAAAATATAATACAGCATTATGTGCTTCTGTGTGAGAGTATGTGTATGTAGCTCTTTGTGGGAAACATGAACATGTTGTACGCTGTGGAGACATTTGGCTGCACCCATGAGTGATAATAATAACAATAATAATAATGATAATAACAACAACAACAACAACAATAATAATAATAATAATAATAACAACAATAATAATAATAACAATAATACTAATATGATAATAACAATAATAATAATAACAACAGTAGTAGTAGTAATAATAATAATAATAATAATAACAGTAGTAATAATAATAAAAATGTTTTATTATGATGATGATGATGGTTATTATTATTATTATTATTATTATTATTATTATTATTATTATTATTATTATTATTACAACTAATACTACTGTTATTATTTAATTATTTATTTTTATTATTTATTTTATGTTTTCAAACCCACAATGTAATACAACTAATGTAACATGCCAATGAAGCAGAAAGCACAAGTCTATTTTTACCTGTATTTAAATGGAAACAGTACAAGAACAAGATACTCAGTGTTTTATTACACCAGTCATTCTGAAACTGGTACTTAATAAATATTCAGCAGGAGCTATTTAACCCTTTCAGGTCAACAATGTCTTATGCAACATTAAAGGGTCGCTGTACATAAAGGAATACATCTCTGCATGCTAGAGACTAACTTCCATCTGTTTCTGTAAGGGTAACGTTTTGCCGTTATAAATTGGGGTTCAGTCTGGTTGTAGCCCTTTTAGAAGCTTTATCATTTAGCCTTAAACTGGATTGTCTTTTTGTATATATTGTGTATAGTCTTGTTATCGTTGTTGTTAGCATGGCGGTTAGCTGTCCACTGATAACTTGGGTTAAGTCTGTCAATTACAGGCTGGGTTCCTGACTCGTCAATCAATCAGAAACTGTGTTCCTAACTCATGGACTATTCAGAGGCCATGTTCCTGACTTGTTGACCAATCCGAGGCCATGTTCCTGACTTGTCGACCAATCAGAGGCCATGTTCCTGACTTTGTTGACCAATCAGAGGCCATGTTCCTGACTTTGTTGACCAATCAGAGGCCATGTTCCTGACTTTGTTGACCAATCAGAGGCCATGTTCCTGACTTGCTGACCAACATACTCTGGTTAAAAACGGACAGTACATTTACGCTTATGTGAAAAAAGAATGTGAAAGTCAGAGAATGAATCAAGGTTGATCAGTTTGCCAAAAACTGCATCAGCGGTAATCCCACAGTTTAAAGACCACATTTCTCAATGAGTGATCACAAGGATTTTATGCATTTTGCTTTTGTGGTAATTAGTATTGTGAAATTGGCATACAAGATGTCGGAAACATAAGCCTTTACATGGGAGAAATCTGAACAAGGTGATGAATTACTTACAGAGCAAGAAAAGGTGCCAATTTCTCTAAGTAGTGCTCTCCTAGTGGAGAAACACTGGTCTAAAATTGACGTTCCCTATGGGTGCCCTTCCAACGCGCCCTTTATCTCTCTCCAACATGGCTTTGTCCCATAGGGGCCCCTACCAGTACTGAAAATGGTAATCAGTGCTGCATAGGAGTGGGGAGGTTTCCTAATGGATGCCCAACCATTGTAGAAAACATAATGGGGTGCCATATAGGTGCCCTCATAATGGGATAAACTTGATGATGCCTACAGGTGCCTTCCTGATGAGAACGCACTCTTGAAATGCCCTCTCAGATGCCCTTCCAAGAGAGAAACCATGAAGTGCCCTTACAGATGCCCTTCTAAGTGAGCAAACATGAAGTGCCCTCAGAGATACCCTTCTCAAGGAAAAACCATGAAGTGCCCTCATAGATGCCCTTTCGAGTAAGAAACCATGAAGTGCCCTCATAAATGCCCTTTCGAGTAAGAAACCATGAAGTGCCCTCATAGATACCCTTTCAAGTAAGAAACCATGAAGTGCCCTCATAGATGCCCTTTCGAGTAAGAAACCATGAAGTGCCCTCATAAATGCCCTCCCTGGTGAGAAAACATGAAGTGCCCTACAGTCTCCGCTACAATGTGCCTCTAGGGCAGGCTTTC
>JAMWET010006286.1:222500-265000 GCA_024036415.1 Prochilodus magdalenae
CAGAGCAGAATCATGGCCTCCTCTGTGTCTGTGTACTGTTTTGTATAAAACTGTGCACATATATCTTACTGCTGCTTCATTTTATGGATAAAAGAACTGGAACCAGTCTTCCCTCTGTGAAGGAGAACCCTTATTTACCAGTATTTATATTTATACTTGTCTCTGTACAGTTCAATGGCTACCAAAACCTGCAGGCCTTTAATTATTATTCACTTTACTTGTTGTAGCAATGTAAACAGTAATTTGTACCAACAAGACACTCTGATTGGTTAATAAACCCATGTATTTATGTTGTTTAATCTGATAACAGTATGCCTTTTTCATTCTGCTGGCCACCGGTAACAATAATACTTTACTCCAGGTGTGGGGAACTGAGGGCTGGAATTATACCTTTCATGTTGGTAGTGGAAGGAGAAACGTGGTTGTAGCATATGACCAAAGACTGCATCACCATAGTCACCACTGAAAATAAACGGTCATCCGAGGAGAGAATCAGCTGTTTGTTTAAGGTGGACAGGCAGAAGAAATGCTCCATGTTTAGTTGTATAACACTAGATGTGCTTGTTGTGATGTGTAAAACATTACCATCCAGTTTCCGCAGCCTGGACGTTTTCCGCTGATCACAGTGGTACGCTGATGTTGCTGCTGCCGGTGATGGAATCTTTATTGCCCATTAAATACAGTGGAATATCCGGTTTGCTGTTGACCGTCATGATATAACTGGATCATAACACTCTTAACTACACCTGCCATTTAATTGATGAGTTGAATCAGGTGTGTTTGAGCAGGCTGCTACAAAAGATCGTAAATGCAGTGATTTGTCAAATAAACAAAGCTTATGTTTGTCAAGGCTGTGATCTTCGCTGTGGTTCTTAATGGATGTAAAAGCTGGACACACTGCCTCTGAGAAGTGTGGTTAGGTGTTGTGTATCCGCCTGTATGCCTGGTGTTTCAGTTTCAGTGGCCTAGCTCCTTCTATGCTGATGTCGAAAGACCATCATGCTGAAATGCTGAAGGTAAAAGAGGAAGAGGACAACTGTCTACAGCATGGATGGATACAATCAGAGGAATCATAACCCACCCTTTCAGGAGCCTGAATACCCAAACAGAAAACAGGATACTCTGGAGGAACTCTAACCATATGGACACCAGGGGTTGCAAACAATTTGATAGCTGCCCAGAGCTAGTTCCTACCCCCTCTAGACTCTAAGATGTTGCAACTATTAAAACATATATGGTCATATGCCAATCAACGTTTCCTAAGTTAACACATTTTTTTGCCAATGTTATGTTTATTTATTAACTTTATTTAAATATTATGGAAATAAATACAGCTTCATTATATATTTAATTTATGTTGGATCAAAAGCTGCAAAGCAATGTGCAACCATAATATATATATATATATATATATATATATATATATATATTATAAAAGCATTGCTTTGCATTGTGGGCTTGTATGCAGCTTTTTGATCCAACATAAGTTTTCATAAATGCTTAGGAGAGAATGGGATGGAACAGTACCCTCCTATCTATTGTACTTCTGCTCTAACAACAGACACCATGTCACATTTACTATCTCAGGGCAAATTCCCAAGCACAAATTCAATGTTGTTCTGACCTGCACTCGTCTGTTTGGGGTTTTTCTCCATACCTTGCTTCTCCCTTAGAGTCTCATTTATTTTGCGCCTACCCAAACTCTATTGTCTCCTTTACCCTACAGTCACCAAACTGCATGTACTCACTCAGAGCAAACCCCCAAACTCTACTACTACTACTTCTACTGACCCTGACTCCTCTATGTGTTGTTAATTCATCGCTTGTTCTTCTCATAGGAATCACAGCCTCGCAGGAAGAGCCATTAAAGTCATGTAAACCATTCAAAGTATTTTAGGTGGCCACATATGACCACATTTTAAACCTTGGTTCATTTATTTTTTCAGTATGTTAAATTCGACACTGAAATTTAGCATTAATTTTAAATATGTTCTCTGTAGTGGGTGTGTGACTAGTCTTCATTTAGAAATTCACATGTCATTTGACTGGAGAACCCAAACATGCCCATACCACTGTGTCTGAAACAATGCTGAGGCTTTTCTTCTGTTATCTTTTCTGAACAACTGTTCTATAAAAGCATCAGGACCGTTAAAGTCACACGCAACTGTGATGCTATTCACATTAACGCACCCCCTTTATGTTCTATTGCTTAATTGAACCTGGAACATTGAATGAGGGATGTGTCCCTATTTACCTCCAGCCTATCCCACACTGCAGCCTGATCATTTTTGCCAGACCGCAAAGACCCTGGGGAACCATACACAAGTCAAAAACATGTTTATGTGTTAATATGGATGCATGCAGAACCACAAAACCCCATTCAAAACCCATTACGAATTCTTCTTTGAAGGCTCTAGTCAGCATGTCAAAATGAATAAAGCTATCCACACTGGAGCTATTAGCATGGTGTTCATTTGGGAATGACATCACTGCACTGTCTGCTTCTGACCCAACACCACACAGCATTGTTATAGAACATGCTCGGAGGCTAATCCAGTGAAGGACACAGGGGGCACCGGTTGATGATATTTAAGGCATGCAGTGTAAAACAGGGTCAGAATGTTTCCCAGGTTAACACCAAGAGTCAAGCATCTAAACAATGCCAGAGCCCAACCGACCTGCTATTGAAATGAGGGTTGCGATCATGTAAGGCACTGCAGTGCTTGTAAGCACAAATGGTAAACTTACGCCGCCTCCCTCCCCTCTTCCTTTGTCACTGATGGTATTTCCTTTCTGTACACAACCTGCAGGCTTTTTCGCCCTGCTAAAATAAACACGCTAAACTATTTTTTGCCACACCCCAAGTGATGCTTGCAAACGCAAGCAAGCCACAGGAAACAAGGAGCAAACCGATCACACAACAGATTCATCACAGACTTCTGAGACTTATTATTCCACCAGTTATTGAGGTGTATGATGCAGTGTAGACTTTCAGGCACTTACAGATTTATTTACCGATGGAAACCACAATTCACAATGTCACTACCCAAAAACCTGTCACGTATAA
This sequence comes from Prochilodus magdalenae, assembly GCA_024036415.1. Classification (NCBI taxonomy): domain Eukaryota; kingdom Metazoa; phylum Chordata; class Actinopteri; order Characiformes; family Prochilodontidae; genus Prochilodus; species Prochilodus magdalenae. Next base: position 225,568 of record JAMWET010006286.1, read on the forward strand.
CCATGCCTTCTGAGCTTTAATGTTTGAGCTTGATCAAATATATTGTGGTAAATCTAAAAACAAGATTTTGGGGGTATTAATTTGCCTTATTATGCTTTTTATGAATCTCTCTGCCACCCTAAGAAATGAGTCACCTGCGTGTTTGAGGTGGTACGAGGCTACGAGGATGATGAGGCTATAAGGCCCTGTGAGACTGAGAAGAGGTGGTACAGTGCAGTGGGTGTCTGGTTTGGCTCCAAAGCAGATGTTAGCAAATGGCTAAAAGGAGTGACTGCGTTTGGGCACTCTAAGGGCCATAGTGTGAACGAAGTAGCTGAATTGGCAGGTGTATGGAACCAAGCTGTCATATGGCTCTACCAGCGGTGGCTAAAATCCCAGCCTACAGGAAACTCTCCTCAGACTTGTGCCAGGCAGGGCCTCCACCAAATCAAAAATGGCACAACCGCCATTCTTTAAGGCAAGAGTGCCTGAACATCAATGTCACCTACCTCCAGAATCATGTCCGGTCCATGCCAAATCATATCACACCTGTTATTTGTGCTTGCAGAGGTGTTATACCCTATTAGGTACATTTCAGTAACAGGTGACTCATTTCTGCCCAGAGAGCTTATATTTTATGCCAAAATGATATTGGCCAAACTGCCATAAAACATAGAGTGTGTTTACTCATCCAATAATCTGATCAGTTTTCTGAAGTTATCATATTAATCATGTGGTCATGTAAACAGTACTCTTCCATTTATTTAACTGGAGTCGAAATCTAATTAAGAAATCCTACAAAAAACCCTTAGTAATCAGATTTCTCAGCACATGTGTACTCTTACTCTATTTTATTGAGGTGGCAAACAACAATGTGCTTGAAAAATGAGGGAAAAAATATTATATATAAATATGTAACACATATAATTTTTTTTCTTTTTTTTAGTTTACAAAATGAAACTTACAATGAAGTTTGAGTTCTGCATTACTTTTATGTGAAGCCTTATTCTGTGAGTTTATTGCCTGGTTGGACATCCAGGAAATCCAGCCTGGCTCGTGCAGACCCTGAGTTTTCCCATTATCTATTATCTGATTAAGCAAGTGTCTGTGAACTGGATGATTGGCTCGCTGACGAAATCTCAGTACTCAAATGCATATATATATATATATCTGTAAGTGCCTGTAAGTTCATGTACACTGAATCATACGCCTCAATAACTGGTGGAATAATAAGTCTCAGATATATATATATATATATGCATCCAACATTCCTAGCTGCTAATGATTTGCCTTCATATGAATAATTATTCATGCTAACTATACATAACTTTATAACTTTCTGTAATGTAACTTTAATAACTTGAATAACTCGGTAGGTTTCTCTAGAAGCAGAGCTGATATCTCCGAGCAGCTCATATCCAACTACTCGGGATAAACTTAGTATCATGTGAATGACAATTATGCAGATATTACTAAAAACAGATATTTATTAAAGATATTTATTATTTTTTTAAATTTTGGCTTTAAATTTAATAAATCCACTTTTGATATTCATATCCTCATATTTTCTGTAATAGATTCATTCTGCAGGACTACCACACTGGACCACTGCATCTCTGTATCTCAGCACATGTAAAGCTGTGTTGGCCGACTGTAACGCGGGCCCCCTCCTCTTCCGCTGGACGCTGAGATGCCCTCTATTGCAGTGCTCTGTTCTCCACTGCGCTGCCTTTGTCTGGCCTCTCTGATGACTGTAAATCATCTCGTGGCCAACCAAGTTTACTGCCGGGAGAAAAGGGCCCCTTTTCAAAGCCCCCTTTTGTATTTCTCTTTCTCTCTCCTCCACGCCCAGCCCACACTCCCCACCCCCCAACCTCCTCTTTTTTTCTCTTCTGCCTTGCTCCGGCCCACAAATCACAAAAAAATTGGCAGTTTCAGGTCAGGTCATGTAAAACGAGCGTACATCAGTTTCTTCTTTGTCCTGGCAGAGAATGGCCAAGCAGGGCCAGGCTACGGCTGTGCTCCGGAGATAATGGGCCTTAAAACTGCGAGAGGGTGCTGGTTTTAAAAACTGGGGACTGGTGCAGTGAAATGTAGTTCTTTACAAACGTTCAGGACAGATAGGCCTTTTACCACGGTGGCTCCCAACGATGTTCTTCAGAAGGCCTGATGGAGCACGGTCTTCATTTACAGGCAACTTACCCACTGCTGCCTGGACGTGCTGCAAAAGGAGAGTCACCCCTCTCATTTTGGGCAATGAATTACAGGTTTCAAAGCATGCAGCAGTCGTTTTCTTATGGCAATTGAAATTGTACTAGAGATGAGACCCAGGAGTGGCCAGTATTCAAAGCATGTCAGTTTCTTATTGAACTGTAGTTAATGCTGACCTGAACTGTCTTGCTTACTTTTTGTAGGCAACACTTAAAAACAAAGGATCCCAAAAGTGTTATTGTAGTGATGCTATAGAAGGGGGTGCCCAGAGTTTTTGTTTTGGGGCTGTTTTTGTGTTGGACGGCCAAAAACACAAATAATAATAGTAATGGGGAGTCAATTCAAAAGAGTCGATTCTTTGAGTCCAGCACTTCTGGAAGTTGGGGTTGTGTCTTGACTTCTTACCTCTTTCCCTGTAACATCCAAATACATACAGGGGTTGGACAATGAAACTGAAACACCTGTCATTTTAGTGTGGGAGGTCTCATGGCTAAATTGGACCAGCCTGGTGACCAATCTTCATTAACTGCACATTGCACCAGTAAGAGCAGAGTGTGAAGGTTCAGTTAGCAGGTAAGAGCACAGTTCTGCTCAAAATACTGCAATGCACACAGCATTATGGGAGACATACCAGAGTTCAAAAGAGGACACACTGTTGGTGCACGTGTTGCTGGCGCATGTGTGACCAAGACAGCAAGTCTTTGTGATGTATCAAGAGCCACGGTATCCAGGGTAATGTCAGCATACCACCAAGAAGGACGAGCCTCCACCAGCATCACGTAGTGACCTGGCCACTATCCTGCAAGAGGAATGGCGTAAAATCCCTCTGACCACTGTGCAGGACGCAGTATATGTCATTCCCAAGACGAACTGACGCTGTATTGGCCGCATAAGGAGGCCCTATACCATACTAATAAATGATTGTGGTCTAAAACCAGGTGTTTCAGTTTCATTGTCCAACCCCTGTATGTTTCCATGGTACGTTGAGGAGCAGGGATGGAGCTGAGCTTTGCTCCTTTTTTCCAGCTTTATACACACATTACTTCACCTTGAATAGCGCTGCTTGCATTCTGGCATACTCTAGCTAATGTATTACTTAAAGTAAAGACTGATTTTTTTTTTAATGAGGAAAGTGAAACTTTAGCCTCTTAAACAAAAGCAAGGCTACCGAAGTAGCCAAAAAGTATCAAAAAAACTTTTGGGTGTTTTAAAATCATTCCTTTTCAGAGAATCCTGACTACAGTGATGGTCTTGTATCTTGATCCTGTTCTCTGAATTTCTCTGCTTTCTCATCATCGGCTCAGGCACGGCCTTAGGTAAACTTAAGTGGGGAGCCGAGCATCACTAATTGATGGTTGGTAGGTTTCAAATATGTATTAATGAATATTAGGCTATTTTTAAAAAATAAAATAAAATAAAATAAAAAAAATTAAATATAAATGCAATAAAAACAGTTGGCATAGTGATTGGGGGCCGTGTCCACTTTTAGATCAGAAATACTATTCCAGTTTTTCACAGCATAATTATTTAGCATATCTACCTTCTAACCCCAAACCTGCAAAGCTCCTACAGCTTCGGATGCTCAGAGCACCTAACAATGCCAGCAATGCTAGAAAATTAGAGGGTGAGCCTCAGTCAAATTTTATAAAACACACACTGTCACGCATATTTCTGTCTTAACAGGCCTACAAACAAGCAGAGTTAGCATCTCACAATCGCACACAAAAGAACCACGGCTCATCAATTAAGGCTTGACTCAATCAGTCAAGCCCCTGAAAAGGCGACAAGGGCCCAGGTGAGCAGGTCGTACGAGGAGGGGGAAGAGGGGGCTTTGGTGGGAGCGCGGTGCACAAAAGAAAATAAGAATCTCTCCCTTGATTTGTTCGCCAAGTGGAGCAGTTGGGTTCAGCCAAATCCTCAGTAATTCCATTAACTTGAACCCCACCGTGTCTCCGACTGAATTAACAAAGTGGAAGAAAAGGAAAGGCTGGCAGAAACACAGGCACTTGGGGGAGGGCTGAGATAACGCTGAAAAGCAAGAGCCTCTTTGCTCTTTCAGTCAAGAAATCTACTCCTAATGAGTAATGGGCTATCAAAAATTGGCAAGGAAAGTCTGCTAAACTACTAATGTGAACATTTGTCAGACGTCTGGCGGAATGGGACCGTTCCAACTCCTGATAAAGCTGAGCAGCAATGTTTCCTTACTCTAGTTCTGATTAATGAAGTTAATTCTGAACTGAGAAACCGGATTTGCCTTGTGTGTGCATTAGATGGGAGCCCTCAAGCTGTGGAAAGTTCACCTCGGATTAGTCATTCGGACTGGATTCCTAACCGCTCCGTGGCCTCTGTGGAAAAGTTGCTCTTACACTTTAACTTACACAGCAAGGTAAACATTTGCCATACTTAAATTAAGCACATCAACCAATCTCATGCTCTCCGGTTCTTTTCATGAAATGAAATGAAACATGGAAATGTTGGTACGTTAAATGGTTTAGTAAGCGAGCTAAGCTTATAGGCAGCTAGCCCTATGCCAAAACATTCCATCAGAGTTATAAATGTGGTATGAATGGTGTGATACATAGAGAAACTTACCAACTTAGACTTCTTTACAGTGGTGGTAATTGGAACCATGAGTTGCAGTGTCCACAACAGAAAATATGAACCACTTTATTTACAATCCAAAACCACCAGGTACCCTACACATGCTGTTTGAGGTTTTAGGTGTTGATGTAACAATGGAATTAACACACGGAACCCGGAAAAATAAGGGCCCCCATGTACCTCTACATCATGAATGGATTTAAAATGAGTTTCAGTAATTAACATACGAATAATAAAGGCAAGATGTGATTATCTAAGTTTGTATAAGGGTTTATTACTGGGGAGCCGGACAGAGGAGCTCAGCTGGCCAGAGTTTTCTATAAAATTAATGGCTACAATGACATCTGCATCTAGATCTGTAGGAAAGACTTCAATAAAAGGAGGACACACATGGCAGAGGACAAGATAAAATTAAATGCTTTACAGCAATATGGACAAATACTACTGTGCTAAACTGCAGACTATAGACTACAGAGGTAGAACAGATCAACAACTGGTAATTGGTTGCCACATAACAAGTAGACATGCATAATCCATCACATGGAACAATCAGACTTCAATCTGGCTAATCCGCAGTCGTGTTTGGCGGCCAGGTAAAAAAAACGCATGTGGCTAACCCCTTATCAGGAGACAATCCAGATACAAGTCACATGACGTTCCCAGGTATAAACAGGACCATTGTTTCTAAGGTGACTGAGAAAGACAAGGCAGGACATGATCAGACTGTTAGCACACCTCAACTACATAGAAGAGAATAATATAGCATGGTTACAGTATAAACCCCTCGTCTCTGGAGAAATAAACATTTGAAGGTTCAGTGGCACACGACCAATAGGTATGTGGAAAAAGTGATATACTCCGATGACTTATTGAATTCTGCACAAATGAAAGACTGCATGTGCAGCCAAGAAAACAATACAGGCCTGAAAGCTTGACCCCTTCAGTGAGGTGGTCCAGTGATTCTGTGAAACCGTGAGGAGCATTTTGTCCACTTGTAGTATAAGGGGAAGGGTCACTGCAAATCAATTCAAAGTTATTCTGACTTCTCTACTTTAATATCTAGTGAAGCTTTTCTGTCCTGCGGTGGAGGTGGGCTGACACCTGGCCTTTTGGACACTTGACATGTGACAACAAACCATTCATCTTGGCGTTGACCACATCTCCACCAAGACAAAAGCGGTCTGGCAAAACACCACTGCAGTTGATGACGTAGTTAAGGGTGTTAAGGGCAGTCATCATAACGGTCTGCATGCATGTAGTCTTATGTCATGCAGCCCACTGCCAGTGGTGCTGGCACTAACAGGATGACTTATGGAGGGCTGAGTGTCAGCAACCATAGCTGTTGGGTCAGTCCAGTAAGGGTCATCCATGTTTATTTCTGAAACCTGAATCATTCGCATGTCTCACAATGCCAAACCTCTCTATCCATTCCTCTCGGGTGATTCCTTCTGGGTGCAACTATTTGTGCAGCTAATCTTTTGATGATGAGTGTACATAAAGGGGTACTGAAGCTGTTCTGGGGGCTTGGGGTGGCCCAACACTTTACTAAGACCCCTCTTTAAAAGTTATTCATGTGGAAATGATTTTTTTTTAGCCCAGTAAACTGAATGCGTCTTGTTTTTTCAGTGTATTTGACTGAAACTAATAGCGCCCTCTTGGAGGTCCCACTGGCATCACTATAAGGACGGGAAATCTGTCTTTATATATTAATGCTTATCTTTACAGCAATGGTCAAATGGTCACACAAAAGCACGCTGTGCCCATAAAGATTTATGATGATTATCGTGTTTTTGTGCTGGCTGCTATAATTCCCATGTCAAGGCCTTGTTTAACTTTATACTTACAAAAACGAACTCAGCCTTGATCTCGCCCTCTGCACTAATATGTCCACATGCAGATAAGAGAGAGGTGTGGAGGGACGGGTTAATGTCTTTCCAGGGAGGTCAGAGAGGAGGATGCACGCTGCCCTGTCCAGCCAGATTCTCCAGCAGCAGGACTTCCTGTCTGAGCGCTTCCTGCTCAGGAGCTCGCCCCAGTCCACTTGGCAGTCATTTTGGAACCGTTTCTTGTGATGGGCGTCCAAAATCACCCCAGCAGTGCTGGCATGCTAACATGCTGTTTCAGGGGAAGCTTAGAGTGGGAATATTTGAATAATTTGTTGAAACAGCCTTGTTACTCGCAAAGCTTTGGAACAGTTGCAGGGTTCCCATAGTTAATTTCCATGGGAAACAGGATACATACAAAACACAAGAAATGTATTGCTGCTCGGGAAAAAAAGGGAATTCCGAATTTGCTTTTGGAATTTTAATGACCAAAAAATAAAGAAGCCACCAAGAAATAAAAACAAAAGCATTCTTTGCATGTGCAACCATAACCAATGGCAGGAAGGTGCATCCTCTCATATACTAGTACGTCACCCATCGAGGAGCTTTATTGGACTTGTGCAGCTGTGTTTGAGTCACGAGACTCCTGTAACGATTGGGTTGAGGCGGGAAGCAAGTGCAAAGTGGATTTATTGGAATGAGTCCGAGTAACAGGGGTCAACACACAGGAAGGTACGAGTAAAGACATATCCATAATGGAAACAAAACAGGTTTAGAACTAACACTGGAACAACAGCTTAGAAATCACAAACATACAACAGACCAAACTAACACAGGGAGAAAACACAGAGACTTCACAAACAGAGAGGGCAAACAAAGGGGTCTTAATGCACGTCCTAATGGGTAACAGATAGGTCTCAGGTGTGGGAGTGGGCGGAGCTAAGGGAAGCAGAAAGAGCTGTGCTAAGACAAAGTAACCAGAGGGGGCGTTGTGAGACATGAACAGGGACAGGCAGACAGATAGACAGACAGAGATGTAACAACTCCACTTTGGAGCCAGATGACACTGACCAACCTGTCAATCAACTTAGCTGCTCTCAGTCTGCAGCAAAACAGCAACTCTAGCATAAGCTAATGGAGAGGAAGTTCTCTGTACCCTGTGAGTCACTTCATGCCAGTCTGGCACAACACCATTGCAATCTTTGGCAAAGTTGACATGGTGTTAAGGGCGCTCATCGCAACGGTCGGTCTGTGTGCATAAGTCCTGCAGTGTGCAGCTGTCTGCCCTGACTCATGGAGTGCAATCATGACTATTGGGGCAATGATAAGGCCGGTCCTTGCTTACGTCACATGCACAGCCAGGCATTAAACTTGAATCATGCGCACGTCTCATAGTGTCAAAATTGCAAAGTATCATTCCCTTTGATTGATTCCTTCTGGATGCAACTGAGCGTATATAAGTACAGTTTATTAATTATCATATTTATACAGCATATAATTTATATATTTATACTCTGCTCTATAAATAAAGTAGCTAAAAGTATTATTAAAAATATTATTATAATGTGGCTAAGTTAATATAGTGATTCATTTGAATGGTGCTGTATGGGTGTCCGTGGTGTGCCCGTGTGCCCTTGTGTGTGTGTCTGCCTGCATTAACGTCTCCGCAGGTTCCGTCCTCCAAAAACACCCACCCTGGCCCGTCTGGACGGAGGCAGACGACTCCCACACTACTGACTTTCTTATTTCAAATTCCAAGGAACAAAAGAGGCTGCCCACGGGCCTGTACAGACAAACAGTCGGCCTACAGTGCTCCAGTGGACACAGGCTGCTTGGCAGAAAGCCACTCACTGTAAAAGAAAAAGAAATCGCTCTGTTTTTGCTTTTCTCAACCAAAAAAAAAAAAGGGTGGGGGAGATGAAGAGGCGGGGTGGCCAGACCACCTCCTCAATGGAATGTGTTCATAATTCACTTCATACAGATGAAAAGGCCTTTGATTAAAAAAATCAAAGGTCCCTCACAACATGATAGCGGCCTGCTTAACATAAATGGAGGCGGCTAGCCTGGCTAGCCTACGTTCACCTCTGTGAGTTAGCGTATGTATTTATGCAGGCTGTGAACACTGGACAGAGAGCTTGATATTTTCCTAAGCTGATCCATTAAGAACCACAACACAACGTGATCGCCAGCTGATGTTGCTACAGGTCCATTGCCTTTCTTATAAAACAAACTTGATTCAGTGTCTGTACCTATTGGCTGCTCTTTATTGTCATAGAGAAACACACAATAAGACAGAGTGACGCATGTACACTACTGTGCGGAAGATCCAGTCAAAACAGCCATTCGTGTTATTCATATTTCGGATGAGATAAAAGATAATCCACTTGCATAGAGAAAAGGAGCGTCAACGGAAAATAAGTGGAGATAAACAGAAGTGTCCAAAACTAGATTATTAAAAGCTACAGAGAGAACGAGATCCCTAGCAGCTGAGCAAGGCCTGGTAGACCACCAGAACTGTTACTATCAGCATATACATCTTTCATCTTTGAGAGAGAGGAGAAAATCCAGCTCCACTTTTGCTTCAGATCGAAAAACATTGAAAGGTCTTTCTGTCCATCCTTTCACTGTGAGAAGACCACTCAACACTGTGGGTCTTAAAGAATGTGTATCTGTCAAGAAGTTGTTACTGAGAACAGGAGACAGACACATCAAACAAAGTTCTGAAGTGTGAAAACCATCCCTGTAGATTTCTTTGACTAGCTAAAGGCTTGAATGGAAGCCTGAAAGGAATGGATGCTGCAATAAAGGCAGCAGGTGGGAACATTACATCCTGAAAACTTGAAAATTTGGAAGTAGATAATATTTTTCAGCGGGTGACCGGGTTGGACTGCAGGCAGGTAAGTTTGGCACTCAGACTCTTTAACTATGGAGCCATGCTGTTGTGTTAAATGTGGTTCGTACGTTGTCTAATTGAAATAAGCAAGACCCCGAATAAGACAACATCTGTGTGGCCGTATACTTAGCTCCAAAACTATTCCACTTCAACTCAATCCAGCTTAAATGGGTGCAGGCCCTGAGAAAGCGGCAGCGTTTCTGCATGCTGTTTATATCTGTTTTTTTTTCTTGTAAGATTCTTGTAAGTTTTAACACTATGACCTGCGTGACCGATGATGGGTTCGGGAAGTGTTCCCAGACTTCTGCTGAAAGATCTTGTCTGTTTTTAATACAGTGCCGCCTGATGGCCTGAAGATCAGTGTGCTGCTGCAGAGAAAATCTAATATTACTGTCACAAACGGTGAAACGAGTTCAGATCCACAAGCCTATAATGCCCTTTTAGTCTATATGCATGGTCTTCATCTTCACCTAGGCATCAGTCCGATTACTCCTACTTACACTCAGCATTTCCTTTGCTAGCTGCCCATTATAGTCACACTAATTAACAGCTGCTGGTCCAGGAAGCTTAAATTTCATCACTGCAGAACTGACCTAATAGGCTCGAAGCCATTTGCACTATCACTGATACAATGAACCTCATGTGTATATCCCATTACGGTCCTGATTTCCTGTTTTCTCATTCTCGGTTATTCGCCCCGTAAGCTCTTTTTGCTGAGTCACTCATGAACCTGGAGGACTTTAACATGACTTATTTAGATCCAAAAGTCTGTTAATGCGCAACCAAAGAGCAAATATTCCCTGGCATTTTCTCAGTAAATCATTTCAACATCTTCCAGTTTCAGCACTGCCAGTGAGCCTCAGTCTGGTTTAATCACGATGATAAGAAGGCCATTGTTCATTTACCGAAGAAGTAAGCCATGAAAATCTTTACCATAGATCTATCGAAGGCCTCTCTCCTACCACTCACTTTTGAGTGGGTCAGCATATTTCAGAGCTGCCTATTGCCCAAGGATTTCCTCTGTTTATGGATGGGGCTGTTTCTCTTGTCTGTTTGCCTGAAGCATGTTTATCTCTCATAATTACCCGAAATCCCCTGCTGTCTAGACCAGGCCAGTTGGCTTGTGTTCAGAGGAGAAGTTCATGGAAGGCCAAGACTAGACTGCAGCATTTCCTCTGCTTTACAAACTGTGGGCAATGGTGAAGGGAGTTGTGGAGTGATCAAGTTACCAAATAGCGCATTTTAAATTCTTCCAACTAACTTCACACTCCAAGAATGCAAACAGCGCAAACTGAATTGCTGACTATGTGTTGATTATGCACTGGACAGTATACTGTATAGCTACAAGCCCAGTTAACCTTTAAGAAGGCTTTGACAATTATTAACCTCCTTTGATGCATTATATCACACCCTCTTTCATTGTTCAGACGCTGTATGAACACATGGATACATCAGTCTCTATTGCAATTGATCACAACAAACACATTACTGTTCCACTTTACTGGACCTGGTACTGCTGTTAGCCTATGGCTCATCTGCTACACTGAGACTGGGCTGACACCTGCTGTATAAAGACTGTCATTGCAGTTGACTTCACTCAAGGGCCCTTGTAGCCTGCCTTTTCCCCCTGAGCTCTATGTAACAGGGTCTAACTAGAGGTTCATAGACAGAGGGGCTTGCACTAGAGGGGTCTGAGGGCATGGTCCCTGAAAAGAATCAGACTGGAGATGTATCAGGAAAGGGTATAAGGTAAATCGCTTTCCCTTTGAAGTTAAAAATATATTATTCAGATACACAGTTTATAGTTCAGTTCAGTTAAACTAATACTGCACATATATGCTGTAATGCAGAATGTTACTTGCTGCACCATTTAAGGTGGACTGGAAACATTCTAATTAGAAATAGGGTAGTTGAATTCTGCCTTGTGTGATCCATTTGATTTTCTGTTCTAAATTTTCAGCAGTCTGTATAAAGATCACTTTGATTGCACACCACAGCTTTTTCACATTTGTGATGTTTTTATGTTTTTCATGCCAGAACACTAACTGCCAGACTCTTCTTCTTTCTCCCATAAACTCCCTGATAGCAAGAAGTTGGCGGACCACCGTTGGCCCACTAACGGCAAAGCTGGTGGTCCACTAGTGTTTTGCTCAATGTTTTCTTTTTTGGTCGCCCCCCCAAGAAGTAAAGCAGTCTTAGACAAACCGTCACTTTTCATCGCTTGTTTTCCACTTACCGTTCAATTTACTCATTTTTTATATCAGGCCTCATCCTTCTTTTTTCGCTCTAAGGCGTTTGTAAAATTTGTCTGGTTTATTTTCCATAATAAAAGTCTGTGTGAATTTCGAATCAGTTTGAGGAGTGACTAACAATGGCAAAGAGTCAGCAGGGCGTCAACCTGATCAGGCTAGCAGACCAATATGCTTGCTATCTGGGTTGTGACATCACAGGCATACCCTCTATTCAGCACAAAGCTCCTTAGCCCCGCCCATTTTTACTGAAGTTATAGGGATTGCTTCTGTGGCTCAATGCAGAGCAGTCAATCAGAACAGAGGCAGTTTACACACATCACACACAGTAACAAAACCAGTCTAATTCCTCCTACGGGGTGAAAAGAAGTAGAGAAATGGTCATGTACGAAGAAAGTATGACCCTTTTTGGCTCATGGAACAGTACAGTGCTTTATAAGTGGAGCTCAGGAGGCAAAGTAAAACAAGAACAAGTCTGGGATATGAGTCACTTAAAGAGGATTTGCTGGAAGCAACATGAAAAAAATTTAACTGATTTTGTTTGTTTGGCCACGGTTACGGCTGCAGACTTTGGTCTGGTAGGCGATGAGTTCGCTTTTACACACTGAGTCTTGAGTGGCTATTTTTCATAATCAGCTGATGTCCTCCGGGGTTCCCATGGCGACAGGCTGCATGATAAATATGAATGGAATGAAAGCACGCTCTCCGCTGGAGCGGGGCTTTCTGCTGTTTCAACACAAGTGTTGCTCATCACCTTTGTGGATGAACCTTTCATATGAGTTCTCACAAATAGGGCTCATTTAGACATCATCAAGGCAACCCTGCAAGAACATCACGGTCTCTGAGTCACTTTGCATTGTGTTCAGTTTTTAGATCAAGGGTTTGGAACCTTTACCGCCCCAAGGCCCACCTTATAATAAATAGAAAGTATTGCAGCCCACCAGAAAACTCTCTCTCAAACTGAAGATGTTTAATTAGCCTACTCCTGTTGTGTTATTTTATGTGTACATGTGTATATACATATAATGGCCCACTACAAACTACTGCCTCTACCTAAGTACAGGCCCTTGGACCACTAGAGGGTACTTCATGGCCCACTGGTGGCCCTTGGCCCACAGGTTGAGACACTTTGCCTTAGATTATATCCTGGGTGGCACAAGTCTTTGTCATGCTGTGGAGAGCAGCAATGAGACATACATACAACTTCAAGGCCTGCTTTAGTAGATTAGCTTTGATGTTTGCGCAAAGGGAACCACCAAACTGTGTGGGATCCCAGCTCCTCAGGACTGGAGCTGTGCACACTTGGACTAGAGGAACACAAAGTGTGCAATGTCAGATGAGCTATTGTCTCTGACTTCACATCAACAAGGTGCACCAAAGAGAGTGTAAGTGGGCACAGTGTTAAAAGTTCCAGCAGCACTGCTGTTCCTGATCCACTCACAGCAGAGCAACACAAACTAAGGGGGGAATCAATTACAAGAGCAACATATAAAACATGTTAATCAGGTTATCATCAGTAAGACCAGTACATTGCTGCCCTTAGAATAAAAGACCCCATCTCCAAAAAGACTGCTTTACAGGAGAAGGAAAAAACATACTTGATTTTTTACTACATTAAAGTATATAAATAAATAGAAAATAATACAAATTTACACACAATGTAAAGGACAATATACACCTAATATACACCTTTATACATATAAAACCTGAAAGACAACTGAATAGAGTCCAGGGTTTTGTTCTGACAAAATGTCTGGTATGTTGGTCATCAGCAGTGGATGCTTGGTTACCAGTAAAACTCGACACAGCACCAGATCACCATAAACCAAGAGACCAGCCTAAACCACAGCAAAGACTTAGTTCCTCATTGGCATCTGGCAACAGGAAGTGGCAACCCCGCCGTCCGGAAATGGCACGCATTGGTGATATCTAAACCAGCACTCTTTCCAGTAGGCTTGTGTGTTAAAATGACAGTGAATTATTGCCTGTGTTTTTGTGGTAGTTGATTTGCCAGACGTAGAGACTTTCTGGATTCTCCTTCTACATGTCATATCGCTGTATGCCAGATGACAGTGTCAGGGCTAACACTGGCACACTCGGGTGTTTTAAATGTCTGGCTTTTGAGAGACTGAGGAACGTCCACTCTGCGCTAACTCGAGCTTCCTCACTGCACGCGCACAAGGAAAACAAGCACTGCGCGCGTGCTGGTTGCCGCCAGGCTGCATTGACGCCGCCGCGCATGCGCAGTACGCGCGCCTCCATCCCCATTCACAGACACATTGCTCACAGCCAGAGCGGCGCTTCCTCCTCCTCCTCTCCTCAGCATCCAGCGGCCAGAAATAGATGCGTAGGATTTTCACTGAAGACACCTGTGGGCTCGCTTCTCTCTCTCTCTCTCTCTCTCTCTCTCTCTCTCTCTCTCTCTCTCTCTCTCTCTCTCTCTTTCTCTCTCACACCCGCTCCATCTCTCTCTTCAGTCCGCGTCTATGAGTTCCATCAGAGCCAGAGCAGGAGCACCCCCAAACACCATGTCTTAGTCTACAGTGACTCCAGTATCTGCAGGGGTTGTTGATTTGCCCCTGATCTTGCTCTGCTCCGGTCATGGAGTTCACCTCTTCATCTGTGTTTGACCAGCACAAAGGTAAGAAGGGATGGGGGGTGGGGGTGTATGGCTGTCCCTGTTGCTATGGTGATGCCCAGCTCTAGATACTAGCTAATGCTCTTTCGGGGTGATGGTGGTGGTGGTGGTGGTTGTGGCTTTCCACATGGAGAACAACTGGTGTGTGGGAAGTACCCCCCAGGTTTACTGGGCTAGGTGGTCTTCAGAAATACTGAAAGCATAGACCACAATGCCTGGGAGAATTTGCCAGGTTTGAAGTAGATGCTGGGGTCTCAGGGCATCCAGCAGTGCTGTGGGAAAGGAAGCTTGGATAGGTGGATAGTGGGTCCACATAATGCATGCTGGATCAGTGATGCATGCTCTGCTTCCTACCTGAGTGGTTTGTTAATGATTCCAAGCGCCGCAATGATACTATAATGTAATATATATGTTACTAGAATATAATATGTATGATGCTAGAATATAAACGATGTGGACAGCTTGTAGTGCGCCTAACTGACGGTCATTTCTACCTGTATGATGAGACAGAACCACACAAAAGCCCAGGCTGTATGCAGAAGATCTTCACTAGGCAATGCTTGCAAACATAGTGGACAATATCCAGAGCTCTGGTCACAGCGCACCACAATAGGCAGCATGCCGATGGCAATGGGGAGATGTAATGCTCATAATGCACAGCAAAATGTGAATCCTCTCACAGAGTGATTGGCATCCTTGCATAACAATAGTTTATGAAATTGTTCAATACAAATTACGCTCCCTATAGTGTTCAGTATGCTGCTCCTGATTTTTCCATTTTCCAAACTTCCTGGATGATCAAAGTCATACACGGTGGTTTGATGTGACGTGCGTTATTCTAGAGCAGTGTTTCTCCACCCTGGTCCTGTAGGCACTCTGCCCTGCATATTTAAATGCTTTCCCTGCTCACCTGATTCGACTGATCAGCTCATTATCAAGGGTTGCAAGCAGGAGTTGCAAGGGTGTGTGTTTAAGCTGGGAATCCACTAAAGTGTGAAGGCAGGGTGCTTCCAGGACCAGGGTTGAGAAACACTGTCCTAGAGAAACCAGATGCATTTAAAGCCTCTCAGAGCTACATCACAGCAAGCTGGTGGTTGCAAATGCGATGCTTGATGCCTGACATAGAGTTGGCCAGTTTGACATGTCGTTCACATCAGCAGTACTTGTGACCAACCATATGTTTAATAATAAAGACACTCAAATTTAATCTGGTTTAGGTGGATTTAGTGCAAGACAGTGCAGTATGTAAATATACTTAATAAAAATTGCAGATTTTTTTGTTTTAGCAGCGCTGCATTCTTTTTTTTTTTAGATGTCTGAAAAAAAAGAATATGGTGAGATATATGGTGAGATATCATGCAATTTTTGATGGATGGGGATATTATATCTTTTCTATATCGCCCAGCACTAGTTCACAATTTAAGCCTTAAAAATTGATTTCTTAAAAAGAAATCCTGGTTCTGTCATTTATGGTTCAAAATAGATAAGTTAGTAAGTAATAATGCAAAAAACACAAAAAGACAGAAACACAATCGAATATGTACAGAAACAGATCTGCAAGAGCAGCACCTGTGCATCAAAATGTTACTGAGGCTCAGTTAGCATATCCATAGAGCTTACCTGCATATGCTAACTGGTGTTTGCACATTTTGTAAGGCAAAATGGTGATAAATGAAACGACATTGTTTTCAGACTCACTGCTATTTTACCATTATCAACATCATGTCAAAAATGTTCAGTGGCAGTATCGGTTTGCTAATAAAATGCTTTGTTATTGCTTCAATTTCTTACACGCCTTTAAATAAGTTTTACTGGACACAAAAATAACTTTTTATAGAGTAAATAAACCTAATTAAAAAATTAGAGTGACGGTTTTAGACTAATCCAACACAAACCTTTTTACAGTGTTTCACCACCACTGCAGAGAAACCTGTCTGTAAGCTCCTCTACAGTTCACCATTTCACATCAAACCAGTCTGAATGATTTTCCTGCTGTTTCCTTTCCAGTGACTGAATTTTTAAATTTTGGTGGAATTTCCCGTTACCGTACTGTTTCTTCCTTGTTCACACTTTGTCCAAAGATTTACCAGTAAGAATCAGTTTTCTCACAGTTTTCTGGTTTTAAGACTAGGGGTGTCAAACTCAGGCCCCAGAGGACCACAGCTGGGCAGAGATTAGTGTCACCCCTCTTCTAACCCTCTCCAGCTATTGAAGACATTGGTAATGAGCTGATGAGGTAATGCCAAACCCTGCCTCCTTTTTAATTTGTACTTCTCTGCCAGACTGTGCTGAGGAGGTCGACTTGAATGTGGTGTTCCAAGCTGCGGCCACAGGAGACGTCAACAGTCTGACAGCCACGATACGTGAGGACCCCTCCATCCTGGAGTGCTGCGATAGTGAAGGCATGTAGGGTGCACCGCTGCACCAAAATACTTTTTCTCATTATTTTATTTTCACTTCTTGCTACTTTAATATGCAGTATGTACTTGTTCTTAGTGACTCACAGACTGACTATAATTTGCATTTTATACAAAGCACAGCAGAATGCTACTCTCACCATACAATTCCTACCTGGTATCTCCACTCACCAGCCGGTTTAGGGTCTATATTTCCCATATAGGTTCACTATGTAGATGTACAGATCATGCACAGTTTAAAGCCCCTGGTTTCTGACCACAAGACTACTATTTGCCAGATAAACTTCTTAACACAACTAAAATGCTGACATTATAGTGGCATGGTGGTGCGTGTGGTGCTTCAGAGGTTTCAGTGGGGATGTTACATGTCACTGAGTGCATTTACATGCACTTAATAATTTGATGACTTTAGGAAATCAGCAGCCAATAAACTCAAATAAGAAGATGTTACCTAAACATTATGTACATTTCAGACAGTGCCACTGTTGCCATGTTATACCAATACTGTGGTCTATTTCTGCAGGCTGAGAAAACCAAAAGAAATCAGAGCAAGGTGTATACATGTGCTGAGAAATTCAATTACTGAGCTAAAATCAATCTTCGTTTATACTAATACGACTGATACGATCTTAGAAATCTTTGTATGCTGTCTACATGACCATTTGTGCGCTAGGTTAACAGAAATGCAATTATGATCATATTAAAACGTGTATGCAAACAAACTCAGTGTCACTGCTAGCTTGAGAGCGGTTCACCACCCAAAAAAAATCATGCTGAGAGCAGCTCTGTGGTCAGAAGCTGACCTCTAATAAAAGACTAGAGGATGACTAACACAAATTATGCCTGAGTGGATGGGCTACAGGCAGAGATGTACAGCAACAAGATGAAGATAGCTAGCAAGGCAAGTGTTTCTCAAGGGACACTCTGGTCAAAATAAACAGTGTACCCCAAACGTCTTTAACACTAGGAAAAGCCCTTGTGCTGTTTCTTAAGAAGACTATTGGAAAACTTCAGCAGCTCTGGGTGGATTGATTGATTGATTGATTGATTGATTGATTGATTGATTGATTGATTGATTGATTGATTGACTTATTTATGTATGTATATATTACAATAACTGGTGAATGCTGGTGAAGATGGAGAGCAAATGTTACTGGTAGGCCTGGGAATATTAGCAATATCACTGTAGTGACTGTCTACAAACCAATATTACAGTAGAGAGAATAGGTCTTAGACAGTGGGAATGATTTATTAGATGAAGCGAACAGCAAGCTAAAAATTATAGCAAGCTATCTGGCTACCTCATCTGTGGTTTCCATTTTCAGCTACGTAATGAGAGATTTACTGTATTCCTTATTATTTAGTCTGACAACCAAGATAAATGTTACTCTAATGTCGTCTTGGTTATACAGGGCCTTACAGATTATTCAGCCTAATTACAGTTATTGCATTCTTCTGATTTTCCAGCCCATATTTTGTATTGTAAAGCAAAGTAGATTTTCAGAATGTATTATTTTCCAGCAGCTTTATTAGAAGTTTTTAACCCCTTCAGATAAGTACATGGTAGAAACTCCAGTTCCGTAAGAGCTAGAGTTTGATTGTAAACATGTCCCAGCTTTGCACTTTCTGGCAGATTTGCTCCAGGTTGTTCGTGGTTGGTTAGATGGTGCTTGTGGATTGTGGAGTGCCAGCGATTTTCAGTGGGATTGGAACAGTAACCTTTTTGTTGTCCGACCTCTTTGGTCCTGTGTTGCTATGGCATTAGGTTTGGGATCAGAGTCCTACTGAAATATAGAGTTTCTCCCAAGCTTTGTTTTAGACTGAAACAAGCTTCCTTGCAGTATTTTGCAGCATACAAGACATCTACTTTCCTCCGAGGAAAAGCATCTGCATGACATGATGCAGAAAAAGTGAACTTCTTTAAGTACAGGCCAATAAAAAGCAAGCCATGTCCTTGTTAGGGCAATATCTGCCGTCTGTGTAAACATGGAGCCACTACAGCTGTGATTCTCAACTCTGGTCCCAGAGGAACACACCCAGTTCAGCCCAGGAAGAGGTTGTTATTTAGAAGATCGGTTCAATCAGGTACGTTGGGAGTTGGCAGGGCAGGGGGTTTCTCCAGGGCCAGGGTTGGGTACCACTTTTGTATAGCACAGGGGTTGAATACTTCTGTAGGCAGTTATAGTTATTGTCACTTAATATTTTAATAGAGAAAATGAAAATCGCAGCATCATTTTTTAAAAAATAGAATATTATATAGTCCAAAATATCAGTGACACTTGTAATCCAGATGTTAACTAAGGAGGTTTTAACAGTTTTGCATGGCACTTAATTCGTTCGCCTGTAGCTTGGTCGCTAGGCTAGCAGACAGATTTGGTGGACACCACAGGGATTGCCAGTGGTAGATAGGTGTATTTGCGTAATGCTTGCTGGATGTTGTAGTAGGAGACCAGCTCTGAACGAAAAACATCACAACCATAGAAATAGTGAATTCTGTTAAATCAGTGATGCTCAGGGATATAATGTGCACTACAGAATAATACATGACCCAAACCATAATGTAGCGTATTAGGCCCCTGTAAACTTGCCGAAGGATCCCGTCAAAACAAAGTAAATGTAGTCCGGGGATACGGTGGAAACAAACAATGAATGTGTTTTAAAGGCAGCACCATGATGCATACAGCAGAATGATGACTGCAGTTGGCGATACCGTGGAAGCAGATATGGTCTGTATGTTGAGATGAAGCCCTAAGCTGTTTGTTGTTTATGTCTCTTTCTCAGGCTCCACACCGCTTATGCATGCCGTCTCTGGAAGGCAGGTGGACACAGTGAAGCTGCTGCTCAAGATGGGAGCATCCATCAACACTCAGGATGCCTGTGGCCGGACCTCTCTGTCCCTCGCAACGTACCTGGTAATTACCATAAAGGGAGCTGGGCTGAAAGGAGAGAGGTTATGAAGAAAACACACCACCCAGCCATGTCATTAAGTTCACCTCCTTGTAGCTACACTCACTGCACTTTATGGCTCTGCAGGTACAGACTGCAGTTCATCTGGTCAGAACTCCTCCAGGACCACCACAGAGCAGGCATCATTTGGATGGTGGATCTTTTTCAGTCTGTAATTGTAGATTTACAAAGTGCAAAAGTGGGGCTGGTAAAATAGATTTTTTACCATGTAATGAATTCCATTCCTGTCGATTGATTTCTCCTGGGTGCAACTTTAAAAAAAAAAAAAATCATTTTGTGCTGAATCCTAAAGAAGCTTAGTCCCCAGAGAATTAATGAGAAAGGGCAGACAAGATAAACGGGGCTATCTGTGTGAAAGTATTAGCTCTCCAAGTTTGGACGACAACTTAGGCCATATCTCCCTGCCTGAACTGACGTCATTTTCCAGCTGTCATTTGCATCTTTTGTTAGTGTGCGCGGTTAGGGTACCATCCTCCCGGTGGCTGTAGTCGGTGCCCTGGGTTCGACTTTCGGCACAACCTTGTTGTTATGATAAATTATCATAACCTCATTAAAATGCAAAAAGCTTTTCTGAGCACATTCTCAGTACTCGTCAAACACGGACATTAGTGATGTATGTATCAATGTCGGAATAAATACCATACATACTGTTTATTGTGAAAATTCTTTGAAGTATGGCCATATTATTGCGATAGAAGTGTTTTTGGCAGAACGGCCACATGCCGTGCCAGACTACTTACTTTTACAGTTAACACACCGAATCCCGTGCTGATCCCAAGCCAAATGTTGCACATAAAATTAAAAACAGTTAACAGTTAATCATAAAATGTAAAATGTTTAGCAGGAAATTTGAGAGGAGGTGTGCAGAAGAGCTGATGTGTGGAAAGAGGAAATGTGCAGGAAGCTTTAATAATGACATTATTGAGGAAACATCTGTTTCTGACATAATGATTTCGTTTCACTTTTCCTCTCTTTATTTTTATCTTTATTTTGGTTATTGTGTTCATAGGACATGTAAATCTACACTGTATACAACTATACACTGAGCTGCACTGGTACACACATATAATAGACACAGGAGTTAATTACTAAGGACTGCAATTAAAACAAGAAGGAATGAAATAATAGATACAGAGTACAAGTCTGTCAAAACTGTACATGCATACACTGAACTGGCTGAACTGAGCTGGATCCTAGACACTCCTACACTATAAGTAATAAACCTGGACCAAATCAAATGATCTCTGTTCCTGTATGTCCAGAGTTAGGTTTCCAGAAAGCTTCAGTAGCTATGCTGATATGACCTTGTGTGTTATCTTTAAAAGGGCTGGCTGGAAGGATGTGTTTGTTTACTGCGAAACGGAGCCAAACAGAACATCCCTGATAAGAATGGACGCTTGCCTCTTCATGCTGCTACTGCTGAGGTCGACCTCAGGTACAAAACAAGCACATTTCACCTTCACTTTTCCAGTAATCCATGATTAGATATACCAGTCACATGATATTTAGATGAATATGAGCTGTGTTTATAAAAAATAACCTTCACAGAAGTTTGGTAGGACAGTAAAAATAGATCCCAGAGGAAATGAGTGCCGTACATGTGCACCTGACCTGGATGGTTTGGAAATGATTCACAGAGTGCTGCGTGGTGTAGTTTAGCTTTAACTGATGTCCTAGACTGGTCTGCAGTGTTTCTCGTAAGGCAAGCACCATGGGGGTGGGGGGTGGCGGTCATCTGAAGATATTCATATCTGAATGTTGGACTGGAGATAGAAATGAATGGGATTTTTACTTGGGGTTTTATCTGTGTACACGGTGGGGGCGTGAGTTTAGTCTATGTGTGGGAAAACATGGTCCGGTGATAAGCCATTTGAGGTTGTGTGTCTCAGTGGTTTTACCCCTGAATGACCTGAAACCCTGGTAGGCGCTTTTGATACAAGATGAACAAATGCATGTTGTTTAACATTGTTTAATGAAATATTAATAGCAATCATGAGCAATAAATATTGCTTATAATACGTCATGGTTGCATAAACATAAGGCAGGGCAGGGGTGCATAGTGTAGCACTGTCGGCTCACGGTAATGGGGCCTGGGTTTGGTTCCTGTCTGGGGTGTCCCGTGGTCTTTCCTCCGGGTGGTTCGGTTGCATGCAGTTAGGCTGATTAGAGATGCTAAATTGCTCCTAGGTGTGAGTGTGTGTGAATGTGTATCTCTGATTGTCTGTGATGGACTGGCAGCCTGTTCAGGGTGTTTCCTACCTTCCGCCCAGTGAGCGCTGGCATAAGCTTAGATGACGATGCAGTCTGTTCATTAAACAGACTGGTAGTACAACACAGCAGCAACATGATCAAAGCAGACATAACCAAGGTACAAGTACAGAGTCAGAAAACAGGAAGAAGTCAAAACCAGGCCAACAATCAGACCAGCAGCAGTACCAAAAGAGAGAAGACAAAGAGTCAACCAGAAAGTCAAAACAAACTAGAGGAGCCAACAAGAATATCAACAGGGAGAAACGCTAAGTACGCACAGAGTGGCAATACTTCACAATGGGTCAGTGTGAGAGAGGAGCATTTATACAGACAGACTAAATGGGAAACAGGTGTGTGTTAGTACTCCGGGAAGGAGGATCTGAAAACCTGAATGGGACTGGAGGATTGTGAGCATGTGATGGTGATGTTATTGGGTAGTGGGTTATGGGAAATGGAGTCCGGGAGATCAGAGGTGAATCAGCAGGCATGACATTAACACAATTTCGGTTTGTTTAATAATTTAACATGTTGGAGGAAAAAACATAAAATGTGGCCTGTGCAAAAATGATTTTACACTTTATATTTTATGATTTATTTTTTCCAGTATACTAAATAATTGCAGGAAATGTAAGATTTACATATGTACCATGTAGGATATGTTGACCTATTTTAACAGTGAAACATGTCATTTGACAGGGGGTTGTTCAAACATTTGCATATGACTGTATTATAAAACAGTAAGCCACCAGAAGGCCTGTGTACCGTTGATTTTATCACAGGTAAGAGTGTTCATAGACACAACACAAAGCAGAGTAAAACCCTCCTCCTTCCCTGTGATGTTATAAAATGGCAGCCAATGTAAAATATTTTAAAAGTTCCAATTGTCAGGACTTTTAACAGAGTTATTATTAATAATTATTGACATAAAGAAGACTATAAATGCAGTTCCTTGTAGAGTCAGTTCATAATAATCATATGATAGCACAGCAGTGTTATATATATATATATATATATATATATATATATATATATA
Source organism: Prochilodus magdalenae (assembly GCA_024036415.1). Lineage (NCBI taxonomy): Eukaryota > Metazoa > Chordata > Actinopteri > Characiformes > Prochilodontidae > Prochilodus > Prochilodus magdalenae. The sequence goes on from JAMWET010006286.1 coordinate 248,629, forward strand.
TATATATATATATATATATATATATATATAGCACAAATCCAACACCTCACTGAGGCTGAATCCCAAACAGCTCCCTGCTCCCTACATAGTGCACTACATAGGTATCTTAATACTGACTTCTGCAGCACAGCAGTACATAGTAAATACACTGTAAAAAAATACTACAAAAGTAGCTGGGATTTATTCACATTTATACTCAACAATTACTGTAGTGCAGTGGTTTTGCGTAGAAGCTAGAATTGCAAAACTTACATAGTGCACAGTTTAGGGAGTCTGGAGTTGTTTGAGTTTCAGCCTGGGTTCTATGCCGCCTCTGACTGAAACATGGACATTGGTAGCATGTAAAGCTTTCAAGATACATTGCTTGTATTGTAGTTTTACTGTGAAGCTGAGTTCTTTCTTCATTGGTAGACTCTGTGGTCGATGTATGCAGCATTAAAGTCAAAGGTTATTCCATTAACGCCACAAGGACTTTTTGCAATGTGGTGCAGTAATACATAGATCAGTTGTTGTGAGCTGGGAAGCTTTAAACTTGGCTTAACCAATCAGGTTTTAGATCTGTTTTACCGTTGACAGTAACTGACAAAAACAAAAAAAAAGTTGAATAGCATTCAAATTTACATTCAAATGTGCCTCAGAATTATATCTTACTCAACACAGTTCCAAATATAAAGATGCGTGATCGTCAGGTTCTGGAATTGTATTGATATTTTAAGGAAGTTGTTTGAATGGATTTATAGGAAGTATAATATTTTTCTTACAATAATGTAGAAGCTAAAGCCACCAAGAGGAACAGAAAACAATCTGTAGTAGATACAGCTGCTGGGTCAGCAAGTGAGGAACACTTGACCATTACGGCTTGTGTGTGTAGTAATAAACGCTGACAGACAAGTTGACTTCTCCAGATAAGTAAAGCCACTCTCACCGGGGCCTGACTACTGTCCTATAGCAACCACAGACCTTTGCTCTGGACGGCAGTTCAGCAACACCTTTCCTCTGTGACAGCAGGAGAGGAAATCACAACCTTGTCTATAATCTGCATGACTGCTTTTCATGTCTTCCTGTAAGAGCAACACCAGAAACACTTCTGTTCGTGCTTCCTGTTTCTCTCTGTCCATCTGGCACGCAGTTTCCACTTCGCTGGCAGTGATGATAATGAGAACTCCAGTCTCTAGACACTTACAGTGAACATAAGTGTTTTTCAATTAGTATTCTCCAGTCAGGAACGCCGTGAAAGAACGTTATTAATTAGACTTACTCTAATGGCTGTTTTGATATGAGCAGATCAGAGTTAATATGCAATGTTAAACATACAACAAGACTGCAGCCAGAAAGAGAATTTTATATACAGGGGTTGGACAATGAAACTGAAACACCTGTCATTTTAGTGTGGGAGGTCTCATGGCTAAATTGGACCAGCCTGGTGGCCAATCTTCATTAATTGCACATTGCACCAGTAAGAGCAGAGTGTGAAGGTTCAGTTAGCAGGTAAGAGCATATATATTGCAATGCACACAACATTATGGGTGACATACCAGAGTTCAAAAGAGGACAGATTGTTGGTGTACATCTTGCTGGCGCATCTGTGACCAAGACAGCAAGTCTTTGTGATGTATCAAGAGCCACGGTATCCAGGGTAATGTCAGCATACCACCAAGAAGGACGAACCTCCACCAGCATCACGTAGTGACCTGGCCACTATCCTGCAAGAAGAATGGCTTAAAATCCCTCTGACCACTGTGCAGGACGCAGTATATGTCATTCCCAAGACGAACTGACGCTGTATTGGCTGCAAAAGGAGGCCCTACACCATACTAATAAATGATTGTGGTCTAAAACCAGGTGTTTCAGTTTCATTGCCCAACCCCTGTACATCAATTATATAAACCAAAAGTGTTTTTAGCACCTTTAAGACGTAATAACTATATACATATATACACTCACCATTAAAGGTATAGCTGCACCCTGAAGGAAGGGTCTGATTGCAATGCTATTGGAAAGGAGAATAAAGGTTGCCAGAAACAATAAATGATGATACATTTAGACTGATATGGGCAATATTTTTTGAGCTGCACATACAGAAGTACAGTAGTGTCTTCTGGTATGGTGTCGGGCCGCCAGGCTTGCTAAGGTAACATGCATACATGTCAGCACGAAGTTGAAGAGGTTGCTAATGGTATCCTATGATAATCAGTCCAATGCAACTTGAATATTCTCACACAGTTCCTGCAGATTGTGTGGTAGGGGTGGAGGGTAACACCAGGCCTTCTGGACGCGAGCTGCGTGACAACAATCCGTTCGTCTTGGTGCCTCCACACATGGATTGGTTGGTCGTCTCCATCAAGACAAAAGCGAGACTTGTGAAGATGGCCCGCTGCCATTCTGAGTCACTCCATAATAGTCTGGCACGACACCATTGCAGCCCTTGGCATTGTTGATCTGGTGTTATGGGCAGTCGTCGTAATGGTCTGCGCACATTTAGTCCTGTGTTGTGCAGTCGTCTGCCAATTGTGCTGGCACTAACAGGATGACTTGTGGAAGGCACCACTGCTCGTTGAATGTCCGCAACCGTTGCTGTTGGGTTCAGCGATAAGACCTGTCCTTGCCTACATCACATTTTAATCATTCGCATGGCCTACAATCTCAAACCTGCCCACCGAGTTTCATTCCTGTCTGTTAATTCCTTCTGGGTACAACTATTTGTGCAGCGGTTCTTTTGGCGAGGAGTGCATATGTGCATATATAATCTGTTCAGTCTTTAATGTGCTAAAACAGTTCTATTTTTAACCCTAGACAGACACTTTTGGTTTCCTTCTCTTGGTTTAGTGGATGGTTTATTAAAGAGTCAGTTTAGAATTGTGAAGAAACAAGAACCAGAAATCTTTATTGTACTCTGTCTACTCACCATAATCATATATCTTGTTATTTATAGACTTATGGCCGTGCTATTGCAACAATCAACACTGTGTGAAATAAACCATCAGGATAATGAGGTAAGAAAGTGTTATTGATTGTCACTCCACCTAAAGTAGGCAATGTACAGATCTACGGAAGAAACAGAAATATCTTCTCCTGTATTTTTAGACAGATGTAGTCATTACCTTTGTTCATTCACAAGCCTAAAATTAGATAAGCTAACTGCATGATTCATGCTCATGGCCGAGCTGTATTTGCTATCTCCTTAAAGCCGACTGTGACTCACACTGGGCTATCATTTCATGACATTTAAACGTCAGAGAAAAACAGACGGGCAGATTCATGGTGGGCTGCAGTTTTAATATTTAGCAGCATGTATTTTAATGCTTGCAGTGAGCTAGTAGCGTGGGTTTCTCCAGCTTTGAGGTCATCAGAAGAAAGGGTCTCATATCGCCACTCCGCCTAGTTGTAAAGCGATATAACAATGTCGTTATGAACAGAAGGCATATTATACAGTGTGTAGGGGTGAAACGATTCGATAAGATACAGTGGTGTCTCGATTTAATACATTTTCCACAGTAGTTCAATTTGCCATACATTACTATCTTAAACTGTGTTTCCAATTTCAACATTACAAAAGCACAATATAAGAACTAAAAGATGTGCTTTAAAGTGTTCTGGTCTAATGCTAATGTTTGGAGCTGCTATATGCTAATAGCCTCAAGCTAAGATGCTAGCTACTAGCTAATGTGCTAGCCTGTCACGATGTGCTGGTACAGTACACCTGTGATACAACAGAATAAAACTTATTGTATTGGTAATTGCCGTACAGGAAGTGATACCAGAGATGTTAGAAATGAGTAGGCCGGTCATTAGTTGCAATATGAATCAGAAAGCTAGTAACGCTTAGCATAGGGTCCATCTTGAATTTCCCTCTGGGATCAATAAAGTATCTATCTATCAATTTATAGAGAAATTCCTGTCCTTCAAGATACCTAGTCATCTTGTTAGTTACACTGTAAGTGTGAAAAGCCTCACCCGCCCGTAGTTGGGAAGAAGTACAGCAGCCAGAACAAGCCCAAAAATCATGTTTTTGTGAGTTGTTGACATGCTTCGAACTATTTATTAGTTTTCTGACATATTTTATTAGTGATTTCAGTATTTTAGAATATTTTAGTTAGGAGGAGGAGATAGGAGTCCGCTCTTGAATGGTTGGAAATAATTGCCTGACGGTGTTCCCAGGGTGGAGTTCCCAGTTACGTAGGCTTATATATGGCCAGCACATGCCCACAAAAATATAATCAGGATGTCAAGCTTGAGACATTAGTGTCAACAGGTATAACACGGTGTGTCCCACTTGGGGGGTGTTTAAACTGTAGTAACCTCCATGTGTCTTTCAGACTGTTGTGTACACAAATATACCTAAAGTGTCTGTTTTTATATCATTAAGCCATTCAGAGCAGGATCTGAAACGCCATAAATATAAAAATGTAATGCTAATAAATTACTGTTTTTGTCTTGACAGGGAATGACAGCTCTTCACTGGGCGTCCTTCCATAACCGTCCAGAGCATGTGCAGGCCCTGCTGCAGAAAGGAGCAGACCCTACGCTAGTGGATAAAGACTTTAAGACTGCACTTCATTGGGCTGTGCAGGTAGGACCTCCTATAGACATTTACTGCTGTCTAAATTTTCATGAATCAAAAAATACATTCTTATATGTGCAGCTAGAAAGAGCTCAGTGAAGTTGACTCTTTACAAAGTGCACATTTAACCACGCCAGACAAGAAAAGTAGTCACCTGGGACTGGAACGTAGCTAACAGTATGCTATACCTCCATGAGCATGAACACCTGCGATTTGATTTGATTTGGATGTAGGCCCTAGCAATGTTTAGACGCTTTTGCATCACAGAGTTGCAAAATTGGGCCAGAATTGGTGGCACAAATCTGAGGAGAAATTCCTATAGACTGGGATTTTAGCCACTGCTGGTAGATTCACCTACAGCCTTTACATTATAGCCTTTGGTACCCCCAAATGCAGTTACTTCTTTTTGCCAATCATTAACATCTGCTTTGCGACCAATTTTCCACACATCAGACAAAACATTCACTGAAATCCCGTCATGTAGGTGTTTGTAGCCCCATCTGGTGAGCTTGTAACATTGTATCCAAAATATGCTCGTGGTGTATATACCATTGTATGTTGTTGTAAAGTCTCCGAAGTAACTCTGACTCATTAGGGCTGGCTAGCCAGGTCAAGAGGTGCCATTAGTAACTGTCAGCTGATGACATTGTTGGTGGTGTCATTGGTCTTTGTTCTGCTGTGCAGAATTTCTACGTTTATCCGTCCACAGTTGTTTGTAAAATGCTTCTGGCTTTTTTGTGTTGCAGTCTTCAGACGTTGACGTTTATGATGAGGACCCAAAAGTAACTTTTCTTTCATTTGAAGAGTCATCAGAAGGAACCATGACTTTTGGATCCTCATCACAAAAGTCAACATCTGAAGTTTTCAACACAACATAGAAAAGACAGACAAGCACTGTACACTGATGAAGTGACAAAAGGACCCTGGCTACATTCAGCAAAGGCAGCTTTGATGAAAAGAACACTTTGCCCACAGCTAAGCATGGGTGTGGATCTGTGTTGGGGTTGTGTGGCACAAGCATTGTATGCATGGATGGCAGAATACATATCAACAAATTATGCAAGCAAATGTAACACAGTTCAAAAACTGAAGCTGCAAGAGACTGGCTTCTACAAAAGGACAATGATCCAAAACATAGCCCAAAATCCACCATGAACTAGATCAGGAACTCATGGAACTCTAAGTCTAACGAGCAGTCCTAATCTTGAGTATTGGTAAGCATATCCTAACTAGTCACAAGGCTGATGTCTCTTGCCCCGCCCACACAAAGTTTCAGAAACAGAAAAGCTAGGAGGAGGGGGCTATAGCCGCAGCCATACAGTTACAAGAAAGGTTTGATCAGTTTTTTTAAAGTCATGTTTTATCATATTAATTTTTTTTATATTTATATTCTTTATTCATGCTTTGCTTGATGTTTAAGATAACACTCAGGTTTAGTATCATACAAACAGTTTTATTCTATGATTCCTGGGTCTGTATTATTTATGAAGCTTTGTTTACATGTGTACATACTGCAGTTCTATAAATGTTTCATTTCATGAAGTTCATATTAAGTTTATCCAGTAACTTTGAGAGCAGTTTGCTGCAGAGCAGGCATGTTCACTTCTTTCCTCTACATAACTCAACAGAATATGTAATCTGGCCAGCTGTGATTTGCATATAATGCAAAAAAATATTATTATATGTTGTCAATACATTACACTGCATTGGGAACACATAGAGCAAAAGCTGTGCCTTCATATGATATGTAATATAAAAAATAATGTGGACTGCACTTTGTTTTCTACCACTGAGAAACATGCACATGCTTGTAGCAGAGACATTAGTGGCCATGTTATGGCTCATCCAATGTACACATGTAGGTCTGGGCTACGTGTGCTTTCTTGATTTTAACATGTGTGTGCAGAAGAGTTTATTCCAGAATGAAATGCGATCACTACACTGGATGACATTCATTAATGACATATATTTTAGGTAGTGACGTATATGTGCCAAAATGAAAAGAGAAACCTCTAACATATTTGAATAAAATACATGTTGATATGTAATTAACACACAGTTATGTCGCTCCTCACTGTGCACTACTACATGTGATGCCAAATCAGTGTAATGGAGCTTTTGCAGGTTTTCTGCCCGTCACTCTGTAAAAGCAGTAAATGCAAAATGCTCATATGCAAATTGCATTTCACTTTTTTCCCTGTTATGAAAGCTTTTTAATGAGGCGCTTGTGTTTGCAGTAACAGTTTTCACAGTAAAGAGCAACACAGCTGTGCAGTGATTACATTTCAAGGTGAATTATATCCTCTTGTATTTTGTTTTGTGGTCAAGCGAAAGCAAAATATCAAATAGGGTTTTCTCATCTATTCTGTCCCTTTGGAAACGTAATGTCATGTGTGCATTGCATGACAATTTGGGATGAATTCTTCTCCATATGTATCAATATACTCAGCATGATGGGGCTATTCATGGTCCCTTGATGTCCCCTCATACCGGATGTGGACGTAGATCTGAAACTTGGGATGTTCTGTTATGGTTTGATTTCACTTCAGTGTGTGTGTAGGTGTGTGTGTGTGTGTGTGTGTGTGTGTGTGTGTGTGTGTGTGTGTGTGTGTATGGGATCCCACTGCGGCCTGAATCAGTGTATTAGCACTGCACACTCAGCATGTGCGGGCTTCTCCCACAGGCCATCATCGCTAAGTGAACACATGAGACCCTCTGCTCTTAATCACATAGCTCAGACTAAGCTAATAACAATGGTGTAATTTTATTCATGTTCTTTATCTACATTCAGCTTTGTAAGCTGTTTCTCCTACATTGCAGCTGAACCTTAAATGATGAAGAAGCCTACCAGACTCCCAGATAACCCCAAACCAGTTTTAAATAGAAGAAACCTTTAACCACAAGCAGCTTCGGCAATTGTAATTCAAATGCAAAACGTTACTCAAAACTATCAGTATGATTCATATTTCAGCCATTAAAAGTTTGTTAGTTATTATTTTAGGTTTGCTTTTTTCATCATATGATTTAAGTTCATGTTATTATGTACTGTGGCTGTTATCTCAAAATGCTAGTTTTCGTAGAGTAGGTAATCCTAAATATACTTTTACATATACATTTATGGCATTGAGCATATTCAGAGCAATGGCCATAGCTATGTAATCATGCCAAATGTTTATATGTTTATATAAATTCTGCAGAAGAAGGTTCTAATATGTAACAAGTGAATTACATTAATGTCCAGTTTGCTAGGTTTGAGTCTGTTATCAATTTTGGTTTGTTTCAAAGTCAAGAAATGACAAAAACAAGGTAAATTAAAAGGTGATCATTCTGATGTTGAATGTTTACAGTCTGCACTTTCAAATTATACACAGGAAACAATTAACATAAACTGAAATATAAAATACAAACAAAAATATTATTGGTTCAGTCAGTTTCAGTCAAAAATGACTTTCACCCTTTTCCCGTAATCTTGGCCTGCAGTGTCACTGTTCGGGAAAAATACTTATTTCAGTCATAGCAGCCTTCTCAAAGAAAAATCATCTACAAAAGAGGAAGAGAGCGTTCTCAGAAAGACACCAAAGCTAAAGAGATATGTGGTTAGCTTCTGGTCAGAATAAAGGCAAGATATGGGGTATTACTGTGCACACATTTATGTACAGCTATAACCAAAACAACAGGAAACCTTCACAGACAGTGCTTAAATGTGACATTCTTCTGATAATATGATTATTTATTATGGATATATTGGAATAAAGCTGTGCCATAGCATTGGCACAGACAACATTTTATACTGTTCCACCAACATGTTGAATTCAGTGATTAAAACAGTAACTGTGCTGTGTAATATTTATTATCTTGCTTCGAAAACTAATCAGACACCTCTTCCTCATAAAATGCCTCATAAAACACTTTTCATATTCTTACTATTAGATCATCACCAGAGGCTTTTAGCAGCAGTTCAAGGTTGTTCAAGGTTTAAACCCCTTACAGTGGTCGCTGCTTTCACTGGTTTCATTCAGGCTTTCAGGTACGTTTCTCACTGCTGCTCTCATAGGACTCTGTTCAGTATTGCATAACGTTGTAAATTCGCATGCTTTTTGACTAGAGAAAGATGGCTTCCCCTTTTGAATCTTGGTTCCTCTTGAGGTTTGTCTCTTGCTCTGAGAGAGTTTTTTTCATTGGACCCAGATTCTCTGTTTTTGTGACAACTTCTGTTTCAAAGATGCATATCAATAAACCATGAGTTGCAAGTATGCTCTCTGTAGTGGGTGAGTGCTTACTACCACTTAGACATAGATCAGGATAGTGTTCAATAAAGTAAATATAAATAAATGTATAAAGTAAATTTGAGAGATGTTTTAAAAGCTCTTTTAATGTTTTGGGGATGTTTTAAAAGGCACATTGTTGTTTTGTCTGTATTCCACTACTATATAAATACTGAATCAGAGCTAGTCGACCCTACACGCTCACTACGTAGGCCCCGCCTCCACCTTGAGTCAAGGATGGGAAAATAAAGTGGAACTATCCATCCAACTATGACGGTAAATTGCAGGAACAACAATCTTCAATGTTCTGTCCACAGTGTGTTCTCACTTGTGTTCTCTCCCAGTTTAATGTCAGCAAAGATGGATGTGTAATGGTGATGAATGCTAACAGGCAACAGTGTTTACAAACTGCAGCTCGGAAAAGATTACGCGCCATGGTTAAGACGTGTGTTTATATGTGTATGCATGAAATGAAACTCAGCTGCAACCCATGTGGAGACCAGTACAGGCAATATATGGGTGTAATGGCAAAGTGCCCATAGGCACAGATAATTATGAAACAAGACAGCTATGATCTAGGCTCTTAGTTGACGTTTAATTACAACCCTGGACCAACGCAACATGGAACGCAAAGTCATGAAACTAAATCAGAAGAAGCTGGAACAGTATGGCAAATCGAATGAAAAGGAAATGCAGTGTTTCCTACATTTACTTTGTCCTTTATTCATCGCAGACAGTATGAACGGATGATAGTCCATGGTTTTTTGTGGTCAATTTTATTTTCCGTTCCTGCTTTTCAGGCCTGCAACACATTTCAAATAAAGTTTGTGACGGTGAAGCATTTAGCACAATGTTGCTGGTCCTTTTCTCGCCACATTGAAAACATGATTGGCACCTAGGATACCTTTTTCCTCTGTCTAATTCTCCAAAACATGTCTTATGCTGTACAGTGATGCAGGGTCTTTCCTGCCCACTCCATTCACTCATTTCTATTGGGGACAGATCAGGACTGCAGGCAGGCCAGTCCAGCACCCATACCCTCCTCTTCTACAGCCACAATGTAATGTGTGCAGCATGTGGTTTTACGTGGAGGTCTCTGGGAAAGATAGCAGCATGTGTTGTTTTAAGGTCACACTGTATTTTCTGCATTAATGCTCCATCACAGAAGCATCAATGACTTTTGTCTAGGGCACTGACCCAATACCAGAAAACTGATCAAGATACCAGAATACTGACCACAGTACACATGCCATATGCCTCCAAATCCTAGAGATGTTGATGCCGGTTCTGGACATGGTTGACATAAGTGCCTTTTGTGAATGTACATCTGTATTGTAGTGCTTGACAAGGATTTCACTTGTGGGAGCTATTGTGCCCTTTATGCACCTCAAATCCCACAAATTCCTTGAATTGGAAAGGGAGAAATATACAGATATCTTTCAATCTTTCCTCAGGGAACACTGGTTTTAAACATTCCTATAATTTTCTCAAGCATTACTTGGCACGCTGGAGATTCTCTGCTCATCTTTGCTCATCAGAGACAGAAACTGACCAGACAAAACATGTATATTGGGTTCAACACTGCATTTAGCCAAGAGTATAAATAATATTTTATATTTATAATATGTAAAAATGAATTCTTGAATTTTTTTTGGAATAATGTGCCTGATTCAGTTATTAAAATTAATAATAGTATTACTTATGTAATTGTTTAGGTGCTATGCTTCAGGTTCGAGATTTTATGATACACCTTGAAATTCTAAAATCTTAACTAATGGCCCTTTTCTCTTGACTCATTCATCAGAGTGGTAGCCGATTTATGTGCTCGCTGATTCTTGACCATCACCTCGGGGCCTCCGTCATCAACTACGACGACGAAAACGGCAAGACCTGCGTTCACATTGCTGCAGCTGCAGGCTACAGTGACATCATCTACGAGCTTGCACGAGTCCCCGAGACCAACCTACAAGCTCTGGATGTGGATGAGCGGTGAGTGCGAACACATACGCCTGTTATGGCTTCACATCTTATCATTCGTATCAGCTCCGCATGTTGTCTGTATGTCTCATCAGCCAGCTTTCATCTCTTTCATGCAATTATGAGATTGACTGCAAGTTTAGACTGAATATCTCCACTTAGTTAGAAGTAGTGAAACTAAATCCAAGAAGAAGCTTATCAAGGCATACCGTTTCTTCCTAAAGTAAGTACACTCCTCACATTTTTGTAAAAATGTTATTATATCTTTTAATGGGAAAACACTGGAGATATGACACTTCAACACTACAATTTAAAGTAGTGAGTGTACAGCTTGTATAACAGTGTACATTTGCTGTGCCCTCAAAATAACTCTGGCAACAAAAATGCTGGCAACTAAAGTGAGTACACCCCTAGGTGAAAATTGTGCCCAAAGTGTCAATATTTTGTGTGGCCACCAGAACTATTTCACAGACCTGCCTTAACTCTCTTGGACATGAAGTTCACTAGAGCTTCACAGGTTGCCACTGGAATCCTCTTCCTCCTTCATGACGACATCACAGAGCTGGTGTGAAACCATGCGCTCCTTCACCTTCGTTTTAGGATGCCCCACATTTGCTCAATAGGGTTTAGGTCTGGAGATACGCTTGGCCAGTTCAGCACCTTTCCCCTAATTTGTTTTTAGCTAGGCAGAGGTCGTCTTGGACGTGTGTTAGGGGTCGTTATCATGTGGGAATGTTGCCCTGCGGCCCGGTTTCTGAAGGGAGAGGACCATGCTCTGCTTCAGTATGTCACAGTTCATGTTGGCATTCATGGTCCCCTTGATGAACTGTAGCTCCACACAGCCGGCAGCACTCATGCAGCCCCAAACCATGACACTCCCACCACCATGCTTGACTGTAGGCAAGACACACCTGTCTTTATACTCCTCACCTGGTTGCCACCACACACGCTTAACACCATCTGAACCAAATAAGTTTATCTTGGTCTCATCAGACCACAGGACATGGTTCCAGTAGTCTTCAGTGAACTGTGTAAAGGCTTTCTTGTGCATCATCTTTAGAAGAGGCTTCCTTCTGGTTCCCCTACCTCTCCCCCTCCTCACCCCTTTAACCTCTGCAGCAATGCTGGCAGCTCCTATGTCTATTTTCAACCTCTGGATATGACGCTGAGCACGTGAACTCAATGTCTTCGATCAACCATGGCGAGGCCTGTTCTGAGTGGAACCTGTCTTGGTAATGGCCTTGGCCACCGTGCTGCAGCTCAGTTTCAGTGTTTTGGCCACCTTCTTATAGCCTCGGCCATCTTTATGTAGAGCAACAATTCTTTTTTTCAGATCCTCAGAGAATTCTTTGTCACACATTGCCATGTTGAACTTCCAGTGACCAGTATGAGAGAGTGCGATAACACCAAATTAAACACACCTGCTCCCCATTCACACCTGAGACCTTGTGACACTAACGAGTCACATGACACCGGGAAGGGAAAATGGCTAATAGGGCACAATTTGGCCATTTTCACTTAGGGGTGTACTCACTTTCGTTTCAGCGGTTTAGATAATAATGGCTGCATGTTGAGTTATTTTGAGCAGGTTGTTATACAAGATGTAGACTGACTACTTTACATTGTATCAAAGTGTCATATCTTAAGTGTTCTTCCAAAGAACAAAAATGTGAGGGGTCTACTCACTTTCGTGAGGTACTCTATATACCAGTGAGACCTAGGAAGACTTCAGAGCTGTAATCCCTCGGTTGTAAACTGTAGCTAGACCTTCCTGTCAAAATGCACCTTTCACTCATTGCTACTATCCATATAGAGAAACCAAGCAGCCATATTGAATTGATCCTTTTAATACATTTTTTAATCATGCCTCTAAAAACCAGTGCATTTATCTATTTGGCATACAGTACTTCTCACCCAATCATTTCTCGCCCATTCATGCTGAAGTATTATGGAGTGTTTCACCCTGGACTGCTTTGTAGATTACAAGGCAGCCAATCAGAACAAAGATCGTTTACACAGCCTTAATGCCTCAATGACAAAAATAGCCTGTTTAATTCCAGGGGTGAAAGTGAGGAGGTAAAACATACATGTTATGTTATATAAGCTCACCGGACAAAAAAATAGTCACCTTGGATGTTTAAGGTGGTTGTAACTTAAGGCTCCTGCAGAGGATGATGGGGCTATAAATGCCTGTAGGGTGTGTGACAGGATTCCTAGACTGAAAAAAACCTTGGTGGTACATTGGTAAAAAGGAGTGATTGCCTTTGAGTGTCCTCTTCTCAGAACTGGTCCAGGAAAGACGTCCACCAAGTCTGTCCCAACTGCGCAATTCTTTGATGCAAGAGTGTCTGAACCTCGATGTGGCCTATATCCAGAAACTTGTCCAGTCTGTCCTAGTCCTGTTATTTGTGGTCATAGAGGTATTACACACTGTTAAGTACGTTTCAGTCACAGGTGCTTATTATATTATGCAGAAAGAAATGAATTATTATTATTTTTGGTACATAAAGAGAATAAAATGAGACATTATCTGCTTCCTAGACTTTTGTACCATCTCGTTTACACAGAAGATTCCTACCATCATGCTCACAGATTGTTGACATTGCAGGCAAGCATTGTTGTGCCTTAGATCTACCATGAAATGAACTCAATCGCTCTGTGTAGTTCTGCTCTGGTGAAACCTCAAACCACAGAGGTACCCAAATAAACTCTTTCGAAACCAGAAGGCATGGTCGAGCCTTGAGAACTAGGCAGCTGGTGTTCTACCCAAAACATCCAACTGCATGACTCTAGCTTAATTTTCTTCAGCTTCGTTTTTGTTGCAGCTTCAGAATGTGTTATTTGATCATTTGTAAACCTCAAGTTCCCTGGTCATGATGTGAACATGCTATGACGCATGCTATATTCTCAACAGAAATGCTCCAAAACAACTTGCTATACTGACATGTATTAACGTTTAGAACATTTTCCCCTCTCTCAGTTACCATCTTCATCATGTTCTTGCTTGTGATGATAATGATAAGGGCCGTATGTACAGTACAGTGCAGAAAACAAAAAACAGCCTTTGTTTATTTCATTTCCGGTCATAACAACACTAAGCACACGCTCTTTGTCTGAGGAGGAGACTTCTTTGCTGATTCTGTGGTCGTTTCTGAGAAAAGAGGACAAACAGAGAAGCTGCTGATGTTCTCAGAACAGTGGAATGACCACCCCAGAGTCCAGACCACAGCATCACTGAATGTGTTTGGAGTAACTGTAGACTTCTGAAAGCCAGCCTCCTTGAAGGAATGGAAGCTGTAATAAAGGCTGGACCCATTAAAGGTTTTGACATTATACACTCATGATTAAAAGAATAGCTACACAAATAGTTCCACCCAGAATTAATCAACCGTCAGGAGTGAATCTTGGTGGGGACGTTTGACTTTGGTGAGACATGCAAACGATTCAAGTTTTACGCCACACATGTGGCATAAGCAAGGACGGGCCTATTGCTGAAGCTGACTGACCCAACAGCCACGATTGCAGACATTCAGGATGCAGTGATGCCTCCATGAGTCATCTTGTTTAACCCTAACCCTTGCCAGCACTGTTGGCAGACAGCTGCATGCCTGCAGACGCCCGCCCTTAATACCACATCAACTTCATCAAAGATTGCAATGGTGTCGTGCCAGACTGCCATGGAGTGACTCAGAATGGCAGCAGGTCTTCAGTGACGAGTCCCGCTTTTGAGCGGAGACGACTAATGAATCCGCACATAGAGGCACTGCGGTCAGTCCCAAGATGAACAGCTTGTTGTGTCGCGTCACACGTCCAGAAGGCCTGGTATCACTCCGCATTCAACCCAACCATGATATCTGCAGGAACTGTGTGAGAATATTTAAGCTGCATGAGTTAGATTATCACGGGACACCATTAGGAACCTCTATAACTGGCATGTTGCTTTAACAAAATGGGGCCTGACTTTATACTGAGAGACACTACTTCTGTATGTGTAGCTCAATAAATATTGTCCATATAAATCTAAATTTATCATCATTTATTGATCCTAGTAACCTTATCCTCCTTCCCAACAGTATTGCAATCCCACACTTCCGTCTGGGTTAAACTACTCCTTTGATGATGAGTGTATTTAGTAGTAAATGGAAAGTACCTAAAGGCTATTGTAACTGGTCTTCGACTATTGCACCGCACTGTATATTCATTGTCTATTAATAGTTTAGGAACGCTTCCTTTTATGATATTCTGACTAACACTTGTTTACTCTTTCGGATGCTCATCAAAGGGACTTCCTTGTCATGTAGAGCTGTTTCCCCTTAAATGATGATTTCACATTTTTCCAAACTTCTGTTAAAAGGACTTCTTTTGGCCCAAGTCTGAAAGGTTGTAGCACTGATGAGTGCTGACATCTGAACAGGGGGATCAAATGTGTGGGTTTTGGCACAAAGTAGATATATCTCATCTGCACAGCTGTAAGAAAATGTAAGTGAACCCTTTGGGATAACAGGGATTTCACAGACAAACACAATCTAATTAAACTAATAACACCCAAACAGCTGTACTTTCCACATCTTTTATCGAGCACGGTAAGGGACCCCTAGAACCTGTAGATCCTGTCGCTGCTAATAGGATTTTAACAATACTGAGAGGGAATTTCGGACCATTCCTCCCTAAAATTCCTTCGCCGATGTGTTTCAGTTCATCAGTATTGCTGTGATGTCTTGCTTGTACAGCATTATTCAGGTCATACCACAGCATTTCGATAGGGTGAAGGTCTCTGAACCTGAAGAACTCTGACCTGGCCATTCCAAAACTCACATTTTCTTTTCTTTACCCATTCGTCACTTGCATGCTTCGGGTCATTATCCACTACCATCTCTTTGGTTTGTGGTCAAGAACTGCTGCCCTGTACATTCCCCTGTTGTTTTGATAGATTCACAGTTTCCTCAATGATTGGAAGGCATCCCTGAAGTAGCACAGCAGCCCCCAACCATGGTACTCCCTCCACCATGCTTCACAGTAGGGATGAGGTTTTGGTGTTGGTGCGCACTGTCCTTTGTCCTCTAAGCCTTGTGCTTTTAGCTAAAGAGTTCCACTTTTGTCTCATCTGTCTGTAGAACATTTTCCCAGATGCACTGTCAAACATCCAGGTGGTTTTGGGCAAACTTGAGACAGGGTGCAATGCTGTCCTGGACAGTAGTGGGTTCCCTTGTGGTGTCCTTCCATGAACAGCGTTCTTAAGTGATTTTATAATAACAGACGTGTGAACGGTTTTTGCAGTTTGTTATCTTCTGTGGATCTTTTGATATTAACCTCTGGTTCTTTCTCACCATTTTTGGGATGGGCCGTTATGTTCTTGATATTGTCTTAACAGGACTTCCACTCCCAGGAAGTGTAGCAGTAGTCCTAAATTTGTGTACAATTTCTGTAACCAGGTTCACCCAGGTGTTCAGCGAAGCTTTTGTAGGGTTTTCCAGCTTCATGCGTCGTTTGAGGTCTTCTAAAAGTTTTTTTGCATCAGGGCATGGTTCACACTTGCCTGTCTTGAGAATAATAGCTTTGTCAGTAAGCA
>JAMWET010006286.1:270000-342500 GCA_024036415.1 Prochilodus magdalenae
ATACACATGTGTAGAGTTCTCATGATTTAATTGGCCATAACAACTTTATTAGCAACTGATTTCCACCAAATTTGTTTTGCTCTAACCTTCAGACACTGGTTAATCTAGGTTGCAAGGAATGCTCACAAGCTCAAGTATAGATATTGTTTTATATCTGTGACTGTGCTGGTTAGCTGTCTGGAGCAGCAGGTCCAGACCTGGTCGGCGCCTGACGTCAAAGGGTTTTAGCATGTATAAAGCACATTTAGAAAATTCATAAAGTCCCCCAAAACACAGAAAGTGTGCACAGAAAGTGTACATGCAGTGCTTACCTAGCATTAACAGCCATCCTAAATAAATGAATAGAACTACTTTACATCAGCTTAATGACCTCAGTATATGCTATTAAATAACTTAATGAATATTATATCAACATAATAATTTTTTTTTCTGAAATATTACACACTCATCATCAAAAGGAATAGTTACAGTGCTATTGGGAAGGAAGATAAAGGTTACCAGCAACAATAAATGATGATATATTTAGACTGATGTGGGCCATATTTACTGAGCTACACATACAGAAGTAGTGTCTCTTAGTTTTGCAGTTTGCAGACATCTCAGGATGGACTTGTACAGGTTCCTAATGGTGTCCTGTGATAAACTATCCCATGCAGCTTGAATATTCTCTCATGGTTTCTGCAGATAGGGGTGGAAATGAAGTGGCATTAGGCCGTCTGGACACGTGAGACACGTGATAAACCCTTTTGGTGCTGACCACGGTGCTTCCACACATGGTCTCCACCACTGTCGCTGCCATTATAAGTCATTCCATGGCAGTCTGGCACGACACCATTGCAGTCTTTGGTGATGTTGATGTGATGTGTAGGACAGTCATCGTAACAGTCTGTGTGCATGTAGTCCAGGGTTATGTAGTCCAGGCTTGCAGCCATCTAGTAACAGGATGACTCATGGGGGGCATCACTGCTCGCTGAATGTCTGCAGTTGTGGCTGTTAGGTCAGTCAGGTACACCGATAAACCCCGTCCTTGCTTACATCACATGAAACTTAGTTCATTACCATATCTCACAATGTCAGACCTTTATCCATTCCTGTAGACTGATTTCAACTATTTGTGCATCGTTTTGATGATGAGTGTAAAACAAAATAATTGTTTATTTTTATTTTCAAAATGACAAACAACCATTATTCCAAAAGCTGACAGTATTTACTGATACTCACAGTAGGCTTTAATATGAGATTAAATATACAAAGTAAATGAAACACAATAGACAATGTAAAAATATGTTACATGCATGTCTTACAAGACCCACAAGTGTATAGAGCTGTATGGTATAATATAGGATATAGAACATAGAATATAGAAGAGCTGGAAGAGCATTGCCAGGTGGTTTAGGCTTCAGTATCAATATTGGAAAAGGAAAACAGATATAATCTTACCACAGTTGAGTCTCAAACCATAGTTATATCAAAGATTCACCATTCATTCACCTCAGCGCAACACCCTCTCTAAACAGTCCATTCTCCTTCTGTCCTCAGTCTCTTTACCACCTGATCAAGTCTCTCAAGGAGTGAAGAAGTCCAAATCTCTGCCCCTCAGCTCTTTGGGACGCAGTCTAGCTGGACTTCCACCTCCCTTATCCTCCAAAATCCAGAGGCCGAGCGTACCTCAGAGTCAGTCTCTGTGCTCTTTTCCTGCTCCTCTGACCACCGAGCCCCTACGGAACATGCAAGTTCTTCCCGCAATCCCTCCTCAAAGAAAACGCAGCCCCTCGCCTCCAAAACTCCAGAAGACACCTCAGAGTAGCTCGGACAGCTCTACCTGATGGATCTTCAGTTTACTAGTGATAACAATGAAGGGGGTGACCTCTGCATAGCCACGTGTTGACTGACTCCTCTCTGTAAACTTCAGCTGATTCTACTCTTCAGGTTTGATTGCATTGTTTAAAGCAAAAGCTGCATGTGCTCAGGAGTTGCCAGTCCATTTCTTGAGAAGGAAGAGAACTGAAACTCCTTTACAGAGCATAGCTAAGATGTCTGATAAAGTTTATGAACCTATCAGTCTATTTTTTCAAGCATTTTTACAGAGTAATTTTTGATTGGTTTTTGTCTATGGCATGCACTGTGTACTCTCTGGTTTTCTGGTTTACTTTGTAAACACTTAAGCCATGTGGTTTGAGTGTCTAACATGAATGTTTTAATGATCGATATTAATAAATGGAGTATCTCTGGCCTCTTTTTGCAAGCCAGAAAAATGATTTGGAATTGTTATTGCTTAGAACAAAATTGTTATGTCACTGGAAATAGGAAATAGGGTCAGTTGATCTGAACTTATTTGGAACTACATTTACATTTAAGGCATTTAGCAGACGCTTATCCAGAGCGACTTACAACCGTGCTTAGTGTTCCACTGGATAATATTCCAGCTAGTACAGAAGTAAATAAAACAGAAGTAATTATAAACAATATTAAAGGGGACTTCCCTCACTCACCTTCTAACCTGGTTCATCCTTCTGGCTCGCAGGAAGCTGGAGCCCATCCCAGTTTTCAGTGGGCTTATGCATGTCTTCGGACAATGGGAGGAAACCAGAGTACCCGGGGTAAACTCCACGTAGACACGGGGAGGGAGAGCATGCAAGGTCTACACAGAAAGGCTCCCAGATGCCCCAGGCAGGAATTAACCCAGGCCCTTCTGAAACAGATTAGATGCTTACATTTTACAAATTTTACCAAAACAAAATATTTTTCATACAGTTTCATACTGTGCATATGTATTCATCCTCTGTCTACTAGAGCTCCTGTGTCCGTAAACCCGTAAACCAGTGTGCTCTGACTGGTCAACTTGCCCAGTCTGTTCTAATCAGCCCACCGTCAGAGCAGCGTCCTGGTTTTCAGTGCTTGTTTTTCTGGTATATGATGATTGTTCAAGCCACCTTTTTGGTTATTACACCATCCCTCGAAAGATTTTAAAGGGTTATTTTAAATTTAATGTCACAAGACATGCCTCCATCCAAGAACATATATATATATATATATATATATATATATATATATATATATATATATATATATATATATATATATATATATATATATATATATTTCTTTACATGTTTAAATTAATTTTATCAATGAAAAATATATACAGTATATACATGTTTACATATATAAAGAAGCATATTTGGTTGTTTCATTTATGTGCCAAAATAGTTTTTTTCTCGCTTGTTTCAGCACAACATTATGCAGTAAGACTACGTTTATTAAATCAACTCTGGACCAGGGGACACTATAGCCTGCATGTTTCTCTGTTCCACTACACCTCATTCAAACAGTCAATTTGTTATCAAGCAGCTGCACCAGTTAACACCCTGTCGCTCATGTGAATGACGTGTGTTGGAGCAGGGAGGTATGTAAAAGACCGGGGCAGGGCAGGGGCTCCCCAGGACCAAGACTGAGGACCATTACGTTCTCTTAAGTTTTGAGTGCACTGAGAGATGGGATGTACAATTAAGACAAGAGTCAAACCATGATATAACAGGAAACCAGCACAAAAACTTGTTATGGGAGGAAGAATTGGGATCGGGCAGTTAAGGTCATTCCATGTGATGGTGAGGTTCAGTGGGCTTGATGAGAGCGACAGACACCTGTGATGTGTGCGGGGGAATTATGGTGACAGTGTGTGGGTGTGTGTATGGGTGGGTGTGTGTCAGGAAGATGAAGAGTACTAATGACGCATTCACTGCTTTCAGAGGTTCCTCACAGAAAAGTCATCAGTGTGCTTTTGCAACTAGAACAGCACCGGGATTGAACCGATTCCAGTCTCCAATGACATTCAGATGAACAGAAGCATATGTGCACATACAGACTAACATTGCCACGCAGGCACATATGCGTGCACACACATTCACAGTCATTTGGTTGTTGTGTATATACAGAAAACCACATTGTTTTATTACACTAGTGGCACGTTGTTGCCTTAGGTCATCAAACCAGCCCTTAAAAAAGTTGCAAAATGTTGAAAAATGTTGAAAAATGTTGAATGACTGATGTAACAACAAGGAACTCCCAAAAAGGGAGGTGAAATCATTTTAAACCACATTCTGTTGGTTTACTTAAAGTGATTTTTTTTTAAATAAGTAATTTACTTTCAGTTTATAATCAGGGTTGTAGTTTTTGTGCGATGCGACTTCCTATTGAAGTCTTTGGGGCTGTTCAAGGAACAGCATTAAACTGAATGGCCTACTTTTTATAAACTATAACTGATGACTCATGAAGAAAAATGTTTCGAGCATATGGTGGCCTGGAAGAGGCGGAGTAATGTTTTTTAGTTTAAATGTCATACTTGTTAAAACGTATTTATCTGAAACATGCAAATAGGGTGCTGGAAAAGACACTGTTTACTGCATTACTTACAGTTTGACTTAAATAAGGGTATTCTACCACTTGCAGGAGTGGTGGCTAAATGAGCACGAACATGCTGTTATTAGTACAGTTCATTTAAGGCCTCACTAGCTGATATTTGGTAATTGACATGGAACTTGGCTTGCCAGTCCTTAATATAGCCACTATACAAGCCACTAAACCATTTAACCATCAGCCAAACATCTAAACGGCCTTTCAGAGCTAAACTAACATAAGTGTTGGGTGAGTTTTGGTTAGTTTACTCATACTGTATATCAAAATAACACCCTACAATTACACCCTACAAAAAGTGACCAGATTTCCAATACAGAAAATTTCCAGGCTGATTGATAAAACTGGGTTCTAATACCTTCAATTAAGAAAATAATAAAAATGAACATTTTTTAACATTCAGTGGTTGCTGGAGCCCATAAATCATATTCCTATTAAAGGTTTAACAGTAGGAAAATATGTCTCCCATGGATACAGAAAAGAGACACATGGCTGTAGCTCAATATTCAGACACTAAACTCAAAACCCTGGACTGCACCAGACAGAGACGGCTGTTGTCAACATATGCTGTGTATCATAGACTGGGAAAGTAATGCAAATGTGAAAATGATGCACTATATGTATATGGAACGTTCAAGTAAACTGTTCGTCTGTACAATTTAGGTAGCAGGGCTGTTACCTGGTAGTATGATGAAGTCCTGTAAACCCCATCCCCCCCTTTCTCTCTTGGTTTGTGGTAATGATGTGGGCCCACTAGACACGCTAGGTGGTTAGTAGATAACAGGAGGCAGTCGTCTCTGTTGGTCAAAACCAGCGCAATGCAAGACGTCTGCTCTGTTACTTTCTGATGTGTTTTTAATTCACAGTTGAAAACGGGGACAATTCTGAGGACAGCCGGGGACAGTTCACCAAAAATGGGGGCTGTCCCTGTAACCTGGCGTGGTCTGATCACCCTGCTTACTATGCTTTCTTCCTAAAGAATAATATAATCAGTAATAAACTATAGCTACATGACTCAATATAGAAAAAAATGGATTTAATACACATATATATGGTTTATTACACATTTACAGCATGTCAACCAAAACATCTTCACTTATATATCTTTCTATATATAAACACACACACACACACACACACACACACACACACACATATATATATATATATATTTATATATATATATGTATATATATATATATATGTGTGTGTGTGTGTGTGTGAGACGTAAGCAAGGATGGGCTTTATGACTATACCTAACTGACCCAACAGCCACATTCCGAAAGCAGTGATGCCCTTGATGCCCTCTACCAGTCATCACCAGCACCACTGGGAGTCAGCTACATGATACAGGACTACATAGACTGTGACGACGACTGTCCTTAACACCACGTCAACGTCATCAAAGACTGCAATGGTGTCGTGCCATGGAGTGACTCAGAATGGCAGCAGGTCATCTTCAATGACGAGTCCCGCTTTTGTCTTGGTGAAAACGACCAACAAATCCATGTGTGGAGGACTGTGGTCAAGGCCAAGATGAATGGTTTGTTGTCACACATCACACGTCCAGAAGGCCTGGTGTCACTCCACCTCCACCCCTACGGCAAGATCTGCAGGAACTGTGTGACAATATTCAGGCTGCATGGAATGGATTATCACAGGACACCATTAGCAACCTCTACAAGTCCATGCTAAGACAGCTGGCACGTTGCGTTAAATTTCGCATCATGTATTGTTCCTGTAATCTTCATACGAATAGCATTGCAAACCGACACTTCCTTCAGGGTGCAACTATTTTTTGACGATGAGCGTATGTTATCAGTTTGTAGATTTTTGTTCTGACAGCATGGATATGTAATTGCAAGGAGGAGAGACGCTGTTTCCCTTTTTGCATTAGATGTTTTCCTCCGTTGTAGCTTGGGGCGTCTTTTTGATCATACTAACTGAAATGCACTATTAAAGAGTGTTAATGTGTAAAATAAATTTTAATGACCATTCTCGCACCATTATTTAATAATTTAAATACAAAATTAAAACTTCTGTGTAAATGAATGTCAGTGCTAGTGTACCACGTGGGGGAAAAAAAACAATAGAACAGAATTTTCATTTTCATTTTGAGCCAAAAACAGTAAAATTCATACGTAAGAACACACTGCCAATTTACCTATTACATTTTATTTTTTTCCCTGTGATTTGTTTTTGTCTCTGACATAGCTCCATATACCAGGTCCCTCGTGCTCCCCATCTAAACAGTTCAGCCTGGAGTAGGGGTCAGTGGAAATACACTCCAATTTCTTCACACTGAGTCACTATTTCGCAGAAGGATCGTGCCTTCTTTCTCTTCATTCCTGCTCAAACACCAGCCCTCCCTTTCCCCTCGGAGGACGCTTTCTGGTAGTGGGTGGAGATTGACGGGAAATGCATTAGAAAATATCTGACGTGAGACCTTTCACAGACTGACAGGACAGCCGGCGAATCGCGGAGAGGGAATCTTCGCCGTCTAAGGGCTGATTTCCTGGGCTTGGTACGTGCACAGATCTATAGAAAATAAGGACCGTCACGGGCGGGAATGAAGGCTTATCACACTGACTTATGAGTCGCGTGACTGAGGAACACAGACAGTGACGCGACTTCCGGGTTCATATTTCTGAGGACAGCAAACTTGGAACACGCATAACAGGCCAAAGATGGTATAACAACAAGGCGAAGAGAATTAGTAAAGGCTTCGTACAGGTTTCGGGGACTTCTTGGAAACAAGGACAACATTTGTGGATATGTGCTGACAGGCGGTTCGACATTTTGAAGGTAATGTAACGTAAGGTGCTAGTTTTGCTTAACAGAGGTAGCGTAGCTTAATTGCTGCTCCCTGCTGGCTGCCCTCGCATGCATTTTTGCCCAGCTAACTTTGCTAATACTTATCCGGGGATAGATTAAATATGGGCTGAGGGCGAAACGGCCTCGTCTTAAACGTCACTTCAGATAAAAAATCGTTTTTGCGTTGGGAAGTCGTAATTTAGCGAATGGTATGGCACCTGCTATCGCGAGTTGTTGATAAAAGACGCTGAGGGGCTCTAATGCTGTTTGGCTAACGTTCCGCAACCCGTGGACTCACTGCAGATGTGATGCATGTGTTCCCTTATTAAAAGATCGATTTAATGATTTTAATACTTCATTAAAATACGCCATTAACTAACTAAATAAATAAAAATGAATCAATAAATAAATACAGGAATAAGCAAACATGTTAAATGATATGCCTAAAATGGACCTGGTGTTCCCGTAGTCCCCTCAGTCATGGCCCCATTAGTCAGAGCCGTGTTGGTTCCTTCTGCTGGAGATTATATATGGGCCCATTTCTAGACGCCAAGGTTGCATTTTGGGATCACTGTATTCAGCACAAAACAGTAAAGTAAACCAGATCTGGTCTGAAAGGATTCCAGTACTGTAATTCTACGACTAGGGCCAATTTTAAAGAGTGCAATTTTTAAATCGCAGTTTTAATTTATTATAGCCTCTGTTGTCTGTGTATCTCCTCTTGTTAAAAGTAGAAAGTAATAGCTTGGGGCTGGTAAACCAACTGTAGGGATTTTAAACCCAGCAAATAACTTGTGTGCTGTGTAAATCAACGCAACCCTAATTAACAGGCTGTCTGTCTGGCGGGTTAACTGGCTGTGTTAAAGCCTCAAGCTTTACGATGGACACGTTTGTCTTTATAGATGAAAACAGGACTGCCTCTTAATTTATAGAATATTATCACAGTTCACATCGCAGCTGTAACATGGATAAGAAAAATCTGAATTTTAGTACTTTAAAACTTTTTTAAACAGGTTTTCTGCTGCCCAGAATGATGAATAGAGCTGTATAGCTTCTAATATAATACAGTGTAATATAATAAATATAATATAATATAATACATGACTTTCCCTCTGGGATTAATAAAGTGATCTGTCTATCTATTTATCTAGCTATAATAATAATTTATATACTAATAATAAGGCTCATATTTTCTTATTTCAAACGTGGTGATGAAATCTTAGGCAACTTATAAAACAGATAGAAACACATTAAAATCCCTTTAAAAAGCCGTTTAAATCCCAGGCTTTATACGCACTAAGACTTATTATTCAGTAACTGCAAGGCCGCTGTAAAGAGGTTGGATTATTCTAAGGTTATAAGCATGTAGTAACACTTTTACAAGGTTTTGTTTTGCCTTAGAATGCTAAACGTTAAAAAAAATTTGCAAATGTTTCTCCTCTACACTGTTTTGGAGTCACAAACTACAGATCAAAACTACAGTAAATCAGTATTTTAGCGTTACTGGAGCTGGAGGTACCACACAGACAATACAAGGGGTTACTACACACCAGCTACATGGGACTTTTGGAGTCCAGCCTCTCAGGAAGACAATAGGTGACAAGTGTGCAGACGAAAGGCAAACTTGCAGTACACAATTCAGTCAAGCTGTCTCATCTTTTAACTCTCACATCCTGTGTAACTGAGACAGCTTGCTGGACTAAAGTGACTACAGATAGCAGAGTACTGTGCAGATTTACCACATAGTAATATAATAATATTAATAATAATACTACCTCAGTTCCATTTTGATTTTCAACATTTCATTTCTATTATCTGTTTAGTTTGGGACTATCTGGACAGCTTTTGTTACTGATCATGCTGCTGAAGGTTTTTTATTCTAACGAATGAAATGAGACAATTAATGAATGAAAAGGTGAGGTGAATAGCTGCTTGCAAAGTCAAGCTTCTAAGCCAACTGGTGCTAGACGCATTAAGGGAATCAGTTCTGTAGGTTTTTTCTGTTTTCCTTTTGGCAGTATTTTTACTTGTGTGTGGTTTTAAGTTAATCTGCATATCTCTGTTAAGTACTGCTTGATCTGTGTCCGATCTGTAGTATCAGAGACAGAAAAAAAACATAATCCTGTTTTGATAGTTCAGCGAATTATAAATACCAGTAGAGACCACATACAGCCATATTTAAAACTTTAGGGGCCTTTTGTCAAATAACATGCTTTGTTTATTGTCTTATTTCACAAAATACAGTTCTGCACAATCCTCATTTTTTTAAATTAATGTTTTTACTGTTTTGCACAGCTTGTTAAATATAAATTGTTAACATGAGTTTGCAGAAAAATGCTATATTTAGGTTATATAGTTACGTAGGATTATTGTCACTTAAAACATCAACAAAACACAAAATAAAGTAAAAAAAAAAAAAAAAAGTCATGTGACCAGAGCTATTCAGGGGATTTGTTTGAGGCTGCCTGTATGCTTGTACGTATCTCCATCTAGGGTTAAACAGTAGACTTGAAAAAGTCTTTATGTAACAGTGTGATTGGTAATACAGTGGCAGTGGACAGAGTTGGTCTTACATATAAAGGAGAAACCTCACCTTCACCCTCTGCTTGCATTCCGTGCCTTTGTCATTTCCTTTCTGTTGTTTGTGAAGTCAGTTGTAGTCAACTTGATACACATTGTACATTTTTACCTTTCATTGTTTCTTTTTTTGTGTTGAATTTGATAGTTGGTCCTGCATATAATTAAAAATGATGTTTTCCAGGTGTTGACAAACGACATCACAATGAGAACTTCACTACAGTCCTCAGTGCTGATCTTCTTTATATTCTTCGACTATGCATTTGGTAAGCAAATTGTTATATACTGATATAATGGAAATGAAGGGATCTATTAAACTGTCAGATCATCTTATCAAATGATAATAAGATAATAATAATAATAATAATAATAATAATAATAATCTTAATAGGATAATTCTCTGACATCTGGTATTACTGAGCTGCTGTACTGTATTGTAAATTGTACTGTAATTGGTCCTAAAATGCATTTGAATATATTTTGTCATAGTTGCAAAATGTTAAGTAGTGCTAGTCTAAATTGTAATTAATATATATATATATATATATTGTGTGTGTGTGTGTATGTATGTGTGTGTATATATATATATATATATATATATATATATATATATATATATATATATATATATATATATATATATATATATATATATATGTATATGTATGATTCCACAAAAATAACAGACAACTTGTATTGTGCCTTCTGTCCCCAGGTTTCTTTCCGCCGGACTGTGCAAAAATACATCCAGACTCTGCAAATAAAATTCCAGTTGAAATGGGAAAGGAATTCACAGCTACCTGTATTCTTACCCAAGATGACTTGTACACCTCAAAAGACATTGTATGGTCCATTGGAAATGTAACCCTTTCGCGAGAGCTGTACAAGATAATAAATAAATCAGCTGTTTCCGTCACTGTAAAAGTCAGTGGTGACATGAAAAATCCCTTAAAGTGTACCGCTTCCACAGGCACGCAGTCATATAGCCCATCATGTATGTATGGGATCTACCTTGATAAAGGATGTAAGTATTTCTTCTTAATTGTGCCTTTTTGCTCATAACAAATTTGCTGTCGTTCTGTATGAATGTGGGTTTCTGTAGCTGTGCGTTTAAATGTATTTACCTTTTGGGAAAACAGTAGTTTTTTCTGTGTGATTTGATTGTTATTATATTTGTTTATGCTCAAAGTGTATTATAATTTATTTATTGTGGCATTAATGTCTTTCAGATCCACCAATAAAACCAAAGAATCTGACGTGTGTTGCTGTTCAGGATGGCGATCAGTTGTCCCCTAACTTGACATGTTCATGGGATCCAGGGACAAGAAATCCACTTATTTTAACCAACTATACGCTCTATGCACAGTTAGTATGGGTCCTTGCATTTCATTTACATTTTAGGCATTTAGCTGATGCTCTTATCCAGAGTGACTTACTAAGATATTGGTGTAGCTCAGCATTTACTACCTAGACTAGGATTTGAACCCCCGTCTCCTACATGGGGTGTTAGCTCCTTGGTGGGTAGAGGTGTTAACCGCTGAGCCACACCAACAACCTTGAAATGGATCATACTGAAATTTGAGTATATATATATATAAATAAAGGAAAACTATAAAAGATTAGTTTTTTTTTTGGATAAAAAATGTCCTTTTAAAAAACTCTTCATGGATCTGGACCAGCGTTACAAATAAATGTTACATTTATTTGTGTTGGCAAATGCAGTACGATAAATAAAATTTAGCACAGTAGCCTAGTGTTGCCTAAATGTTGTGCTGTTCCAGATTACAATAAATTCATCATCAGATACTGGTTTGAAGATACTGGTCTAATCTAAACGTCTGCCTGATGTCTGTATTTCTAATTTAAGATTCTGATATTACAGAGCATGCCTAATGGACTGTTGAGGGGTATTCTAAGTTTTGAGAATATTATGTAATTTGTCTTTTTTTCCTCTTTTTTTCCCCCATAGAACGTTTGAGATGCTTAGTTCTTCTAGTAGTAAACCACTCACGAGCAGTCTCACTGTCAATTTAAATACATATCCCAGTCATTCATCGTTTACCATCGGGTTGAGAGTGACGAATGCATTGGGGAGCGTGACTTTAGAAGAAAGCATACATGAATCAGAAGTTTTTGGTATGTGAGAGAAACGTAACTTCAGGTCAATGCATAATATGAATGTGTTTTCATGCAACTCAAAATGTTGTGAAGTTGAACTGATTCCTGTTTCTTCTTTTTTCCAGTAAAACCAAACCCGCCATTACATGTGAGGCTTATTCCAGAGGACAGTTTTCCAAGGTCTTTAATGCTTAACTGGACACATCCCATCACACAACAATGCTTAAAACTAAAGTACAACATCAGATACTGCATAGCAGGCTCCAGCGTTTGGACAGAGGTAACTATGAGCTTCCCAAGTACTGTATATAATGGTAAATAATTTTTCTGAGGAGTGAATCTAATACATTTACATTTACGGCATTTAGCTGACGCTCTTATCCAGAGCAACTTACAAGGTTAATGATTACAGGTAGGCCAACGTAGTGTTAGGAGTCTTGCCCAACCTTGCTGTGGTGTAGCACAGCATAGTTACCCAGACTGGGATTCGAACCCCAGTCTCCCACACGTAGAGGTGGCACCCTGAGTAGTGGTGTTACCCAGTGAGCTACCCCAATATACTAAATAATCCTTGTTTAGAGACTTAATGTTATTACTGCCTAGGTAAAGAAAGCTAAAAGCAGCCAGTAAGCTGTGAATATTTTATTTTTAAGCACATATGCTTTTTCAAAATTTGCCAGCTGAACCTGAATGTGTTGTTCTAGACAGTCTGTAAAGCATTTTTCATATTTTATCTTGTTTGCTAAATTATATTGTGTTTTTGCCTAATTCCAGTTTGTTTAGATGTTCCACAATCACAGTGGAATAGCTTGCAGAATTCGAGTATTGGAAGTTTTTAACTTGTTATAATTTTAGATATCCACAATAGTGCATAGTATAGTCCTGTTTATCTGCAGCATAAAGCAAATTATTACTTAACCAGCCGTCATGGAAATAATACAGTTATTTAGCAAAAATGTGTCGCTACCACAGATACCAGCCAGATTGTGCCATAGAAACTAGATGTTGAATAATTTTAACATGGTGAGATACCGTGTCTGGAAGAAGGTTAACGTTTGAGCCAAAACCACATTCAGTTCCATTTCAAATAGAAAGTTGCACACAAGGTGCTTTATGCTCTTTCAGTTTGATACTGTGTAGCTTCATCACAAGCGGATCTTGGCCTATAGGTTTTGACCTATGACTAGAGCAAGTTTAACGTTAACAATTTTTAAAACCATGTTCTTTCAGGTACCCCAGAACAGCACCAGTGCTTACATTGAGTCCTTCAGACTGCAGTTCCTTCAGCCGTACACTGATTATGTGGTTCAGATGCGCAGCATACATCACAAAGGCTTGGGTTACTGGAGTGACTGGACTTCCAATGTCACTAGTCGTACCCCAGAAGCAAGTAAGTCACTGATGAATGTGTGAAAACTTGAAACATGGAGAGAATGGTAATTGTTTAGTAGACAAATAGGATGTTTAAAGTTATCAGGAAAGAAAGTGCTGCTGAGCAATTACAGATTCCCAAAAGTAATAAGTTTAACAAGGAATTTCACCTGCATTTCTTTATTTTTTGCTTTTCAGATTTTGAGGTGTAAACAAGGTAGAAAAAAGTGAAATAATGAAGCAAAGAGGGGGTTATGTGTAATAGCATGGAGTAAATAAACAGACTTAACTTTATTTACAGTGGTGGCAATGGCAGCCAGGACTAGTGATGTCTATAACCCTTGTGTCCCTATTTTATTATTGTCTCCAAAATACCCTGGCCCATGCATGTCCTCTGCATTTTTATTTGTAATGTTGGTGATGGGAAATGTGGTACATAATGGTTAATGGTGGAAAGAAAAATGACTTTGTCCGTGCAGATATGTTAAAGATCAGTTTTAGGCCAGTATCTTACTTTAGAACTGTGGTAAAACAATGCCATACTCCCAAACGTTCAGTAGTGAGAAGTTTAGTTTCTGCCTGCCCGTAAGCTGTCTCCTGAGGGTCACTAGAACCAAAGCAGCTGCAGAGTCGAGGATTGTTGACTTATGTGTAGTACAATTATGTTTAATACATGTTTTTAAATTCTGTGCCTTTTTCTTAGTCCCGGAAAATGGGCCAGATCTGTGGAGAGTCTATGGAGATAAGGACTCGCCTGTGAAACTGCTTTGGAAGGTGAAATGTTTTTTTTTTTTTGTATTTGTGTGGGTGTATGGGTGTGTTACTTAGTAATGCAGTGTACAAACTCATTTGAAAACTAATATTCTAGGTTGTTTTTTTGTATGTGGTTTATCATAACGTTTCTTTCAATTTCATGTGACAGGATCCCGTGAAGTCCAATGGCAAAATACTGGAATATTACCTCACAATTGGTGAAAATGATACAAAGAGGCTCGGTCCTTTAAATGAGCACCTGTTCCATTTAAAGGGGGAAACAGCCGTAGTCAAATTAAAAGCACGCAATTCTGTAGGGGTGTCTCCGGAGACCACTTTAGTGGTCACGAAATCTGGTTTGGGTATGTTGTTTCAAATATATATGTTTATAAACAATTGTATACTACATTGTATATGTAGACATGTATTAGGTTAAGCATTTCGACAGTCATGGTAATTTTGCCTCTGGACACCACAATGGATTTAAAATGAAGCACTGAAGAAGGTGTAGACTTCAGCTTTAATTTAAGCGGTTTAGCAAAAATACTCCCTCCATTTTTACAGGCTTAAAGGTAATTGCACAGTTGACTCATAAGAAGTTTCATGTGCATGTGTGGCCTGTTCCATTTATTGTTCAACAACAAATTGGAGAGATAAAAGGTCTGAAGTTGATTCCTTGCTTAGTTGGGTTGAGCTCAGGTCATTCTGCCATTTAAGATCAGTCCATTTGTTGTCCTAAGAAATCAATGGGTTGCTTGGACTATATGTTTTGGTTTATTATCCATCTGTTGTGTGAAGCCCCATCCTATCAGTTTTGATATTTCACTCAATCTGAGCTGAAAGTTTAGCTCTGTACACTTCAGAACTCATCCTGCTACCTCTGTCAGTGCTCACATCATCAATACACACTACCTCCACCATGTTGGACCACCATTTTCCATCATGAGAGAAACCCTCTGTAAAGACGTTCTTGGGTGTTTCATGATAATAGACTTTGACAGTAATGCACCATGTAGAATGTCCTTGACTTGACTAGATGTTGTGAAGGGGCTTTCCTTTACCACTGAAGGACCTCCACTTTAGCTGTCTCCTGTAGTCCTCCAGGGGTTTTGGAGTTGGTGACCTCAGCAGTGTCTTCCTGGGGCACTCCTGTAGTCTGTGCTAGCTTTCTAATAAGTTTGTGTGAGGTTTTTTTTTTACCTAATGGCAGCCACCCTCACTTGCATCACTTCAGACCACATGTTGAGTGACCTTTTATCATTGGGGACTATGTAAAAATGGCTGTAAACGTTTAATGAAGGTTTTAATTAATTATATTGAATTAAAGCTGGAAGTCTATGCTTAGTCTCATTTTGATTTCAGATCCATTGTGGTGTACAATGGCAGAATTGTCAAAAATGTGTCACTATCCAAATACTTGTAGACCTGACTGCCAAGGGTTTATTTTGGTTTCTTGGTTTGTTTTGATTTTTATGGTTTTCCCAAAAGGTTTCCATCGTGGAGTAGATCAAGTACTTTACTCAGTGTCTGATGGACAGCTGCAGGTGGATTGGCTTCCACCCCCACACCCCCCCAAAAGTATCTCTGCGTATCTGCTGGAATGGGTGTCCATCCCGGACAAACAGAGGGACTGGCAGAGAGTGTCTGGAATCATGAATAGAACAATCCTTAAAGGTAAGAACTTCTGTACTGAGAGTGGTAGTACCATTTTCTGGATCATTTTTTTTATGTTCTTTTATCTTCAGATTTGCGAATGGCTACAGACCTGTAATTTTTTTATTTACCTATTAAATAATTATATTCAACGTCACAGTTTAATCATGTCTTCCTGTTCGTCTCCATTTTCTTACCTGTACAACCAGCTAGGTTGCAAATTAGCCTGTCCTAGACAGTTCTTATGCCCGTTGTAATGATTTTCCTCAGGAAAAAAACAGATTAGCAGCAGAGCAGACATAACCTTAGGCACGGTTCTCATTGGGTATGTGGTGGCCCTGATCAAAGTTAGCTAAAGTGTTTGCCATAACTGAAAACATCATGATCATATTGAACATACTGTATGACAGTGGTAACCAAACACCAGCGCTGCTCCTGGAGATCTACCCTTCCGGAGGATTAAACTTTTAGCACAGGCTTTAACTCTTTCAGGTCTGTTTTATTAGTCAACTCAGGTGGGTTAGATTTGAGCTGGAGGCGAATTTGAACTGTGCTTTTAGGGGTATTTGTGGGCTGAAGGTTAGGGAACTAGCCTTGTGACCGGAGGGTCGCCGGTTTGATTCCCTGAGCCGACAGTAACTACAAAGAGTCCTTGAGCGAGGCATCTACCCCGCAACTGTTTTTCCCGGCGCCGAGGACAGGTGGATCTGAATGGCTCTAAAACTTTCTACTCAGAATGATTGACCTCACCTAAATAATAAGTTGAATTCTGAAGGTGATCTCCAAGAGCAGACCACTACTCTTGTCATGTATTATTGAGCCTTTGCTGCATTAACTGAAGAATGTGCTTTCACTTTCACCTGTACAGGTAACTTTAAACCGTTCAAACGCTACAACATCACAGTGTATCCGATCTATAGAGAAAAACGGCACAAATCATGGGTTCCAGGGAAGGGTTTCACTGTGCAAGCATATCTCCAACAAGGAAGTATGTACCATTCAGTTTCATTATTATTATTATTTTTTTTTTTACATACATCTGAATGATCACTTGATTTCAAATTGTATTAACGTGTTTACTTGAGGATTCACTGCTGAGGTGTTTCAGGTTTTTTTTTTTTTTTCTAAAAAAATTCTGAGCAAGTTAGCAGTTATTGTTTTTTTAAATCCTGAACCCGAAGGCACCAATCCTGTAATGGAATTCTGCATGTTTTTGTTGTGTAAACGGAAATGTATTTTCTGTTCCAACTTTTAAGTAACATACACCTTCCATATGTCCAGTTCCTCTGAAGGGTCCTTCTGTTGATGTGACCGAAACCAAAAAAAACAGCGCTCTCTTGAAATGGGAGGAGATTCCAATAGACAGTCAGCGAGGGTTTCTCACCAATTACACCATCTTCTACAAAAATGGAGACAAAGAGCAATGTAAGTCTGGTTTGGTTCTTTGGTGAAAACTGCTTCGTTTTCCATTTCACAGTATTACTGCTTGTGCTGGTGCAAAGATAAAATGGCTGTTTATTGTTTGGTCAGGTGGATTTAGATAATCTTGCCCATGCACAGGAAGAAGTGTTAAATTGGGTTTTAGAGTTGTTTATGACCTTTTGTGTCTTACCATTTGATCTGTTTAACAGCTATTGTTGTTGAGCCTGATGTCTACTCATACAAGCTCACAGGACTGGAAAGCGAAAGTCTGTTTGTGGTACATGTCATGGCTTCTAACAAAGAAGGATCAATAAATGGCTCCGATGCCAGTTTTTACACCAAGAAGTATGGTATGTACACCTTTGTCAGGTTTCCTGTTGGTTTTATGATGTAGTATTTAATTTCTTCATTGCACAGCTAAATTTAATCGAATGCATATTCCTCCTTGAGATATTTTTATTGTTTAGAGCCTCTCAGATTGTTAAGTAAAGACATGATCAGTTAAAGACTATCTGCAGGTCTCTGTACAGACATATGAACTGTTCTGAACTGTTAGGTTTCAGGTATATGAACTAAAAGGTCTTGTTTAATTAGGTCTTGGCAAAACAGCTCGGCAGACACACAGCAGGCTAACAGGCTGCTCTACTAAATATTCAGTTAGGCGTTAAGTTAGGCAAAGTTGGAATATGACCTGGAATGTCATTTACAGGATTTAACTGTTTCAGAAGTCTGTGTTTAAGAGTAGCTGGGGTGTAAAGTGAAGGCACACAACTACCAGCTTGGTGAAACACTTCCTTGCAGAAATTAGCAGTGTTGTTCAGGCCTCTTAGTGCATTCAGCACTCTGCATACATGCAAACATGTTGCCAGAATTCAGTGTTTGGATGATGAATAGGATAGTGAGGATTTTTTTAATGTGTAATTTTGAACTGGGTATGACGAGCAGCAGATCTCTAACAAATAAATCAGAATAGCAAGAAAATAGTACAATATTTAGACTTGATTTTAATTTGCATATTTGTATTTGTAACTCGGTGAACCACATAATCTCTTAGCAGTTGCCCCTTTCTGTCTTTTCTGCACAAGAATTAAGATCACCTAGAAATGATAACACTACAACAAGAGATTCTGAAAAACCTTTTTTTCACTGCTCACGAGTATCCGATCTGGATATACAGTGGGATGTAGTGTTGGATGGGGCTTTGGCAAGGTCGTGAAATCATGAAAGCAAAAAAATAGCAATACAAATGACTTCAAATGCAAAACATTTAATAATGAATACCGCAGATAAGGGTGTAACGGTGCGATACAAAACTGGGACAGTGTGCATCGTGGAGGTGTGATGAAGCATCACGGAGAACAGATATTTCATTCTGTACTAATTATGCCTTCTGAAGCAACTGCTTTGTTTAAACACCAACATTTGCAAATGATCAGCTTCAGTCGACACCCTTCTCCAGCACTCTTCCTGCCCACCAGCCCTAGTGTCATCAGTAGGCTTTACATCATTGTGTTACATCATTGGAGTCATCAATTCTGAATAGAGATTTTTAATTTTCAACACCGAATCAATGACCTAGTATGGTGAATCGAATCATGGTCTAAAAGCCGATACTCTGATAATTCTGAATTTACATATTTATTACTGGTCTAACATATGAATCAAGGCATGCATTTTTATACTGTTTCAGTGTTGAAGTCTCCGTGTAGTCTGTTGTTTTTATTATATATTTTGTGTATATTATTTTTCAGTGATTAAAGTTTTTATAACTTACATTCACTATTATTTCACCCACTCCTCCCCCGCATTCCACACGTGAACAGAAAATGTACAGCAAACCCTGTGTCAAAAACCAGCTGCAAGCCACACTATGAACGTCCTGTGGTATTTTGATTCACACATTTTGTCATGAGCTCATGTGCTAGGTGTCCTGGCAGTCATGCAAAAAAAGTGTGAGTTTCATGTGTGAACTTTTTGAACTATGAGAAGGTGTTCTCATTTAGGTAGGTTGCAGCAAACTGTGTTAAACAGTTTCCAGAGAGACCAGGAAACGGATATTTTAACATTGTGAAATACCATGTTGCTTAGTAAGTGTGTAGTAATGAATCTGTATGTTCTTATCTTTTCCCTGGTGAACTGCAGGTGATGGTGAAATCGAGGTGATAGTGGTGTTCGTGTGCTTGGGCTTCCTGTTCTTCATAGTTTTCATAATGATGTTCTCCCTCAAGCACAGAGAAGTGTGAGTCAACAGCCACATGTAACAACATGCTTTTTGCTCAACTTGAAAGAGAAAGCAGAAAGCTTTAAAGTCACCATAAAACTGAAAAAGAAACGTCTCAGTAAAACTGCAGACACAAACAGTTCACAGAATGAATCAATATTTATTTGAAAGTATATTCATGCTGTAAACCTCATTTTAAGACCATCTTATTTTAAGTATTTGTGTGATTATAGCTTAAACTGAACTTCAATTCATAGTTTAAAGGGGTTTTCAATAATGAATCTCTCTTCAGGATTAAGACGCATTTATGGCCGCATGTTCCTGACCCCAAACACAGCACTCTTGCTAACTGGTCACCGGACTGTACCATTAAGGTGAGTAAACTATCAATCTGACTATCAGCCCAGTCTTCTTTTGCACATTTTAGAAGTTTTTTTACTTTGTGTTGGAAGTGCATGACAATATTGGAATCATATCGATTGCGTTATTTGCTTCTGCATGACTGAGGTATAGAAATTTAGTTTAGGCTTATTTCTTATCAGATTGGACTGATATTTCAAACGGACTACACCAAATTGTCTGCATATTTATCTTACTGCATTTGTAGTCTTACAAAATTCTTGTATTTCTCTGTAATGCTGATCCAAGTAGCCAGGTATTTTATTTTATGTCTCAGTATAGGTGGGCAGTATAGCAAACATACTGTATTGCAATATCACAATATACTATATGTCACAATATTTTACTTTGAGACATCTGATCATTTAACAACGGGGATAAACAAACAGCAGGGCTACTTTTTAAAGAATACTATTAACTGTGGTTTTGTGGTTTAAAATATTGGTTTGAATTCAGTCTTCTCTCTTTATAATAAAACTTGCCATTGGTTCTACAAGTTCTTTATATACTCCTGAGACTTAATGTAAATTTAA
Source organism: Prochilodus magdalenae (assembly GCA_024036415.1). Lineage (NCBI taxonomy): Eukaryota > Metazoa > Chordata > Actinopteri > Characiformes > Prochilodontidae > Prochilodus > Prochilodus magdalenae. The sequence continues at coordinate 290,275 of JAMWET010006286.1, forward strand.
TTTGTTTACAGAAGCACATACATAAGTTACATAACTTGCAGTTAATCTACTGTTTAAAAAGTGTTTGAGCACAGAAAGAACCGTGTTGTGCTAAACATGGGCACTTGTTTTTCCACCCCATGTAAATGTAAAGGGCATTTTCTCACTTCAGCTTACTAGCCCAGTGTTGGTGGCGTTTATCAAGGTGTGTGCTTAGTAACGTGATTGGTGCATTTTTGTTTTGTGCCGGGAATTTGCTCGCATGCTTGCTCTTATACCTTCCTACGTAGCTAAATATCTTCCCACAAGAGAGCAGCTCTTTGTTTGCATGTTTCCCCATTAGCACAGACCACACATGCAGTAAACTCTGATCCTAACTGTTTGAGTGTTGGTGCCAACCAAAACAACACTTAAAGGCATGACCTCTTCAGACACCGTCAATTTAAGAACAATAAGCACTTTCCGGTACAGCAGGTACAGCAGAATCGCACAGACCTCGGACTTCAAGATGAATGTGGAAACATTATGATAGTAGGACAGAACAAATACTTTTGCTTATTAATAATTTCTAATATTTATATTCCAATTTTTTTTTCCACAGACGGACACTCCAAAAGAAGCCACGCTGCCTGATGTGAGTGTGGTGGAGGTTGATGTATTTGACAGGAAGTCCTTATGCGAGGAGGACAAAACCATGCTGCCGCTGAAGAAGGACAAGTACTTCTCGGAAGAGCACAGCAGCGGTATTGGCGGATCATCCTGCATGTCTTCCCCACGACAGAGTGTTTCAGACAGCGACGAGGGCGACTCGGGCCAAACCACGGCCAGCACCGTGCAGTATTCCTCTGTGGTGGCCAGCGGTTATAAAGGCCAGACCCCCAGCCTGCAGGCCCCTGTTTTTGTTCGATCTGAGTCCACGCAGCCCCTTCTGGACTGTGAGGAGCACCAAGAGCATCTACTGGACAGCAGTAGCCACCCAAGAAACTCTTACTTCAAAAGAGGCAGAGACCTGGAGCAGCTGCAGCCACAGGAGGCAGAGGAATCAAGCTGCTTCAGTTCAATGGAGGAAGAGGACACGCCCACTCTTACAGAGGACCCCCCAGGCCCTGCTCCTGGATATATGCCGCAACAGAGCGGCTACCGACCGCAGTGAAAGGACTGCGCTATCCCAGTATTAACACAACCCTGTGCCTTCATCTGGTGACCTGATTTCATTTAATGCCTATATTGGTTTAACACTGCTGCTGAATCCAAGACAATGTGTTTAATCCAAGACACCAATCTGTTTAAGGTAAAACAGTTACTGTCATGAGACTTAAATCATACACATGTGCCTAACAAATTCAGTTCTCTTTTGGATTGTGTGTGTTTTTTTTTTTTGTTTTTTGTTTTTTTTTTTCTCTTTCTTTTAACTGAAACCATATTTTTTATATAATGTTCTATGTACAATGTTAATATAGTTACTGATAGTTTTACTGGGTTGGAATACTTTGGTTTGATATATATAATAAGTATGCATTATATAGATTTTTTTTATTTTGATCACATCACGTAGTATGTGAAGAAAGGCTGACTACTGTACATTCTTGTGGCCACAAGTGCTGTTTAAACATGAAGGAGAGTCTTCAGTTCTCCAGAGTTTCACCAATGTTCCTGCATCCAGTATATATCACAACCTAGAGCCTAAAAGTTCATTTAAAAATGAAACAAATGAATGAAGCTTAAGGCGAATTTCAATTTCTTTGAACTATAAACATCAATCACTGGGAATACTCAAACGACCCCCCCGCATGATGAGATCAAATGAACGTTTGTGAAACTGTTGGAAAAGTGGCGTCATTCTACTTTATTTCCGAAGTATTACCGCACTGTTTCAACATATGGTATGCAGCTTCATGCAATCAACTAAACATTGTCCAGGACTGTCCATGCTCTGCATGAATGTGGATTTTGTGTGAGTGCAAGAAAATCAACACTACATTATCTCTGAAGTGGCAGATTAGGAGACCTTTTAATGCATGACTTTTACACATGTATTCAATTCTGCTATCACCGTATCACTCAATAACCTTATGAGAAATAAAACCTCATTTATCAAAACCACCCTTCCACCCTCTAAGTGCATTAGTACATTATACAACGTTTTGCACACCGCAGTAAAATGCTGTATTCACAAGAATGCTATTCAGTCCAAGACAGTTATAAACAAATGGCAATACAGGGGCATCAGCATCGACAGTCAGTATCGCCTTTCTTGTAGAAAAGCCTGTTACATTCAAGTGTGCAGTGTTTAAGGAGAGCAGCGGTTACCAACCCTCCGCCTGAAAATCTAGTTTGCGTTCCAGTTTCACCCATGCTGGCTCAGAAGTACGCATTAGCTAGAAGTGCAAGAGCTGGAAAAGGTGTGGCAGCTTGTGGTTGGAACTATATCTCCAGGATCAGGTCTGGTAACCATTTAAGAAGAAAGATAAACTAAAAGGTTCAGGTTATTTGTTCAGGTGGATTGTATTTTGACCACTCTGGAATTATATTTCACAGCTACAGGAATACACATCTACACTTCACAGCGTTATCTGAATCCTAATCCTTCCACAAACGATGAAGCCAGAATGCGGTCCGTTATGTCAAAACATCCCTCAGTTGCTTTGACCATTACCGTGATCAAACATGTCCATTGTCACGTATGTGCTAACTAGGTTATTTTGAGGCTTTGGTTTTAGAAGTGTCATAGTTTCCTCTGAAGAGTGAGGTTTCATGGCTCCGTGCAGACCTATCCTGGGCGAGTCCACAGGACTGGTTGCAGGAGTTTGGTTTCTGTAAGGAGACTGATTCGTGAGACCGGGACGGATTTTTGTTTTCTGGAGGTCCACTGCTAATAAAGGCTGCATTCTTTTCTTTTCGCTATCAGATGCCAAGTCCATTTCACTGGAAGAACTGACCTGCGCAGCACTTTTCGTTTCTGTTGTTGTTTCGTGTAACGCAGTCTTCTGTTTCACTTTGGCCACATTACTGGTACTTGTTACTAAAATGCTGTAATCCTCAGTTTCCATTTGACATGTGAGTTTCTTCTCATAGTCACAGCCCCAGGGCATTGGTAGTTGGTTCCAGGGCTGAAAAAAAAACAAAAAAACAAAACAAAAACGCATTATTAGAGTATACTTACGCATACACTCCTTTGTACTTACAAGATACTGGCCATTTTATCAGAAACACATACCATATAGCTGCATTCTGTTCAATTTACACCTGAAGTGTAGCCCATCTTTGTCTACACAGTTAATCAGCCCATGTCTACCCCCTCCATTAACAGAAAAGAGACCACGACAGAACCCCCTGACCAGATGCTAAAGAGGAAGCAGTGGTCACTACTGGTTGGACATACGTATTACAATGACGGACTCTTCTCAACCCAGTGGTGTGCAAACACTTCAGCAAGACCGCTGTGCCCAGTATTAATAATACCTTTTCAGTGATGGTCCCATGGAGCTCCCTTTCTATTGATGAAGAGGGAGGAGGGGACATGACGTTTTGGGGATAGCAACAGCTACAAAGTGCATCCAGATGGTATGTGTACTTTAGAAAATGGCCACTGAGTGCAGATATGTGGTAAACTCTGTATGCTCCTGATATTACTGTATTTGGTTAATAAGCAAAATTACTTTGATCCAGCGCATCGCTGGTCAAATGGTACATAACAAAGAAAGGAAAAAAAAAAAAAGACGTACATTTCTACATTTCTGTGAAGACCATATAGACAGAGAACTAAATCGAGGGTTGGGAACCTTTTCACTCAGATATTCCCTTCGTCTGTAGATGCAATAACAAATCATTAGATCATGGCAATCTAATAAATAACAAATACAAAATGATGAATGAACCCATAAAAAAGAGCTCGACTCACATCAACACCGCGAACACAGTGCAAATGGGCAGCAACATGAGTCCAACGCCGCACACAATAAACATAATAAGTAAGACTTCACCTGGTAAATATAAAGACAGGGTTATAAGCTTAATGTTCCATATCGATCATCCTTAAATCACCTTTCTCACCCTGTTAGCATGTGTTGGGCCATATGGAGCATGTTTCATCACATCATATTTAAACAGGGGTTCCTAACCTGGCTACAAAGCATAGCAGCCCACCAGAAAACTGCAATCAACTTTTAGAAACAGTTTCTCCAAGAAATCTTTTTATATCCAAACAAGGGAACTGTAAAAGCATCGCCAAAAACTGTGTCTCAGTCTGTCTCAGACTGAAGAAGTTTAATTATCCTGCTACGGTCATGTTTTTATTCTTAAATCTATTTATATTCATATATAACGCTCCACATAACGCTAACATGGTTACATATGACGTTTCTAGCCCACTACAAACTACTGTGTTCACTTCAGGACAGGCCCACAAACCACATCATGGCTTGCCCCAGCCCACAGGCTGAGACCGAGATATTAAAATACATATTTTTGTCCTGTTTCTGCAATAAGGTGACATCCCCTGCCTGTGAAGTGTCTTCAGACTGGATGAGTGGACATACAAAAATGAATATTAACAACGGTATCATGCTTGACCTCACCAAGCCCAGTCTCCATATTAGCACACTTCCTGTAGCGGTACGGAAGGGAAGTACGTGTTCAGTTTTCTGATTAACATTAGGTTTGAGGAGAGAGATGTGACCAAATTAACCAGGGATAAACCTTTCAAGAAGAGATGAGGTCATTTCACCTTTGTAATGGAAAGTAACAGCCCTGAAGGGTCACTTGACCGGTGGGCTGGAAACTGTGGGCTATTGGTGTTTGATTGCTCTGGTCTGTTAGATTGCTCTGGCAGATGTAGGTGATTCAAATTGTCTTAGCTTTAAAAGAGGACATTATATATATAATTTTTTTAACTATGATAATTGAAGAACGGTGTCCTTGAGTGTAGAGTAAAACTGTAATAATTACCATATGGCTTAGTGGAGAATAAGCAATGGCTACTTTTTGAAAAAGCAGCCGTTGAATTGGCCTGGACATAGACAATATAGTTTGTTTTGGGCTGCAGGCCATCCAAAATGACACTGTCCTTGCTTCCATCCACAGGTACATCTGTGCAGGAAGAAAAACGGTCACTGTGCATCCCCAAAAAATTAAGCACATGTTAATGCAACGTAGCAGCAGGCACGGTGGACTTACACCGGAATTCCGCTTCAGTTTGTGTTTTATAAACCACCGTGTAGTTCACAACAAACGCGCAGCACTGAGTGGGCAAAATCGGGCGCCAGTGGATCTTAGCCTTCCTGTCACTGATTCTCTCCGCTCGGACATTAGACACTGCCGCTGGCTCTGCAGGAATACAGAGGATATGAAAAACAGATGTTTCACTAGTGGTGGAGAAAAACCTTGTCTAATCAGCTCACAATCAGAATTTAGAAAATCTACAACAAAACAAAACTATAATAAAATGAGAGATGGAAGATTGCCTGATTAGACACTAGAGGGCGCTCAAGAGAAGGGAATGAATAGTTGCCCATGAAGCTTTTTTATATAAACTTTTCTTTTGCTGTTAATGTTATTTATTTAATATAAAAGAGTTTGAGAATGAATGCTGCATTTATTTACTTCCATGCTACTTTTTTATATCCAGGGCTAATTTGATGCCTGACGTGAGCAGGGCTTGATGAAAGAATGATAGAAACATTTATTTTACACTTTTAAGCCATTCTGCACCACTGGATCCCATTCCCCAGGCACCACTGAGTATTTTGCACTCATGAGTTTGGTATAATAGGATGAAGAAGTGGACAGGAATCCCATAAACCAGCCCGGCTAAAACTCACCTCCTTCCTGTACGTAATTATGCAGTCTGATTTCACTCCCAGGGCCGTTTTCATAGAGCGGCGTCAGAGATATGGTGTAAAGGGTGAAGTTCTTTCCTGTAGCCAACACGTAATATTTAGCGTACTGAAATCAAAACTTTAACTGACACTCTGAATTAGCTGTGCAAATACCTGGTAACGAGAAGTGTCTTTCTTGAGTTTGCTGCCAGTTTTTTTGGAGTTTTGAGTTTGAGTTTTGCTGGTGGTCCTTTTCAGTACTGTCCCAGACAATTATGTAGCCAATGACAGAAAGGCTCGGTTTGTCCCATGTAACGTGGATTTGACTGTTCCGGACAAACATGCTGACATTTTTAACTGGAGGCAAATCTAAATCTGAGCAGTTAAAAAAACAAGACTAATAAAATTACAGGGTCACATATAAAACAGTCAAATAAACATAAACACACACATATATATATATATATATCCACACACACACACACACACACACATACACACACACACACACACACACACACACACACACACACACATATATATATATATATATATATATATATATATATATATATACACACATATACATACATACAGACACGTACACATGTACACACACACACACACGTACACACACACACACATACACATCGTCGCTGTCCAAAGAAAAACAAGTATCTCCAAAATGGCAACGTTACAGGTGAGGTCAAAAACCTCATTAAATTTGAAAGGAACCAGATTTTTTCAAAGTGGTTCTGGGCCATTTCTGTTGGTCCAACCAGCAGCTGCAGTGTTCAAATGATGCATAAAAGTGAAAAATCAACAAAAATTAATATACTGTTTTTCTTTGGAGAGTGATGAAATATATTTGTAAATGAGATGTAAGACATTTCTAAAACTTCTAGATATTCTAGTTTATGTAAAGGCTTTTTAAAACCTTTATTTTTAATATTGTATTTTGACAAAAAAAACCATCAAATGTCTCACCTTCCTCTGTTGAAGGAATTTCAATGGACACTTCACTGAGGCTCTCGTTATTACGGAACGCAGCCAAAGTGATTCTGTGTGCATTTTCATCCAAAGTGATAAAGGTATGATTCTCAGAGGGTTTAAAACTTTGTGATGTAACTAAACCATGAGCGTGGTTAAGAAGACGATACTCGTCAAATGCTTGGCATGAAGGATGAATTCCCTAAAAGAATGGAGAACAGTGGATGAGCACATCGAGTTTTAAATCATGACCACTAGAACCCTTCTAAGAGTCATCTTACCTTCCACATCAGATGTACGGTTCTCTTTCCCTGGTCGTATTCATCACTTTTGGACCTCCAGAGATGGAGCTGCACATTACTGACTGTTAACATAAGCAAAATTACATCATGCCCTACAAACTCTCTCTTATCTACTGAAAACAGGCTTCAAAAATCAAGTTCATCTCACCATTGAGACCGGTAAGGTGCGTTACACTCTGACTCCATTCGCTCCAGATTTCAATCCTACAGCGCACTGCGATGGTGTAGATGGTACACGGTTTCACCTCAGGTAAGTCGACAGTCATTGAGGGCTCTTCGACGCTTTTCACCACAGGCTGAAAAACACAGTTAAGTAATGCAAATCTAAATAAGGCTTTGAGGCATGAGGCAATGTGGAAACCACTAACCTACTTGCAAAAGTGTTTTGTCAAGAAAGGAAATTAACACTGTTTAAAAAAAAACAAAAAAAAAAACAGGTTTTCTGCTTAAGATGGACCTGATCGTTAAAAGGAAAAAACACATTTTCAAAAAAAAACACAGTCTAGGTAGGTCCTGTTTTAAGGTAATGCTGGGACAATAGGAAGCAATGGAATTAGATAATTATCACAGGTCACAGTAGCCACAGTAGCCAGCTTAGTAACCAATTTTAAAACTGTAAACCATCGATATACACTACACATGCTTAAACAGGCTTAATAAAGAGAAGCAGCTCATTTTCTTTACAACCATATCACATCACAACACCATCAAGTTTGATGTTCAAACTCAATGACAGTATCAATAAGTTGTTATTGTTGCCTACATCTGAAATAATTACTAAACTTTTGGATCTGGCGGATCATATTGATGAAAAAGGATCAGAATTGATTTCCTGAAGGACACAGAACAGAAACTTGTGTCCTTTACAAGCTGCCCCTCATAAGGGATTTAAAATGCTACAAGATGTTGTACCAAAACTTTTCTTTTTATTTAATTTAATTTTTTATTCCTCTTTACTAAAGCCTCCGTTACTGAATGTGTACCATGTCTAATGTAGAGTGAGAAAATGGGTTTGTTAGCCTGAGGCAACAGGGGCTTAATAAGGGTGAACTGAACACACACTACTTTTATTAATAACAGATACACATACGGTACTGAGACCACAGAGACTCCTTTTTCAATTTCCATTCAAAACATCCATTAAGTACAAATTATTCCATTTTCAAAAGATAATGCTTGGCTTGCTCATTGGTGCTCGAACACCAGATTCTCTGTAAAGCTGCTTTGTGACAACATCTGTTGTAAAAAGCGCTATATGAATAAATGTTGACTCGACTTGAATTCTGAAGATTTAATATTTGATAATCAACTGAGGGTGACCAGAAATGATAAAGGAAAACTGAAAAGAGAAAAAAAAAAAACAAAAAAAACAAAAAAAACAGGAAAAAAAAACTTTTTAAATAGTTTAAATAGTTTACATATGAACTCAATAATTTTTTTTCTTTTTAAGTTCCAATTAATTTTGCGCAAGACTGGACCAAAACCATTCCCATCCGATAACCTTTAGACGGCAAAGCTGTCCTCTTTAAGAGAAGGGAGAAAATCAAGCTCCATTCCTGCCTCAAACTTGAAATCAGACTGCCTCAAATTTCTGTCTATCCTTTCCCAGGGAAAACAGAACCATGGATTTGAAAGACGCTGTTAGTGAGAAAAGAAGAACACATTCCGAAGGAAAAAAAAAAAAAGTTGCTACTGGTGGTCTCAGAACAATGAACTGACCGCCCCAGAGTGGAGATTTCACGAATGACTGATTGGAATTAGTGCATGCCAGTAACTGAACTTCAGAAGTCTGGAAATGTACCCTTACAGATTTCTGAAAAGCAAATGTCATGGATCACCCTGACGTGGGGTGGTCAGTCGGCTGTTGATCAGCTGTCATTTGTACATTTTCCTCTCTTTTGTTGCGAAACGTCTTTTCTCAACAACAACTCCGTTTGCAGCTACCACATACTTTTCCACTCATAGTGTACGTTGTGGAAAGTTGATCATTTGGATAAATGCAGCACGCTGGATCATGATAAAAAGAAAATGCTACCAACTTGAAGCATGAAAAAAAAAAATCCCTTTCAAGCTTTCTGAAAGTGAATATCATGGATATATAAAAATATGAAATGATATTTAGTTGTTGAGGCTTCAATAAAATTTAAGTTAAATACAGTATATAACGTAATTATATTTTTCCTAATACTAAAAAATGAATATCTGTATGTCATGCTTGTCTTGACGAGAAATCACGTCAACGAAGGGTGGTCTCTGACTATAACACGGAGCTCTATCTACAGAACTCTTTCTATTTCCTGTAAGTGTTCCAGATAACCGACAGACTTCAGCTCGTGCGACACAGTGACTCTTTCACGCAGTTCCTGGGAAAAGCCGGCATGTACAAACAAAACTAATTGCACTGACTTCTATATTAAACACGTCGCTCATCCTGTTTATGGTAAGTGAGCAGACAACCCACTTTTATTATTCCACTAAATGTTTTCTCTTACAGTGCATTTAAAACCAGGTGGATGATGTAGGAATTATTGTCATGTTCAAACACAGCCCTCCTATTTTTAGGGACTGAAAAGTGTTTGGATAATTGGCGGCCAAGTTGTTCTATGGCCAGGTGTGTGCTATCCGAGAAGTGTTCTACAAGCTGTTCCTAATGGAGAGAGCAAATCTAGATCGTACCATGAAGACATACAGGCGGACAGAGCACAGGATAAAGTCATTGCATTGTGTAAAAAAAAAAATAAAAAAAATAATTCATGATGTGAAAATGTGCTGTGAAAGCAACACCCACGTTCTACAAACGCCTAGCTACAGGCATAACACCACAACGGATTTAACGGTCGGAAATTAAATGAAATGTAGTTTGCTTAGATTTCCATATTCTGGTATACAGGAAGCAACATGTGCCTTGTTTTTTTCTCACTGCATATTAAAAATTCACAATCGTTTCCAACTGCATCTAGACGTAGACCATATGGTAGGGGAAGAGATGTCAATAAAGATCATGTTGTATTCATTCAACACTGACATTAGCTTTCCTGCTTTAACTTGTTCTGAGTTACTGTCCAAGAAAACGTCCATCATCACCGTGCAATAAATCAGAAATGCTGTGCATTGTAAAAAGCAGATTTTAACAATTAGGAACTTCATACTGTGAATTAATGACTCACCTCAAAACCCTTTTCAAGAAAGCGCACTTCACATTCGCTGTATGACTCTTTGGTGCTCCATGTCACATTGAGACCAGTCAGCTCCGACTGCACTTGAATGTCTGTTGGTGGATCTAACTTAACTAAAGCAAACATACACACAAGCATAAGTTCCCAAAACTCATCTATCCATCTGTAGTCAGGCTGATATGGTCTGACCCTCTTTCAATTTGTAGGACAAACAGTTTGGCAATAGTCTAAAACAGTAGTGTTGCGTGTGAAGTTTATACTTTTGTTCGAATATTTCACACTTTGAGTCTTTTTTTTTTTTTTATGTTGAGGCTGAAATGGTCTTAAGATTTTATCTGCTCCACACAGAAAGAAAAAACAGTAACACAGCAGGATTTCCACTTTTACTCAGTCCCAGATGATTTTACTGCTTTTGTGCAGCTTATACTGTCCAAAGCTCAAAGCACATTTCAGTGTTCTAAGATTTGTTTAATGAAAGTTGAGTGAAAGTTGCATAGTTTTAAATTCACACCAAAAACAAAATTTCTGGTACAAATGTATGAATACTGGCCTATACACTCACATTTCGAGTGTATAAAAAAGTTATATGTGTATATATGTGTGTGTGTGTGTGTGTGTGTGTGTGTGTGTGTGTGTGTGTGTGTGTGTGTGTGTGTGTGTGTGTGTGTGTGTGTGTGGTATGTCAGTATTACATAATATCTATAACAGAAAATAACACAAAAGCCTCCAACACTAGGTACAACCCTATAAGTGTTTCATTTTGTGGACCCTGACATTACAGTTTAGGGAGACACTTAACACACTAGCCAATCACTTACTCAGCTTAGCTGCTCATATGAATCTAAAATGACTAAAGAATATATTTCTCCAGGGGTTAGATAGATAAACCAGTTGCATAGGGATAATGAAAGTCAAAATAAAATAAAAAAAACACAGAACTACAGCCCAAAAGGTAATTAAAAGATCCAGAGAAAATGGGACCTGGTAGAGCACCAAAACCTGAAAACATTCACAGGTCCATCACAAGTCCATCTATCCACTGAGTGAGCAAAATTCATGACTGTGGTTCTGCAAGGATGTGTAGCTATCAAGAAACTCCTCACTGAAAAAAGAAGGAAACCCCAAACCAGTGTATCTGAGAGATGGAGAGATGGACTGCTGGGTCTAAATGTGTGTTCATTGGTAGTAACTGCAGTCAGTATGTACACCATTCAAGCAATCATAGATGCCCTGATCCATGTCTCCAGCCTCAATCAGTCCATGATTGGAGATAGTTAACACCTGGAGTCGGTTATTTGTTTTTGGCTGAAGGCATTATGTGTGCTGATTAGTACAAACAAATTTGAATTTATTATGCACTACACTCCAGGAAGTGCTTGATTGGGAGGAAATTCATTCCACACTAAGATAATAACCCCAAGCAGACTGCGGAGAGCATCGAGCCATACGTATCAAGCAAACAAGCTGCTGGTGTTCTCAGAAGTGTAAGGAAGCATAGGAGGCCAAACCACAGCAAAGAACAGCTTCCGACGTTACGCTGTGAAAACGATCACACCTGTATCTCTCACCTGGTGATGACCAAACACACACTCACGGCGGACACTGTTTATCCACTATAAAACCCCCATCATCTACAAATATGAGCAAACCACTCAAGCTACCCTGCTTTAACACTGAATACATATGGAGGGATGCGGGAGGGTTTTTTAACTGGGCGTGCTAAAACTTGTATCTGCGTATTGTTTACATACAGAGTGAGATCAAGCTAAACACTCCGCAGTTCATTTCAACTGGGCTGGGTGACATGAAACAGAACGCATCATAACACAGATAAGCCCGTTTAACCCACTCGCCCATTTTGCTGGACCAACTAGCTAAAGAACTTGTGTCACACCTGTACACACACAGATCTAGAGGGAGATCATCTTTTCTAAATGAAAGTAAGTGAACACACAGTCTACAGAGAACACACTGCTGTACATCTAACTGCACAAGTACAGTTTGTTTACAGAACGCAAGACAGCAGAAAGTGTGGCCTGTCCATATGTTACAGTAAAATAAACATTTTTGGGAATTTGTTGAAATCAGTAACTAAATAGAAAGTGCGCGTTAAACAAAGCCGTATTTCAGTTTCATCTCTACAAAAGCTAATGGCTCAGTTTCTCTTATTAAATCAACAAAGCATGCAAGTCGACCTGAACCATTCAAACATTTGTGTTCAACTGTGTATTCGTCCTCTCCACCCTCAAAGTTCACTGTGACTACTGTACACCCCTATGTTGATCTACACCCTGCAAACTTTGATGTTATCTCTGCAAACTCTGTTCCACATCTGTTTCAATACTACAGAATGCTCAGCACTCTTCATACTACAAGGATTCCTGCACACCAATTTTGGAAAAGCAACTGTGATGTACTGTATTGGTTTATTGGCGCATATTTAAGAACTGACCGAAAACCTTTAATTTCGTTATGCTATGGTGTATTCGTGGACCTCATCATCGTTCAGTGTGTTTGGTATTGTGATGATCATTAGAAGCAGATAATGCAAGTAACAGAATTTTGGAGGTGTGGAAAATGTCCCTGTACGTCCCTTCTTTGACAAACTGTTAGATTTAAGCCTGAAAGAAATGTATTTGTGAATTGGGATTTGAAGGTTTATAAGTAATCCTATTATAGTGAGCAATTTAGGGGTCTTGGGTCAATTCCATTTTCAGAGGTAGAAAATTACACTTTGACTAAATAATTTTTTGACTACTTTACAATTCCCAGAATTACAGCCGTACTGTGGGGCATGGACTCTGTATCTTATATATTACAGTTTGTGAACGTGAAAGGCAGATTTGATCTTTCTAAAAGGCTCAATCACATCAACCCGCACACAGTGCGACAGTGCTTCACACTTCTCTCCGAATCTTAATCGTAGGGTCCAGAGGAGTGTGTGCAGCTGGCAGCTACGGTCACTTCAGGCTCGTGATTGCTCGACGCTCTTTACAATGAAAGACCCCGTCTTTACTGACTGGTTTGTGGTTCAACTTTGAAGACACTTCATAGGATTCGGTGTGAACTCCATAAACTCCATGGCAAATCTCCATACTTGTGCACAACGGCCCTAAGACCATTAACCATGTCTAGCAAGCTCATACCGAATCCTTTCAAGGAGTGTCTTTAAAGAGAGGAGCAATAACACCATCAGAACAGAAGGTATGTAGGGAAACGAGCCGCAGATGCGTGCGAGTTAACGCAAACAAATGTTTCAAATCTGCCTTTTTACTGTCACATTCAGAAACCGTAATAAATCCACAGTTCGGGGTTTAGAAGTTAGATAGAGATTATATGGCACACTGTATGACTGTGATTCTGGGAGAATGCAACACAAAAGCCTAAAGTGTGAACATACAAACGGAAACCACAAACTTAAATGAAAAGTACAAAATGTAGTGAAAATGCCGATACGCCCATTTGGAAATGGAACCGAATGATCTAAAACCCCAAATTAGTCACGTAACTCACTTTTAATATTTGCACTTACATTCAAAAGCCGATGCACGCCATCAAACCACAGTTTACCAACACAATAAATTCATATTCCATACAAACTCCATACAAGACTCCTGAAAAGAATAGACGGTGTAATCAAGGTAAAGGGTGGCAACACTAAATTCTGACCTAACCGATATCATATTTAGTTGGAGAGGTTTCTGTGTAATTTCCTGTTACACATATGTTGTATTGCGTCTTTAATGAGGCTGGAAAAAAAAATTTACTTGTCCATAAAAAGATCATTTGTATTCTAAATGAACTGCCTGTAAAGGGGTGACAGACTTCTGCACGGCACTGTACCAAAGACAGGTGGTTCGAGTTAAAGACATGAACTCATCAAGGCACTTGAGTTCATGCAGCGAACGACTAAAAGACAAAGCTGTCCCCCGCAGGGTGGTAGATCTGCATGGGCAAAGCCAGCCACGCTGGGCTCGTCTTAGAAAGTATGAGATACTACTTACACAGTGGCCAAAAACCAGGATAGGTAACTTCCTCTGATCGAGCTTCTCTACCCGAAAAATGAGCCGTCACGTTGATCTTGAATTCCTTGTCGAGATTCATGATTTGGAACTTGCAGGATTTCTGTTTGACAGGCTGGCAGGGCAGCTTGGTACCGTTCCTGTAAAAACACAGTAGTAAGAAGATTAGCAGGGAGAAATTTAACAGCATCCGGAGCAAAATAAACAACATGAACTTCAATAAACATACTGTTTCACATCCACTGTGTAGTTCGTGTTCACATCCTGTTGGTTGTAATCCCATTCGCAGGTCACATAAACAGGTAAACCGAATCTTTTAGCAATACAGGACACGTTCTCGGGAACCGCTGATAGATGCAATGAATGCAGTTAGCACAGATTCACATACACGTGATGCCACTTAGAATAAGCAGAACATCTGTGATCTTATAATAACAATAAACAAACAAACCAACACACTCACAGTATGTCCTTATGATGGTACCACCTAACAGTCTTTCATCCAAATGGCATTCAACTGTCCCTTTGGTCAAAGTGAAACTCGGAATGAAGACGCTTGCCAAAGTGGAGCTGGAATTATAAAAGCTCTGTGGGATCTCCTGATTGTTGAGCGTCCACTTCAGTCGGCTGGCATCAAAACCGGGCATCTTACGGCAGTCGCCATTAGGAGGAGCTCGGAACGACACCCTAAGTTCAGACCCATATTGGATCAGCTGGTCCAATGGAACAAGTCCGCATGTTTCCAGTTCGGATATGGAAGAGGCTGTGGATTATCAGACGGGTATTAGGCGCATACATCACAAACAGTCATCCGCTCACATTAACAGGCTGAATACCATATACGGCTATTAGCCGACATATTGATCACCATTAGGTGGCTTTTTGGAAACGCATTACTCAGTGGTCAACCAGATTATGGAATTGACTGGAGTCTCAACATGTTACGTGATCTCACCGGTACACTCTGGTTGACTCATTTCCTTTCCAGCAGTCCATTAGTTCCAGTTTTGTTTTAATTGTTTTAAGAAACCTGGCATTTCCTATAATCCTGAGCCTCCAGCGAGTTACAGTATGACATTAGATAAGAAAAGAAGGTACACCCAAAAAGAAGCCCACCCACCTTCATAAACACCTTGAAGAAGAATGGCCAGAACCAACAGAGGGGTCTTCATCATTTGGCCAGGTAGTGAACCTGAATGAAGAAAACAGAATCAGTCCATAGAGTAGTAAATCCGGCAGTACAGACTCACAGGCTGCCTAAACTCGTCGGCACATGTCGGATAAAGAGCTACGTGCCACGTATAATCTTACTCACCTATGTAGGGGAGCATCAAAAACCGACAGACTGGGAAGGGAAATCTGGAACGAGCCTTCGCGATCTCTATCACCACGGCCGTTTGGACAGCGCCACACGCTCATGGTCTCGGGCTGTAATCAGTGGCGGGCAGCAGGAACGGAGTGGCTCGGAGAGGAAGCCCATGCTGTTGTTGCTGCTCCTCTTGCGAAACGCTTCTGCTCCGGGAGAGGAGGAAACTGATCATTCGTACACCACCAGCTGAAGAGAGCGCGCACGCACACGCACGCGCACAAACATACCCACGTACAGACACACACCAATAAAGCAGAAGCGGGGAGTGGTGAAACTCACCGCTTACAGTTCAGGAGGGCCATTCCCACCATTACTAATACAACCCAAAACTGATATGTTAATGAGGTCATTCAAAAAAAAAAAAAAAAAAAAAAAAAAAACATAATTACCTCAAAATAACTTTAAAAAACAAAAAAACCCAAATTAAAATATTACCTCTGGTTGAAACGGGCTTTCATCGATCTCAGACAGGCTTGCAAGGTCAGTAAAACCATAGAAGAAGAAGAAGAAGAACAACAACAAAAACAATAATATTAATAATACATTATAAAGAAAAATAATCTGCCTCTAATAATCTCAAGATGTTTCCTAAATATAATAGACAACTGTATAATTTATATAGTACTTAAAGTGAAGCTCCATATCTACACTGCACAGTAAACTGTTTCTCCCTGTCCATATATTTCCTCATTACTGCTCTTTATTACTGTTATTTTATTATTTAACATGAAATGTTTCTTATGAACTCTGAGGAAGGGAACCATAACTAAATGAGCTTCAGCAAAGCAGTCGTGCGTGTGTAAACTGTTTTACTGCTGAAACTAAAACACTATTATTATAATGACAAAAAGTCTAAAGGTTCCAGAGTACATTAAATCAGCTTTCTAAATTGTTCTCTGGGTCAGGGTTAAATATGACCAGATGCAGTTTTACACACCCACTTGCAGCCTATGATTTGGTACTAGAACGAAACAGCTGTTTCTATTAGTGAGCTCATGAATAGTTTGATGAGCTCTGCTCTGATTGGCTGGCTTACAGTGAGCATCACAACATTCACACAGAAGCGACATGTAGAAACAGACAGGCAGGAGAACAGTATATTCACACTATTAGATAATATCGGACAGTAGCTAATGTTACCTTTTCTAGCTGCTTGCTTTCCATCTCGACATCAGCAGAGTAAATGAAAGCTCTTCCTCACCGTGAAACTCAGTTTGAGGTGATCTACTTCAGCAAACACTGATACAATCACACAGCATGGCTGCTCCTTACAGGTTACTGATGTGATTCTAACAAAGGAGGAGCTGCTCTGTGTTAAACAACGGGTAAAGCTGGTTGATGGTGTCCAAGGTTTAAGAGACCGTCCAGAGGGAAACGTGCAGAGCAAATCAGCAACTCTGAATTTAAGTCGTCCAGCATCTTGTTAAAGATGTGGGAGCCTAAATAGGGCTTCCTGTTCACCACTTTGATTTTCTAATTTTCTGTTCCCCCTTTATTAGTGCTACAGCTACATCTGTAGAAGCTGTAGCAGAACATTTGATTAAGGAGCTAGCTAATATGGAAGCCAACTGTGTCATCGTTTAAAGATGAGCAGTCATATCCATTATAAAATTCACTTCCCCAGACCGGTTAGGAAAAGTGCTGCCATCCCTTTCACCCTGCATGAATTGATGGATTTCCCCACACAGTACATGATTTGTGTTGCTCCGCTGTTGTGTGTGAATTTTGGGAGGTCTAAATATTAAGGAATCTGTTACACAGAAGCTCAGGCCTTACCAAAGTCTTATTGAATTAAGACAATGTAAATAGTTTTCTATTAAATGGGAATTTTAATTACAAAAACCTGTTTGAATTAAACCGTTAAATCTCACAATCTTTTACCTATATAGTCCCATAAACCACAACACTAACAGTTACATTAAAACCTCAGTGGTTACCAGTGTGCCACAGGTCCAATTTCAATTGCTATGTTGCCACATCACAAATGAAATCACTCCATTTGAGAAAGTAAAAAACAATAAATCAATTTCTGCCTAACCAGGTACCAAGCCTGATTCAGGCTCAGAAAGGGGTCTATTTAAAAAAAAAAAAAAAAAAAAAAAAAAAAAAAAGGACAGACAGACTTCTTTAATGACACTGCTAGGAACCCGGGATCATAGCGTCTACAACCAGTCATAGTTTATTTTCCAAAATGACCAGTGAACCTACAGGTGTCTGAGCTTTTTCCAATTCACAGCAAACCCCTCTGAAAGCACTTACTCCTTGCAATTTAATTATGCTGGAATTATGAAATTCTAATGTAATTGCCCTTCAAGCTGCATTTTCATTACCACCCCCCAAGTCCGATCCCACAATTTGTCATGTCCGTGAGAACAACCTACAGGCTGATAAGGTCACACAAATCAGAAAGGCTAAAAATGATCCAATAGCAGATGGGGGTTAAAAACCCAACAGACTTCACATTATTAACCTCACAGAAACGCTGCCAAGACCAAAATCAGAAACATATCGCATAACGCAAACACCTCAAAAGATCAGAAAGAACAGAAACATAACCAAACAAAGACTGAAGACTGTTTAAATTATGTGTGAATGACAATTTTATTTGGCATGGCAAATTTGCAAAACAACATTTTTCAGCCTTCACACAAACAGGTTGGCGACGCTGCAACCTGGAAACATCTGGCACAAAAGAACTGGTGAAAGTACAGGAGCAACCTTCGGCGTAAATAAATGTACTTTTGGGTATCTAAAAATCCAAACCGTGTTGCTTTCTAACAACCAGCACTGACACTACTGCAAATCCACTCATAGTGCAAATAAACCACAGTTAAGTGCAAAAATCACATCAGCAGAAGTGATTCATTTTCCAAATTTAGACCAAACAGCAAAAATACCCGACATTCGTTTACGAAGTTAAACCTAAGGTCACACCCCCATCTTCCAATGCAGTTTTAAGGGCCTTTGCTTACTACAGCCTCCTAACTTTCCAGCTTTTCTGCACACTTAAACATGAAGCCATGAGCGTTTCTTCTGTTAACATAAAAGATAAAAGCTGAACACAAGAATTTTTGCACAAAAAGGAAAAACTAAAAGAAAGAAGGGGGAACTGTGCATCTACTCCCATTCTTCGTCGTCAGCTTCTGCACTGGTGCTCTGCATCGCTGGTTGCGGTGCCTGCTCTTTCTGGAAGGATCCACACTGTAAGCAGAAACCCAAATTAAACCACAGGGTGCACAATTATCTCCAAACCCATCATGTGTGGTTAGTTATCACCATATGTTAGTAGTTCACTTTAATAATGAAATAAGTGAAAACATGAATTCATATATATATTTTTTTAAATACAGCAATCAAATCATGCACCTATATTTTTAAGCAACTCCAAGCACTTTTAAATTCCTCAACGTGTCACAACATGCCATGATGTACTTGTTTAAAGTAAAGCCATATGGAGAATTTACACAGATAAACGCAGCCTTTTACAAAGTCAAATGCTTACTAGCCTAGTCTTGCTTGTATCACTTGCAAAAACAGCCAGTCTGTGAAGAAGTAGTAAGCTTATGCCACACACAACCAGTACACTTGAACCTGGTGTTGATAGACTCTCCTGTTGGCATTCTGTGCAAAGCTCTGCTACGTGCTTCATCCAATGAGCGGCCTTAAAAGCATGTGCCTTTAGTGTTTTTTTTTTTTTTTCTTCAAAACATTAACAATAGAATCTCCCTCACTTGTTAAGAAATCTGAATCATTCCTAGATGTAATAACTGGCACTAACAAAACAATACTGCTCTGAATGAAAAGGCCGTGCTCCCCAAGTGTTACAATGTAAAGGGTACACATAAAAATACTCAAGTCCTATGAAGGAAACGGTTTGCACCTTGCGAGTGTCTGAAGAGGCAAACACCTTCCCACGTGGGTTAAAGCCTGTTGTGCCATGTGCACTGAATGCAATCTCCTCCAGCCAAGAAGGGACTTCCTGCTGGGCCTGATGAAACAAAACAGTTAAACTTAAACAATACATTCCGCTTCTGCATTTCATATTAAAATACTAAATAACAATGAGGGGGGAAAAAAAAAGGATCACAAACCCCTGCAAGGACCTTGACCAGTGAACGAGCCAAAGGAGTATCTGACTCGGGGTTAAAAAAGGATACAGCTTTTCCCGTATTTCCACAGCGGCCTGTCCTCCCTATACGGTGCACATACTCATCAATGTTGCTAGGCATGTCAAAGTTTACAACATGCTGGACATGCTCAATGTCTAGTCCCCTAGCAGCAACAGAAGTAGCCACCAGCACAGGACACTGGCCTGAGCGGAAGTCACAGAGAGCTTTCTCTCGCTCTCGCTGTTCCCGGTCACTGCGGACAAGAAGTTATTCATAAGATCAATTACCCCTTCTGGCCAAACAAATAAAGCTATCCAGAAATATATAAATAATTTGTAAATACCAAAAAAGTACCCTAGACCAAGGAGATCATTAGCTTCAATTCAAATACAAACATTATAAACAATGGCACAACTACTATTGTATATTTTAACTCATCTGTGAGTACATCAGTATATTTTTGATGGAAGAATGAACAAACTGAAACCAAACTAATCATCTTACATCAACAAGTAGCAGAACATACTGAGCATACACACCAACAATTGACTGCTAATTATGTTGTGGGCTGTGAAATGGGCACTGTTGAAAGACTCACAGATGCACAGTGTTATTTAACACAGTTCTCAGGAACTGTCTAAATATTGCGTACTGCAACCACACCAGAATGGCTGCTATACAGAGGTGGTGCTTTAACACTGTTCCCGTGATCAAAACAAATCTGATGAAGCATCACACTCACCCATGGATGCTTGTAGTTGGCACCTTCTCCTGACATAGAAATGTTGCAATGAAATCAGCACTTCTTTTGGTTTCAACAAACACCATTGTTCGCTCAGTCCCTGCAGTGGCAATGGAAAGGAAATAAACAAAAACACTGCACTGGAAAGGGACTTTGCATTTTCACCACTTTGCATATAAATCTATAAATGTGCCTTTATTTTAAAACATCAAAGTGAAATGATGTTATCTAAAAAGCCAGAGAAATTTAAGATTAGGTTCTGGGGTTTCAGTTATATTTACCACACCTGTCTGTTAAACAGCTATACCTTCAATATGACACATTTTACGAAACATAAGTAAACACAGAGCACCTGTGGCCTTCAACAGTTCCAGCAGTTGCTCCCTCTTTGAGTACTGATCCACCTGAATGATTTGCTGCTCTACATCACTGCATGCTCCTCCCACCACTCCAACAGCAAGGAACAGATAGTCAGCTCTTAAGAAATCAGCTGCCAACCTAGCAAACAACATGAAAATATATTTTGCCAAAATGGTGATTCTCAGGTGAGTTCTAACACACTCTTATGTTCATGGTCCTACATACTTTACTCAACTGATCTACTACCAAGTTCAAATACATTAAAACTTTTTTAGAAGCGATCTGATGAACAGCAGTGTGTTTGTGCACAGTATCAATTTTAAGCTTACTGCACTGTATCAGTCTGTCATGATATTTTTAACATTGGTGATAACATGCATGACAGGTATAACTTAATATATATTAATATTATTTTAATTTTATTGCATTTTATGGCCAGTTTACATATGGCCAGTTTCTTGGCAACAGTTAACTGTAATTGTTAATGGCCTCTATGTAGTGTAGTTCAAGGAATATTGATTTTTGTTTTTTGTTATTGTTCTCCAGTGCCATGCGTTTTAAACTTAAAATAAAATGCACTGCAGAGAGTTGATGTACTTAAGCAACCTAAGGCAAAGCAGACAATAAGTGTGTGTTGATTGAAAAAAAAAAATTAAAAAATAAATAAATAAATAAAATAAATTAATAAAACCTGTTATACCTCAACCACTCTTGGGGCTGTCCTACATATTCAGTTATTCTTGTAAAGCTTCTGTAAACACCCCCCCCCCCCAATTAACTATAAACTTACTCCATCTATTCTGTATTTTCTAACATCCTAAATTAATTTGCAAGTAAATCAGTCACTTAGCTATGGAGTCTCTATAATAAAGCTCTTCAACTAAAAATAAGTTAAGAAGAATGTCAAACCTTTGAATATCTTCTGGATATGTTGCACTGAACATAAGGGTTTGCCGGTCTTCTTTAGAGGGCATGCCTGGAGAACTCACTAGCTTACGCATGTCTGGCTCAAACCCCATATCCAGCATTCGGTCGGCCTCATCCAAGACCAAGTAACGCAGTTTACTTAGTCCAACCTGGCCAACAGCAACACAAACTGAGCTCTGCATACATCCAGTAAAATATTTAAAGCGGTTCTCTCACAAAAGCAGAATAACAATAAATTAAAATGTTTTTTAATCTGAACATTTACCCATCCAATAATTAAATATCGGCAACTTACCTATCAATTTTATAATATATATATATATTTAATAAATAAAATAAAATAAATCAGACAAAACGGAATACCTTTCCACGACCAATTATGTCCAACAATCTTCCAGGGGTGCCACACAAAACGTTACAACCCCTCAACACCTCTCGAATCGTGTAGCCAGTGCTTATACCTCCATAAACCACAACAGGACGCACACAGGTCCTATAAAAGATTCTCAAATGTCATTTTGAACTGGTTTTACAAGCCACAGCCTTACTGGACAGTAGTTTGAGGACATGCTGCAATGAGTGATTCAATGACTTCAGTGTCTAAATTATACAAGTCTTGTGTAACAATTACAGAGTGAACTACTTCCTTTAGTTCCAAAATCACATTACCTACAATTATAAAATGTAAATCTCTATGATTCAATATGTCACATCTCAATATGATAAAACAGGATAAAAGGAAATGTAAAGGTTCATGATTTTTAATACATGATTGTACCCATATGCAAACTTGCGGGCCTCCAGATAAATCTGATTGATGAGCTCTCTGGTAGGGGCCACAATAATTGCCTCAGGCTCCTGCACCTCACTAAACTTGCTGGCTGCCACACCATCACTCATCAAGGCCTGGAGAATGGGAAGGAGAAAGGCAGCCTGAAGAAAGAAGATAAACAAAAGCCCATTTCAATTAATTTAACCGCTCACACAACTATAAATTCAATGATAAGAACATCTGCAGGGCCAGTCAGCCAGCACCAGAGTAAATCAGTTCATCGTAAATAACGGGTCTACTAACACACTAAAGTATTCTGTAATGGTGTTGTAATGATACCAAAATTATAAAAATATCACGCATCAAAGTATCAAAACAAAACCCGAAACACGGAGAATAATCCCCCCCCCCCCCCCCCAATTAATTTTGCCACCTTTTCACCATGTCATAAATAAAATATGTTAAATATATATTGTTAAGAAAGTTTGTTAAACACAACAGCTCTTTTCTTTACTCTTTATGTTTGACACTGAATAAAATCTGGGAACGCTCCAATGTGGAAACAAAGCATTACAGCAGGTAATACCCTTGAGAAGTTGGCTCTAGCCCTGAAGCTAAGGATTAAAAGTTCCACTCTGGTTACAGTCTATGGTCAAGAACTGGAAAAAGGTAAAAGCATCTTAATTCAAACTACCAAATAAATAAATAAACAAATAAAATGTAAACCAGAAGTACCACTTAAGTGCCTTTGTATTAAAAACAGGTGTGAAGACTTGTGTCTGGCGATCCATCCCATGCAACTCATTAGGAACCTCTACAACTCCATGCAGAGACGTCTGGCAAGTTGTATTAGCAAACACTATGGTCAGCACCATACTGAGAGACGTTACTGCTGTATGTGTAGCTCAATAAATATTTCCCATATCAGTGTAAATTTATCATCATTTATTGTTCCTGGTAACCTTTGTCTTTCTTACCAACAGCACTGCAATCCCACACTTCCTTTTGGGTGAAAATTTTAGAGTAGATGAAACTCCAGTGTTTTTACATGATTTTTAAAATGATATGGAAACCGGAACGTCCCATAACTGTTTGCAACTTCTGCGGCCAGTTCTCATTGATTAAACAGTTTAATAACTGCGTGCCCATTGCAGTCTGAGAGTATTTCCTAGTACCAGAAATACCTGACAAATGTAAATGCTCTGCGGAAATCATCTGTAACAATGCTAGTAATCATTTTAATACTTCCTTTAAACAGGTGCTCACCGTTTTCCCTGATCCAGTTTGGGCACAAGCCATGAGATCTCTTCCCGCAGATATTATGGGAATACCATGTTTTTGAACAGGAGTTGGCTTCACATAACCTGACTTGGCAACATTTTTGCTCAGCGTTTCACACAGACCTGCTTCCTCAAAAGTCTAAGAAGAAAAAAAAAAGGGAGAGGGGAAAAACACTACTTTCAAAATAAAACATTTAATGTATGATTTTGTATAATATAAAACACAAATGGCACAAAACTGATATTTAGGATGAGCACACATACCGGCTATTGTTAAAATGTTCGTTAAGTAACAGAGTGCCTTTTAAAACAGCAATTTAATTGTAATTACAACTCTTTTCTAAAAACCTCAAAAATCTGCTAAAAGACTGCTATGACTCAATAGGCTACGTTGTTTCACTTGCATCTTTCAATGATTTCCAAAGTAAAATAAGTTGTGGTGGCCTGTCCTGAATCTCAGCAAGAATAATCTGCCCTCTTACACACACGTTCGAGAAAGAAGAAATCCAAATATGCGCATAGCATACTATATAATGATGCACTAGTCTTTTTCAAATTTTCAGTCCACCTTAAATTTGTTTCCTTTCCATAACTTAAGCTGCATAAAAGGACAACTTCAACTTCATGTACGACAGTGTGTTAATTTTAAATGGCAAAAGACAAAAAAATATGATCAGATAGGAAGACTTTTCTGACAGGCTAAATGCAGCTCTAACAGACGTAAAAAACTTGAACTTCTGAAAGATGGTGAATGTAAGTGATGTTATACTAGTAGTTCTGATTCTAATTAGTCCACAAAATTACAATAAATGACAGTGGACTGGCAGAAAGAGACAGGACAAAACCCAACAACCTCACTCCCACCTAACAAAAAATATACCAGGATAGGATAGGTAAGTGGGCCCTTTACCATTCTAAACAGCTAATTTTTCAGATATACACATACCATGATGGCATTAGGGGGACTGCTGCCACTGACATCTACAAGGATGTCATCATACTTATCAAAGTTAATGCCAGTCTCATAGTGGGCAAAAATAGAGCTCTCCTCCTCAGGTGGTGGAGGGGGTACATAGACAACCTTGGGCCCTGCAGGACAGAGATAAATTATGAGCAATATAAACTGTGGTTTTTGTTTGCCAACTAACTGAGTAAGAAATCACTTACCTGCATTTACACCATCTCCTTTTCCTTCATCATCCATTGCTGAGCCTAATCAATGAAGGGTAAAAGAAAGGAAGAAGTAAATATGAAAGACAATTTTCATTTTTGCAAATTACAAAATAAAAACAGTTAATATGCAATATTATTTACCCTTGGAAAACACCTCCTCATCCACTCCCCTGTAACCTAGATTAAAATAAAACACCAAATCATATACAATCTCAACATGAAAAATCTGTCTTAAAGAATAAACAATACGAAAATGTTAATTTCCTGTCAAACTGATGTATGTAATGCTGGAGAATTCTACATTATAATTATACAAGATCACCACCTCCACCTCGTCCAAAACCTCGTCCACCTTCCCCATCACCTCCTCCACCTAAAAATAAATACACATCAGTTCGTTTTTAGAGGTTGGGCTACTGCTACAGAACAACAACTAGATATAACAAGACAAAGATATTTAAATAAAAGCGTTCTGCAAAATATATAAAATTTCTATTAATCTTGCAGGCAGATAATAAACCAATACAAGTTCATTATATTATTAGACGTACTCTACTATCCATCACTACAAAGGCATCACGTTTAACATAGCCAAGGTTTATTAACTGTAATATGGGTTAGCCTAATGAAGCTCATGTTCGTCAGCTGCTTATTCTACTTCTTCAATTCACATAAAATAGTGCAGTTACATCTGGAGCCTGCAGAGATGCAGGTATGCAACTGCATCATTTAACCTGGAACAGAAAGTTCATACAAAAAGTCAGTAAATAAGAATCCAGTTATAGTTCTATTGTATCTAGGCTCTCTCACTACCACTTATCCACTACAGAACCAAGCTCTGCTTTTGATGTGTGCTCTTTCAACATAATGACTCATACCATGTATCAGTTTTATATAAAAACCTTGGTAAATATATTGTATAAATGTATTGTAGTTATCAACCCCGTTTTTCAGTATTTACTGAAATTAATAATTTTATCTAAAATATTAGAAAATGTTTAACATTCCAATAGTTATTTTAGGAAGTTATGAGCTCTTGTCAATTTTCACACCATAAAATAAATTATGATTATTAAACGTCAGCTCCAAATATTAGGGACCAGTTTTCTTGATTACTAATAATTGGTATCAGCCCTGAAAGAAAACAGTCAACCCCTACTAACAATGCTTCCCCCCATATTCACCTATGTAGCTTACTTCTGTTTTTTTACAGACAGAGTCAAAAACAAGGTCAAATTGTTTAACTGCTCTGTACTTTTAAATTGTAGCCTGCTAGGCCAAACTAATGCAACTGTGCAGTACCGGGTTAGTTCAAGTGAGTCAGCGCTTAAAAACATCTTTCATACTCGAGATCACATTCAAATGCCTGGTACTCAAGTGACAGGTTTATTTAAAATAAATAAATAAAAAAGGAAGCCATCCGGTGGGGTTTGAACTGTACTCTGCTGGCCTGTGATAATTTATTTCAGTACTTCCTGATTGTGATTTAGCACCAGAGAACACGGGAACACGAATCATAACCAAGTCTCATGGGTCAGCACAGTATGGGCCTGAGAACCATTTGGCTCTATAGTGGAAAAAAGGCAATAGATTTGTTCACACAGATGAGAGCCTTGTGTTGAGAGATTTTTTTTGGACATGTATTTATGAAGATGACTTGGTGACAGTCCAAGTCTTCTCCTTCTGTAAAGAAACACACATGATTTACCAAACATGTCATGTACCAAACACTGACTGCATTCATTTATCATGTAAATTACTCACTCTTCTTTAAAACAAAGATTTGTTTTAATATGAGCTGCAGGGTTCTTCATGCATAGAATAAAAAAACAAAAAAAAAAAAAAACAGCCAACTTTGAACCTGCCAACTGTTGTTAAACAAGCGCTTCCTTATGTAGGCTATTCATGCAAAGGCGGCAAGGCAGTTGAGACAAAGATGGAACACTGCCAGTCATTTTAGGTACAAAGCAACTACCTACGCACGCACACACACACCTTTCCACTGCAACAAACACTAAACAAATGAATCCAGTTGCATTTAATATAAATATTACATGCATGATTAGAAATGTTTCTAAATAATTAAAAGTTAACATTTGTGAACTGATTTCATTTAATTAAATTTAACAAAAACTTTCTAAAGTCCTTTAATACCTTGAGCAACTAATGTTGTGACAATGACCACAATACTGACAACACTGTTTACATGATGGGGACCACAGTGTGGATCTCAGTACCGACATCAACATATTTTATATTTAATATTACTGAGATTTGTTTATTAGAAAACTGACTGACTGGGACATCATCTACCCTAGTGCCAGTCTCTTATTACTCCAGACTGAGACAGTGTTTTCATTATACTGAACATTATGACTAAAAGGTGTTCGGTCTAAAATCTGCACCAACAATCCATGTCTTTAGCTGCTTATGTTAAGCTAAACTATCACTGTGAGACTATATTTGGCTTTAGCTCATGTTGTGCTGTTTGCTGTGAATGAAAAGTAAGAATAAACCATTATTTACACATCCAAACAACCGAAGCTGCAAGTATAGTACAGTCCATATGTCTGTGAGGCACCAATGTCTGTACTTTCCCTAAAAATAGTTTGTGATGTTTGGGTGTTGCCGGACTGGGAGCAAGGTAGGCCTGGACAATAATTAGCAGGGCGTCGTCAGTTCGCTGCATTCAAGCACAGTTGAACACAATCGGCCTCCCTAGCCGGGCTACGTCAGTGCGTGATGACGTAATCACAGGCACGCAGCCAGATAGGCTACACTACCCTAGGTTCAGCTCCAGCGCAGAACATTTTAGATGCAAAATGAGTGCCACTGACGGCAATACACAAGTGAGCAAACAAGCTTCACAACCGAGAAGACAGAAGGCATAGTTGAAAAGAGAGGGGGGACAAATTCAGTGGTGTGGACGTGGTTCGACTTTCGAAAGTCTAATAAACTTCAGGTTTCAGCTTGCTGCGCATTGTGCCGGAGAGTGGTGCCGACTAGCTGGGGTAACACATCAAATCTGTTCCAGCACCTCAAGCGGTTCCACTACATAGAATATTCTGAGAGTCAAAAAAATGAGGCACCAAAAACGTTCAAGCCAACCTGTCCCTAAAACATCACCAGCATCTGCGTTCGCCAAAGTGAAACCCATGCAGCAGTTGCCGGTGCTTGCATTCATGCCGTATGACAAACAGTCCAAGCGTCATACAGACATCACTAAAGCTGTAACAAACTTTTTGGCTAAGGACATGATGCCGGTGGAAAACCGGCTTTATGAAAATGATGTTAGTCGAGAATAAGAATAAGCCTCTGTTTAAATTTACAGTGAAGGTTATTTATATTGATAATGCTTAGAGGTTTATGTTTGACTGAGATGTCATGTTTTTGTATATGAAAGCTATATGCAAATAAAAGTGAGCACTGATTTTTTTTGGACCATTTTTTATTTCTAAAGTATTATATAGTTTTATGTGAGGAGGTTAAAAATAAAATTTTTAGACTGTTTTAGTTACAGATTTTAAAGAAATTTCTTTAAGTAAATTTAAGTTTTAAAGTATTTATATCGATATCGAAATTATATTGTATCGACCGAAATTAAGGAATATATCACAATATAAATTTTGGCCATATCGTCCAGCACTAGAACAGGGTGATGTTAAGACTGCGTACTTGATCCATTTATGGTGCGAGACTGTGCCAAATATTATGCAATCGCCAACCTCTCGCATAGCTGTGCACGTCATCATGCACATCACTTCTTTTAAAGTGAATTAATTTTTAAAGACGACTTGCCAAGTAGGTTTGCCGCTAAAGTTGCATATTGGACGTCACTGACTATAAATAGTAAACTGCCTAACCACATACTGACATTGCTACATCCCTGCAGAGACAAAAATAAATAAATAAAATGTATATTCCCACAAACCTATGTACAGCTTTATAGCAATTCACTAACCTCGTCTGAAACCTCCACAACCTCCTCGTCCCCCACGGCCTCCTCTGCCTCCAAAACCACTTTTGAAACCTAAAAAAAATAAAAAAATAAAAAACCACAATGCAGATCATCAGACTGTGTATGTCAAACATTTTTAAAAGGTTGATCTTTGCCCAAGTGGTGAAGCCCTTTACCATCATTGGCATTTTCATCAGTTTCTGTAGGGCAAAAAAGAAAATGGGTCAATTTAATGTCAGATAAGCACTGGAACAAAAAGTCATCAATTCAATCAAGAAAAGAAGAAAGAAAAAAAAAAAAATACCAGAGTTAAATGAATTTCGAAATCCTCCCCGGCCTCTTGATCCTCTCCCTCCTATAAACGATAAAGCAGCGTCAGCACTAAAACCTACGAAAGATTCTATCTTAAACTTGATTCTACTTCACTACTTGCCTCTGCCACCTCTACTCCTGAACCCGTTATCACCACCACTGGCCCAGGAGCTGCCCCCATCATCTACAAGAAAGACAACACTTTAAGCATGTGAAGAGCAAAGAGCTATAGTGATGGCTACTCCTTAACAAAAGGCACACCAACCTTCATTGTTGCCATTTTCAACTCCTGTACAAAAAGACAACATAGGTCTTTATTGTGGTCAATGAATCCTATACTTCATTTTTTACTTTTTTTTTTATTGTACCTGAAATGAAGCTCTTGAAGCCTCCAGCACCTCTAGAGCCCCGACCTGACGTTGAAAGGGGGGAAATCAAGATGTTTCAAAGAAGAGTGCCAGAGACAATTAACATTACCACATAAATTACTACATTTCCTAAATACTTGCTAGCTCACCTCTGCTTCCACCTCGCAGCCCAAAATCACCACCAATTTTTCCAGAGTTATTTTCATTGTCTAAAAACAACATTTTAGACTCTTTTAGACCACAACCTCAAACATTTTTCAATTTCTCAGTACTGATAATATTGATGCTGCTACCATTAAAACTGTTTTGCTGACTCCCACTTTTCCATGAGCTCCCAGAATTACCTAAGGGGAGAACAAAAAAGAAATAATAATAAAAAAAAAAAAAAGAATTCAAACAAACGCCTTACGTTGAAACTTTTGTAGGAAATGGAATTAATTCGGTTTCATTCTCTTTAATCAGGGCTAAGTATTTCAAAGATAACTACAAGTTCAGAAATTTGAACATACCAAAACTTGAGCTGCGCACAACAGGGGCCTTTGGATGAAGTCCAAAAAATGCGTTTAAGAAAAACAATAAAATAAATAAAAATTAATTCACAGGTAACCAAGGTCACCATTCTTAACACATCATGCACAGGCTAGACTTTCCTTAGTTTGTACTTCAAAAATACAAACTATCCACCAGGCTTCAAGTAAACAGACATATGTGCATCTCCACTCTGTCATTGTGTGAGTAATTTTAATTTTTTTTTTAAATCATTGATCAACGTCAAACATGTCTACATAAAAGGAATGACTTGGAAGCCAAACTTAAGCCACTATTCATAAGAAAATGCCAGAGATTAGAACATTGGCGTCTGCTGCGAAAGCTTGGTCACTGTGCACAGACACATTTACACAAGTGTAGATATCGTAAAGGGATTAATTCAAGATGCATCTCGTAAAGGGAACACACCTCCCCCCAAGATTTCTGTAGAAGTAATCCCAAGATGTAAACTGACCCTTAAATGGTTTGACGTGAAAAGCTCATTGCTGAATTGTTTCCAGTGCTAGTAATGGGAATCAGATGCCTCAAGCAGTTAATGACTAACATTGTACATGACAAGTTTATGAATACAGTGCCTGAAACATCAGTTTATGATAGATTTTGTTTTTCAAAAGTATTTTAATCTACTTCCATGCAGAGAGTTGTATGTAGGGTGGTCCAAAACAAAATCCTGCCCAAGAAAATATTTTTTTCAGGTTTACTTTTATTCATTGTACACACCTGGTTCCCATTACTATATGAGCCTGCAAATTTGTCCTTAACTGTCTGTGTCAAAGGAAACACTCAAGGTTTAAAAGAAATCCAAGTTACACCCCTTAAAGGGCAAAACACACTGACCAAACATTCAACAAACACCAACTTCAATGTTTGCAGTTCTCTTACTATGACCACAAAAAGAGCATTCCAGAGCAGCGCAAAGGGAGCATTCCAGAGCAGCGCAAAGGGTAAAAGGGAGCATTCCAGAGCAGCGCAAAGGGAGCATTCCAGAGCAGCGCAAAGGGTAAAGGGAGAATTCCAGGACAGCGCAAAGGGTAAAGGGAGAATTCCAGGACAGCGCAAAGGGAGAATTCCAGGACAGCGCAAAGGGAGAATTCCAGGACAGCGCAAAGGGAGAATTCAGCGCAAAGGGTAAAAGGGAGAATTCCAGGGGACAGCGCAAGGGTAAAGGGAGAATTCCAGGACCGCGCAAAGGGTAAAGGGAGAATTCCAGGACAGCGCAAAGGGTAAAGGGAGAATTCCAGGACAGCGCAAAGGGTAAAGGGAGAATTCCAGGACAGCGCAAAGGGTAAAGGGAGAATTCCAGGACAGCGCAAAGGGAGAATTCCAGGACAGCGCAAAGGGAGAATTCCAGGACAGCGCAAAGGGAGAATTCCAGGACAGCGCAAAGGGAGAATTCCAGGACAGCGCAAAGGGAGAATTCCAGGACAGCGCAAAGGGTAAAGGGAGAATTCCAGGACAGCGCAAAGGGTAAAGGGAGGAGAATTCCAGGGTAAGGGGACAGACAGCGCAAAGGGTAAAGGGAGAATTCCAGGACAGCGCAAAGGGAGAATTCCAGGACAGCGCAAAGGGAGAATTCCAGGACAGCGCAAAGGGAGAATTCCAGGACAGCGCAAAGGGTAAAGGGAGAATTCCAGGACAGCGCAAAGGGTAAAGGGAGAATTCCAGGACAGCGCAAAGGGTAAAGGGAGAATTCCAGGACAGCGCAAAGGGTAAAGGGAGAATTCCAGGACAGCGCAAAGGGTAAAGGGAGAATTCCAGGACAGAGCAAAGGGTAAAGGGAGAATTCCAGAACAGCACAAAGGGTAAAGGGAGAATTCCAGAACAGCGCAAAGAACACTTGAAGGTCTCTGTTTGTTCAGGTTTGGTGGATTAGTTTTGGCCTGAAAGAGCTGCATTCGTTTATCGTGGTCTGCTGCCCGCATCGTTGCGGATATAAGGCTGGGCTCTGTAGTTAACGTCGCCAGGCCAAAGGCGCCACGTTTTCATCAGCACAGCCTCTCCGTATGTTGCACCTACAACAATAGATTGAGACAATTCATTCTTGCTCGTTACCTGTTCTTCATCCCAGTCGTCCATAACTGATCACAGGTAAGGCGAGCTAAAACAAACGAGAGAAAATAAGTACGACAATGAGAATAGCTCAATATCCTCCCTCACAGGGCGCGTCCAGCAAGGCACACAATCGCTCTAATTAGAAGGAAACTCACAGATACACACGAGGTCAACACGAGGTACAGGTTACCCAAGGTATCTGATCCAGCACAGCTTCAGCCCCTTTTCAAAAGTTCCAAAAATCCCCAGGTAATCCGTTTTCAAAGCCAATGCTACCAATTAGCTAATTATGATAACACTTCATTTTCGCCCATGTTAGCAAGCAAACACTAGCGGTTAGGCTGTAATGAATTAATGGGCCGCCTGTGTAATTGGTCTTTTTTATTTTTTCTAGATCGATAATTTGATCATATTTAACCTAACGTAAAATTTGAATCACGTTAGCGTTACCTTACCAAACCGCTAAGTTAACATGGGTAGCTCACTAGCTAGCTATGTGCCCAGAATAGTAGACGAAGAGTCACGGTGGCAAATATTATCTTTTTATAAATATATGTGGACATTGTTTTATTACTACAATTTTAGGTACCACCAATATGAACGCACAGGCCTAATGGCTAAAACAAAGACAAGTTAGCTAGCTGCTAGCTAGCCTGGTGAAAATTCACCTGCCTAGCGCTGCGCCGACACACCTTCCAAATTAGACCATTATACCACAAATTTTGCCGACACTAAACACATTTGTCTTATATGTTTTGAAATATCACTCGCAAACGTACATTAACTTATAAAGTTTGTCTTCGGCCGTTGAGAAGAGCCTCAGCGCAGCCGCGGATGAAGAGTCGATCGACGGAAAGGAAGACGAGAGAGGGAGGAGGTCTGGAGTGTGGGCGGGAAACTGATAAGATGGTGCTGGTAACGCTAACCACGTAACTGCTATTTTTTTTTTTTTTTTTTTTTAATATAAACAAATCCAGCAAATTCGTTATGCAGCTAAAGTCAGTCGAGATGACTTTACTCACTGAAACGACTTATACAACAGACTCCTGTTCGTGTTCTTGTTTCCCGTTCCACCTTAAATGGTATGCCAGTTACACCGGCGCCTGATTTAAGGCTGACTCGAACAAGACACGGCGGACAGGACGCCAGTCTCGTAAAAGGGAAAAGTATTAAACTAATAACAACTTTAAAAAATTACATAAAAAATTAAATAAAATAATTAAACTGACAACGTGTATTTAAATAGAGTTTAAAGTTTCCATCTTGTCATGTGCACATGCAGTAACTCAGTGTCATGATGTATGATACTGCTGCTTATCTGTCTTGTGTTTTTTTTTTTTCTCTCCTTTTCTCTACAATGTGTAGACGTATCGCTGTTCGTACATC
The DNA here is from genome assembly GCA_024036415.1 of Prochilodus magdalenae. Taxonomy (NCBI): domain Eukaryota; kingdom Metazoa; phylum Chordata; class Actinopteri; order Characiformes; family Prochilodontidae; genus Prochilodus; species Prochilodus magdalenae. The sequence continues at coordinate 323,917 of JAMWET010006286.1, forward strand.
GATCCCCAATAGTGGACTCAAACCGAAGTGGCTAGGGGAAGTGAGAGATTTAAAACCTTTGAATTGGAAGCGTCCCGGAGTGATGGACTCTCGCACTGCAGGTGGATTATGGGTATTGTAGTTCAGCGCTCGTTGTCACAAAACGCGGTTAGGTCGAGGTTGGGCGAAATGTTCACTACAGGTCCAACAGGAACTTTACCCGGCGTGTGACTGTGATACGGTTCCTTTTCAAAACAAGCAGCTGAGCCTGGTACAACAAACCGTTTCACTTTGCAGGTGAGTAACTATAGCATTGTTTCTTTAACGCGACAAGAATATATACGGCATTAATGATGGCAGGGCAATATATGAAAAGCTTTTGTTAACGTTGGACGACTTCAGCAGGACATTTTTTTGTTTAGCTAGCTAGCTAACTAGCTGTATTACCTGGGATAACCGTGTATCCAGCCAGCAGTAAACACCTTTAACGGTGACATTACTTTATGCATAGCTTATCAGTCACACTGGGGACGCACACCACCTTCATTTATCTCGTTTTAAAGGTTTCTGCGTGTTACGTAACTGAGCTAGTTCATAAATCAGCACTTCTGCATCATGTAGCATTTAGCTGATCATACAGTTTCAGAAACTTCTCTTTTGCCAAAGGTCTGAATCAGTAGCCTTCTTCTTTTTGTCCTTGAAGGCTGAAACGCTTACGGAGAGCTCGAGGCTGGTATATGGATGTTTAAGGTTATTCTGTTTTCAGACAAAGTGACTTTCTAACGTGTGCTCCTAAAGTTGCCTATCTTTCTGGTGTCTTGGTTGGCACAGCCAACATGTTTCCTCATTCATGCACGTGTGGATGGTGATGTCAGTCACATGACTTTATATGACTTTTTATATGGCTTTGTGTGCCTTTATATGGTTTCAGTCAGCTGAAGAATATAATTAATCAGCAGAATTTAATGTTAAACATATGTAAACGTGCTGTTTTTGAAGGTTTCCTGCTAAGATTAGGTGAATTGGTCTAATCAGATTTGTTGTTTTCTGTGTATTTGATGCATCATTTAAAGTATGAGTAGCTTATTTTTCTGGTAGTGTTTTTTTTTTTTAGTGGTAGATGTAATCTTGAAGTAAAGCATCCTGACCTCCCATTCTCCAGTCACTGCCTTGGAATTTGGTGCACTGTTGTTTTGCACTCCTCAAAAGTAAGGTCGTGGTTTAGAGGGGGGATGTAAAGTGGCCTTTTACCCCTTGCCCCTATTAGTCATGCTTGTGCAGGAAAGGGGCGTCTTTCTTCCCCTGGGCACTTGTTTTGCCCTCTGAATGGTTGACACTGGATTTATTATTGGAATGCCAGGTTTGTGCCACTTTTTGAAGGCAAACAGGACTTATCTTGGTTAAACTGCACCACGTATGGATGTTGTGTTCGACATTTAATTCACCTACAGATTTTTCTGGGTTCTCTGTGGAAATGTGGGTTCTTGGGTTCTTTCTGGTATGTCAGTTTGTTGTTACTCTGAGAGTTTGGGAGTTTGTGCAATGGAGCATTTGACTGACTGATGGTCGTCTGCACAGGTAATGATTTTTTAAGTGAGGCACTCCTGTAAGACCATGGAGGACGACTGGAGGCCACTGTTGGGCTCAATTCAAGCTGGAGAGTATTACTCGGACCAAACAGATTCACTGGACCCCAGACAAAGAAGGTATTACCCTGTTTTCACCAAAGTGTGTATTCTATGTACATATGTAGATTTTCCAGCACATCTGATTCTAGCAGTGCAAGTCTTCTAAAAGGCAAAAAGCCACATTAACTCTGACTTTCTCCAGTCAGGTCCAAGCCATGTTTTCTTCTTGTGTTTTTTATTTTCTTGGTTCATGACATTAGAATATGCAACAAGAAAGTGAGTGGTGGCCTGTTTGGCGTTTTAAAGGATTACACACATTTAAATGCCATGTTTTTCATTTTACGTTATAGGGTTTGCACAGACTAATCATTTTGTCGACTTTACTGCAGAGCAGAGCTTTAAGGTGGATAACAGCACATAGACCCCTCAGAAAACACAACAGTTGAGGAGCCTAGTGATTTTGGGCTTCATATTTTTGGTTTCTGTAAGACTAGCAATGTGATATGGGCTTGTAGAAAAAGGGAGTTTGATTTTTAATATTTCTCTACTGGTCTACAAATATTAAATGCCCCCAGTTTCCTAAAAACTGGAATAGAAAGCCATGAGCATTTGGAGAGGGTGTGTTAGGGCATATAAGCCTATAAAGTTTGAAGTCGGTTACTCTTTTTTTTTTTTTTACGAAGTGTACCAGTCTTGTGAATATTACCACAGGGTGAGAGAACTGTATGGTTGTCTGACATGGAGTGACCCAACAACCATGACTGTTCAGTGAGCATTGTTGCCCTCCATGACTCATCCTGTCATGTAATGATTCCGAAAGCAGCGGGTCATCTTTAATGACGAGTTCTCATTTGTCTTGGTGGTGACAACCAACTAATGTGTGGGGAAACACTGCAAGATGAACGCTTTAATGTCAAGTGTCACGTCTCCAGAAGGCCTCGTGTCACTCCACCTTCACCTCCACCCCTACCACAAAATCTGCAGGAACTGTGTGAGAATATTTAAGATGCATGGGATGGATTATCACAGGACACCATTAGGAACCTCAACAACTCCATGTTAAAATTTGTTGATGTTGCATTAGCAAATATGGCAGCCTGACGTCATGCTGAGAGACTCTACTTCTGTATGTGTAGCTCAATAAATATTGCCCATATCAGTCTAAATTTATCATCATGTATTTTTCCTGGTAACCTTTATCTTCCTTCTGAATAGCACTGCAGTCTAACAAATCCTCCCTAGGTGCAACTATTCTTTTGATTTTGAGTGTAATATTCCTTTACTACTCATAGTATGATTGTGGCATGGTAATAATAATAATAATAATAATAATAATAATAATTTTAATTAATGAATTATTCATTTAAAGGGAACATCCAGATTGTCACTCTTTGTTGAATCCATTTTCTAAAGGTAAATATTGGTGGTAGTGTAATTCCCATGAATGTTCCTCTCAAATATGCCTACATCTGGGAATGAGTAAGTGTATGCTAAAAGGCTAATTTGTTTATTCAGTCAGTATCGGTTTATTCATCAGTAGCAGTTTACTAACTACGTTGAGATAATAAATGTACCTGATAGGCTGCCAAACCGCATCAAGCTCGGTATAAATTGTGGTGCACACTTTAAACTATAGTTAGTTTCGTTCTGAGAGTCACAAATAATCAGTAAAGTTGGTTTGTGGAGTGGTATAAAATACTGTTGCATGTTCCTGTTCAGGACTGCCCAGCATCACAAACAAGTCCGTCTGAATTAATCCAGTGTGGTATTTCACAAACACTGACCAAGACGTGGGTCCTCTTAGTGACGGCAGCTATGAGCCCCAAAGAGGCACCCCTCCCACGACCTATGTAGGTGGCAGCAAAACGCGATGTTATTTTTAGCTCATCAAATAGTGCGAGTTACAGTGAAAATGTCCCCGAGATGTTCGCAGAAATGATCTTCAACTCATCGCAGCTTGTTAATAGTCTTGTTAATCTGAGTATCGGTTTAGCTCACAACAGTCAACTAGTGGATATGAGCTTCTTAGAAGTATCAAATCTTAAGTGGGTCTTTTTACCTTCTTAGTTTATGTCCCTGGTTGTATCGATTGTGTTTGCACACCGATTTATTTGTGCCAAAGATGCCTGCTATTTTTCTTCCTCTGCCTGAAGCCTTTCTGGCTGTGCCTGGTGAGCCTCCCATTGCTTTGACACCTCGTACTTCATAGCCCTTGTAAAGCCCTGCTGCTTTGTGCTTCTAAAGAGAGGGAAGGCGTGTGCCTGGGACGTTTGGAAACACTGTGCCCTGCTCCACCCCAGCCAGAGTGAACGCAGCAGCCTGACTCCTGCACCGACACTCTCATGCAGCCGCAATAATGACAACATCCTCGGCCACGTTTACAGAACCCATGCAGCAACTGTGGCATAGGGTCCAGTGCAAGAGTTCAGAGTTGCCCAGCCCCTAGGCGGATATGTCGCAGCTGCGGCGAGATAAATAGTTTTGTTTGCGTACGTGCTCTATTCCAGCTCTGTCAGATGGCCAAAGCCTGTAACCACATTTATCTATACTGTGAACGCAGGGCTAGTAGCATTCAAATCATGCACATTAATTTCAATGATGTGAGTATCCCATTACTGTTGGGCACCCATGCCAATCTCTCCTGAATGGTGATACAATCGTTTTTTCAGTTCTCTGCTACTGTCTATGACCCCTACTGCTCTTTGTGGTTATGCCAACTCTAGAATTGATTAAGTGGTTCCCTCCAAGCAATGATGGAGCCAATGTTGTGCCCAGATTTTGCTTTCACATTGCCCACTAGGGGGCCACCCTAATTAGTTTGGACCCTTTGACTGCTCTGGGGATCTCTATCCTGTTACCTCGCCATGGCACTAGTAATTGCCTGCACTGTTTAAGGGGCCTCCTGCCTTTCTACCTTTCTATACCAGCCTTAACCCATCTGTTACCCCAGTCATTCAGGTATGGCACCACGTCCCACTGGCTCTCCACAATGAGTTTACAGCTGAGCTGTAGCAGCTGCTAGAAGAGTGAGCTTGTTTATGCCTTGCCCTGGGTCTCATGTGCTGAGACATGTCTGAGCAGACCACCGAGCAGAGCAATAAAGCTGAGCCTGCGCTTAAATCCACACTTCCCACTTCAGAGGAACTTGTAACTCAGTTGGATTTGGCTCAATAGTGTTTTCAAAACTTGATCTCAGACAAGAGGGTACTTACAGGACCTGCTCCACCCCAGGAGGAGGAAACGCGCTGCATTCATGGCATGTGTTGGCAGGTTCCAGTACACACGAATGCTGTTTAATTTGAGCACCACACACTGCTGCTTCCAGAAGGTTGTGATATCTGTGCTGTCCGATGTTCCAGGTGTCCTCATCTAGAAGGGGCATTGAGACCCCTTTTTAAGGACTACTCTGATCATCCCTCAAATGTTCTCTGCACAATTCCCTCCGTTCCTGGCCTTTTTCTTGGACTGGGTCACTGTCCAGATGCTTTAAAGAGACAGCTAAATGGCCTCATACTGGTCACTTCAACAATTCCCAATAAGTCATGTGTCAACAGTGACCCAGTAATGACACAATGTGGTACTCCATCTGACTCCAGGCGTGTCAGCACTGGTCCCCACCAACCCTAGATCACTCACTCAACATGGCCCGATGCAGCTGTGCCTCTAGCAGTACTGGCACAGGTCTCGGATGCCCTGTCGGCTCAGCTGCCTCTTGCCGTGTGAGTGATATGTCTATCCTGCAAATGATTGATGATGCCTGTTGTGTAGCGTCTGTGTTGATTACACGGTCAATGCCAGCACTGAGTAGGGTATTAATGGTGTGTTTCTTCAGTTAGGTTGGTGTCATTAGACATCTCGTGTGAACCCTCTTCATTCTGAATTGCAGGCCTTTCCATGTGGAGCCCAAGAACATAGTGGAGGACTTGGCTCAGGAGCGAGTGTCTGCTGAGGCTTCAGCGCTAAACAGCAGAGTTCACTACTATGGTCGCCTGACCGCCTCCTCGGACAGACTACTGGTACTCCTGAATAACCCCCTTCTCATGGCAAAACCTAGTACACACAAAACCAGTAACGCATTTTTTCTTTCACTCCAGTCTGCTATATTTTTGAAACATGTGGTTATTAAGGGTTGAAATCTTTAAATGATTTGATTCGATTCTGAGTCTCTACAAGTCTCAATTCTTAAGTCAATATGTGATATAATCTTAAATGTAACAGTGATACAGATCCGTTACGTTGGCGTGTATTGTTTTTAAAGCTGTGCTATGTACATTTGGGGGACTTGAAGACCTCTCTGGTGCAAATGTGTAAATGTACACAGTGTTTAGTAATGGCATTTATGCCTCAGGACCCTCTCAGAGCAGATGAATCTGATGATATCAGTGATGTGTTGAATGTTCAGAAAGAACACTCTTTGAGTATGAGTCTTCTGAGTATGTAAGTGAATTCTCAACTGTATCAAGTCTGACTCAGGGGTTTAGCTGGCTTCTTATTTGCTGGGATTTAGTTTGAATTCTCTGTTTACTTTAAATGGTGATGCATTTACATTTTGGCACACATACAGACACCTTAATTGTGGCTGCTGCACCATTTAAGGTAAATTGGAAAAATTTCATGCCAGTCAGCTTTGTTGAATTTCAAATGCCGTTTATCATACAAGTGCATCCTGTGTGTTCATGCCTTTGATTGTCGACACTGTTTGGTGCACTTGATCCTGACTGCAGCCTTGTCTGATGCAGCTGACTGAATCAAATGGGCAATTTCTCTGGTGTCCATTTCATTATGTTGGCACTTTCAAAAACAAAGTGAGCTACATCGGCTGTAATGGATAGTGGGTGGAGGTCGGCTCCAGTTTCATTTTTGTTTGATATCAGTGACTCAGCCGCTGAGCTACATGAATAATGAATATTGACGTGGTTTGGAAGTTATGTTGTTACTGAGGATGAGCTCCAACAGGTTCAGTGGGAGCACCATAATAATGCCCTCTACTATTACAGCATGACTTGCAACAGCAGCACATGAGCCTCATATTTTAAGATGTTTTTAGCAACGTCTTGACTCAGGAATGCTGCTTCTTCCAGTTAGAACAAAACATCCTAAATAGTACAAATTTTAAACTCTTACACAATGTAAATTGTACTTGGAGGGACTATGTAATACACCATGCTTGTACTTTCTATGTTTAAAAAATAAATAAATAACCTTAACATTTTATTTAAATCTCAAATCATCTCCTACTTACCCAGCAGTTTAGGTCTTATATGTATAATCTCCTGCTTTTATTGAATATTATTGTAGTTTGTCAATACAATAATTAATAATAGAATAAATTCCAAAATTCCAGAAAATGTAACTGAAACACCACTTTAAGATGTTGTGGGGTTTTTTTGTTTGTTTGTTTTGGGTTTTTTTTTTCCACCTCTAGTGGTTGTACTTGGAAAAACTGTAAATACTGCAGTTATTTGTAAATAAATGCATTATGCGGTTGAAGCCCAGAGATAATCCCTTTCTCTTATCTCGGCCTTCTGTAGTTTGTATTTGTTTGAACATTACTTTACGCTAAATAAGGGAGCTGTAATTTTCACTGATTTTGTTTGTGTTGGATTCCAAGTATGCTGAACTGTAAGACCTATTCAAATCGTATGGATTTGTCACAGATTTGCATTCTTTTCCAGAAAGTAATTCACCGCATGCTTTACATAAGGCTTATTGTATTCCCTGTAACAGGCAGCTCTTTTCTAGATTGGCTACCAAACATTGTAGACTAGTGCGCTTGTGTTTGGACAGGATTAGTCTTACCTAGGGAGGTGCCATAATGTGATGTTACCATTGGGCGTCTATATGTTTGTAAGGAGCACCGGCAAAGAATTCTTATCTAGCACAAACAAAGTATGAATGGTAGAGACTCAAGTGATTTGATTTACACACTGCCTTTATTCCAGAAAACATGTCAAAAGATGTTGTTTAGCCATCACAGTGTTTATCCTAACCAGCTAACTAGATGTCTTAGTGCCATGGGCTGGGGATTATTTAACCACCAGTTAACATCACTAAATACAGTCATCTTTTTTTACTGCCATTTAGTATGGCAATTTGTGCAGGAGTAATATGACCTGAGGTCATTTCTACATCTTGTTTTATTGCAGATAAAAGCCTTTGGAATCGTTTATTGATGCAGAAACAAGCAATCCAAACAATAAAAACTCAGACATGACTAAAGTTGAACAGTTATGATCACATTATCCCTCTCCACCATGTAAAACTAAACCTGCCTAAATTGTGTTCTGAAGCATGTATAGTGTAAGGATATGGGTTTGCTTGTTGTGCCTGTGTTCTGTAGGCTCCTCCAGACCATGTGATCCCACCACCTGAGGAACTCTATGTATACAGCCCCCTTGGAACAGCATTCAAAGTACACGGGAAAGATAGTGCTGCCAAAAACCCCAGCATTGTCACCATGTATGTATCAACAGCCTTGCAATTTATTTCGAGGGAACCCATTTTTATGCTTTTCCATTTTCCCTCCTTTTCTTTAGTGTGTTATAACCAATCAGAGCACACTGGACGGAAAGCATGTAAAGTTTTAGAAACATTGTGTTTTGGGGAAATTGAAGCATGTAGATCTGTTCTAGTAGACCCTAAAAATTAAATTATGAGCTTTGGAAATGAGCATAGTCGGTCCTCTTTCAGATCCTTTTGAGCATATAGTGTAAACATGCATACTACCAGAATTTACTTTCAGGCACAGTGCTGTAAATGTATACTCTAAAACCAAAATAAAGTCTTTGTTAGGAATTACGCAGTCAAATTTGTTAATCACATCTTTTTTTTTTTTCTGTAGTTTTGCTATATGGAATACAATGATGGGAACATCTATATTAAGCATGCCATGGGGAATAAAGCAGGTGTGTTTGTGTGTGTTTATGTTTACATTTATATATTTATTATTGTTACATAATGATATTATTATTATTATTATTATTATTATTATTATTATTATTATTATTATTATTATTATTATTATTTTAAATGAAGGAAATTAGTGTGTGTGGCCTGAGTGTTCCTTACTTCATTCTAAGCCTCTTGGTTTCTTTGGTTTCTAGGCTGGTTTCACTCTGGGGATCATCATCGTCATCTTGATGGGTTTACTGACCCTCTACTGCTGTTATAGAGTACTCAAGTCTACTAAATCAATACGTAAGCCAGCCACTCCACTTGTATGTTCTAATGATGTGTCATTGACAGATGGGTGGGTAAAATGAACATATGCAGCATTGTTACTGAAACTCATGATTATTGTGTTTGGAACAGATTAAATGTGCCATGAAATGTCAATGGCACCTTTTAAAAAGGTACATTTTGAGTACAGTAAAATTCTGTAAAGATTCTACTCAATTAACATTTAAAAAATATAATTTAATGACATAAGATGTAACTTCCATTACTGGATACTAGGGCTGTGTATTAGTATGAGACTGGCGATATGATAATGTGCCATGGGACAGTGCTATCATTCAATGCCCTGCTTACTGCCAGTCTGATTGTAAAAATAAAAAACATGCCACCGTATGCCTAGGTTTACTAATGGTAATGTTGCAGTGCTACCTTGCGCTGAAGTGGAAGAGTTCAAGTTCAAGTTCAAGTTCAAGGTTCAAGTGGTTTTATTTGTCATTTCAACTATATACAGTGGTGTACAGTACACAGTGAAACGAAATAGCGTTCCTCCAGGACCAAGGTGCTACATCTAACAATAGACTACACAAAACAATACAACATAAAGTGCACGTGCGTAAGTGCGCAAGACAATATACTATAAATACACACAACCATTTACAAGACAAACAATAAATACGGGGGGGGGGGGGAACAGTGCAGTCGGCCCCTTAGTAGTGGGAGCAGTAAGGTGCATTTGGTGTAGATGTAAACATTAGACATTGTAAACACTGTATTTGAATTTAACAGTAGTACTAAAGTTATCCAGTTGGTGGAACAATAGCAGTTTTTTGGTGGTGAGTGGTGAGTGTGTGTGTGTGAGAGAGAGAGAGAGTGTATTGATTGACGACTGAAGGTTACTAAACTGTTATCTAGCAGTCAGGGTTTAAACACACCAATCTTTATATATATCAACACTTAAAAACAATGCTGTGTTGATGAGAAACAGTGAGAATCAGTGTTATAAAACATAGTACTGCAATAATCAGTTGTATAAATTTATTTTGTTTATTTTTCACTCCCTTGTTACTATATGGCTTATACAGTTAGTATGCAGTGGCTGCAGTTGTTGTCAAATTATGTAATTGGACTTTACTTCTACTTTTGTACACCACTATTTATGAGCACACTTCGCTAGAGCACATGGAAACAGAGGGGAGGGCTCTTCTAGCAGGCCCCCGTTACTGTTGACACATACCTTTCCAGCCATTGCTGAGCTGTTTGTCGCTGTCAGCACACATCTGCAGGAATGCAGGAATGGAATACGATGTACTTTATGCATGTGTAACATTCAGTGTAGTGGATTATGTACCTCCCTTGTTGTGGGTCTTTTTTATGTCACCCAGTTTCATTTGTATGTGTCCTTTTAAGTTCTCTAATGTAAAGTTATAGAGGTATACCTTGTCATGTGCATTCTAGGTAGGGTCCAGCTCACATACACCAGCTGCTGAAAAGGAAAGAAAAAGCTTAATACTGTCTGATTGTGTTGCCAGTGATGTGTAGGATGGGTGTCATCTCTAAAGGACAATTATTTTGAAAACAGTGTCCCATTTTATTATTTTTGGTATTACACAAAGAGGAAGTCCATCAACTTTTAGCATTTCTGAACATTGTAGTCATTGTGATGTACATGGAATCATTCAGTGTGATTTGATGTGAAACAGCTCATTGTAGAGAATCTGATCTCTGATTCAGATTTCTTTGTAGAGGTGGTGATAGGAAACACCAATGTCTACAGCAAAAAAAAAATAGCCATTATTATTGATAATCCCAAACCAGTAAACATTAAAATAAAAATAATGGGTTTTTAATATGTGACGTTAATGATGGCTGGCTGGCCGGTCTTTCAGTTGGTCTGTGCCTATGTCATTATTGTGGCGCCCTGCATGTACTCTTCTGCCCTTGAATGAATTAAAATACATTTTAAGCAGTGTCTACTGACATTGGTCACTGTAGGTCTGGTTCTCACCACCACCACTGTTCTGTCTCAGCAAGTTTTGCATTTCCTACCAGACCTCTTTGAATGACTTTGTTCTCTGTTTATTAATGTAGACTTGTTTGAGTTCCCCTTTAAATAATGCAGTACAGACAGAGAGAATGATAATGCTGTTTTTTGATTGCAGCTTATGTGGACACTTCAGACTGGGAGTTTCCTGATGTGTGCAAATATTACTTTGGAGCATTCGGACAGTGGTCCAGTCTGCTCTTCTCTCTTGTTTCCTTGATTGGAGCGATGGTGGTCTACTGGGTGCTCATGTCCAACTTCCTGTTCAACACAGGAAAATTCATCTACAGTAAGCATTCGTTATGACAGCCCTCTTGGTTCTATGACTGATTACTTGATGATGATTAAGTCACTACTGTTGTGTCTTTTTGTTTTTGCTACCAGACCAGGTACACAATGTCAGTATATCTGACACAGAGTTTGGAACAAATGGAACAGACAGGGGTGAGTACTATTAATGTATTTAATCATCTGACTGCATGTGAAGCACAGAGAATCCAGTTAGTTGATAGGTGAGTTTCTGATTTTTAAGAGTGTGGCATGACTGTCTGTTTACCTGCTCTGCTCCAGTGGTGTGCCCATACCCAGACGTTGATCCGCACAGGAACAGCAGCATCACCCTGCATTACTCCAGTGACAACAGTACAGACTCAACCTTGTTTGATCGCTGGTGGAGTAAAACCAACACCATCCCCTTCTACCTAATCATCCTGCTGCTACCGTTGCTCAACTTCCGCTCAGCTTCCTTCTTTGCCAGGTTCACGTTTCTGGGTAAGATACCGTCTTAACATATTGCATTCAGAACTTTAAGAAGTGTGTGTGTGTGTGTGTGTGTGTGTGTGTGTACAGGAATGATGTGCATATATACAGGTTTTTGATCTGGTCTGGCTTTCTGAACTACATATATACACTATATATATATATATATATATATATATATATATCTCCGAAAGCCAGACCAGACCAAAAACCTGTATATATGCACAAAACAAAAACACAAAAATAAAAAAAACCAGAAATAATATATATATTATTTTTGGACTTTTTTTATTTTTGTTTTTTTATTTTCCATGTTTTTCTAATTAAGAATCAATGGGATGGAAAAGTACACACCATTTCACATACACTATATTTGTGCAGGCACAAATCCAATGTTGGTCTGACACGCACACGTCTGTTTGTCTTTCCAAACCACCTCCCCCAATTCTTTCTCCATTTTCTTTCATCTTTCTCCATTTTTGCCCCTTGCCAAACCCTATTGTTTCCTTTGGCCTACAGCCACCAAACTACGTGTACTTGCTTAGGGCATGTGCCCAAACTCTAATCCACAGCCATACTGACACGCATACATGCCGTTTATTCATCTCGTGTTCCTTCCATAGATTCCCATTCATTTTCAGTAATGCCGAACAACAGGCTGGCAATGAGCTTAAGCTGCGCAATTATTTAGCAATTTCTTCAATAAATGCACTTTTCTAGTTAATATTATTGTGCCAGTGGTTCCCACATTGCCCTGCCATGATGTGAAGTTCAGGAAATAACGTGAGATATTTTAAATACTGACCTTAATTTTTTTTTTCATATTACAATACAGCACTAGTATGCCTTTGTTGTACGGTTTGTATATCAGATCAAGATTCCTTTTGTTATTGAAATAATATGTTTGCGTATTGCGAAAATGGTTTGCATTGTCCTGCATAGGACATATATTGATTTGTTTATACTTTCATCTTTCCTAGTAGTGCATATTAACTGGTACACCAATGCTGTGTTTGACTAAATTGTGGTTTTGTTGGCAGCACAGCCCAAATGGTTAAGCCGTTGTGTAACAAGCTCTCTTTGTTCCTCACAGGCACTATTTCAGTGGTGTACCTTATTGTTCTAGTCACCATCAAAGCCTTTCATCTAGGATTCCACTTGGAATTCCACTGGTTTCATTCAACTGAGTATTTCGTTCCAGGTAAATACTGTAATAGTTTTCCAGTATGCAATGACCCACTCTATACATACTCATCTTTCATATTTTTATGATGGGGACTGTTAATTGTTAAGCCAGCTAAGTACACATGCAGTATTTAAATTCACTGCATACACATTTTTACATTTTAGGCTACACAACAAGCTACGTGATTCGTATCAGTGCTTTGCATATCATACAAAGTGCAACCACTGGTAGGGATCAAAGAAGTGTTTTTGTCATTGTTGTTATTCAAAAAAGTTTTTGGCTGATAAATTCATCGCTACAGGGCTTTAGAGTAATTCCAGGGTTTAGACAGCCTAGCATTTAACTAGTAGACTCTGCATGAAACCAGTTCAAGTCCCAGCTTCTGCACAAACTAGTGTTATTAGGGCATCATCACAAGAATGGATGCACTTGAAATACACATTAATAGCAGTATTAATGCTTTAGATGAGAACAAAGCAAAAAATAATACATGAATAAATAGGGAACAGTAAATAATGTTCAGAACATACCACATACACTTCAGCCAAAAGCAATAAGAAAGCAACCCTTAGTAAACAGAACAGTAGACAGAAGTATATGAAGCTAAAGGGTATAACAGTCACTTTAAGTTTCTGGTAAATCTGTTTAAATGCAAGTTATTCAATACAACGTTTTTACAACTGTTTATTTTGATCCAGAGATGCATTAAAACATGAGCACAAAATATTACTACTGGAAAGACGTTGTGTCAACTTCATTTATTTTAAATCAGGACAACAGCAAATTTTTGTCAGGACACAATTTAAATATATTTTATTAACATACCAGACTTTTTTCAGTAATCTGTGCATAAATATGTCCAAAAATAAACTGCTTTGAATGTATATTTGTTATCCAGACTGACTTGCAAAAGTGCTTTGTTCTCCATTCAGACAATGCAGTATAGTTAGTATACATAACTTAGAGTCCAAACCGCCTTGGACCCAAGATGCTCCCAGAAACATAACTCATTGCTGTTACGTAGCCAGATTAGTTTTTAGTTGCAACACTTGAGTTGTAGTCATTAGATGATGGTGTAAATGGAAAACTATGAATAATGAGAGTTTAGTACATGTAACTGACATACAGTGAACACTGTTATTCCTATTTCAAATACAATTCTACATATGTATATACGGGCAGTTAAATAGCTCCTTTCTGAAATGACTCCTAGACTCCTTATGTAACAGTCCTCAACCCACCCAACATGATGTCCCCAAATGTAAAAGTATCAGCTCATGTTCCAGCCCAGCAGAAGTGGATTAGTGGATTATATGGTATGCCTAGAAATCTCCCGTTTGGGGCTGTGAAAGGAATATTGGCACTTTGCATGGTGTTTCCAATCATCTGTCAACAAGCATGGATAATATTCATCTTCAAACAAGGCTTCCTATTCGCCAGTTTAAATAAATGTTCCGTTGCACCATAGATTCTACAGTTGGCTCAGAATTGTCAGGGTGTAGCTCTGCCACCGTTTATGATGGATCAGAAAATGTGCAAAACAAACTAATGAACAACAAGCCGAGTTCAGTGCCTGGATCTTTAACAAGAACCTGGACTACTTTTATTCCAGGGTGTTTGTTTGCTTTGCACCTTGGACAATCTGTCTCTTGACAAAAGTCTCTTGACACTTAAAGCCAGAGCATATGAAATGTAAAATTTCACAGTGAACTACAACTGCAATTTACCATGGGCTTATCTTAAGGTTCATTTTATTTTCCTGAATTCCTGAGACTGTGGCATGACTACAGCTAGGGTATTGAAAAACACCTTTGATGAAAAAAAGTAAGTAAGCTTCATTTATATAGCTGATTTAACACGAGTATGTCAACCAAAGTGCTGTACGAGTAAAAAAAAATTATGTTAATAAAATAATAATAGAATAGTAAGAGAAATGTGTCTAGTGCTTTCCGGTTTTCACAGAAAATATTGCTGTCAGCTATCTCTGATGATACATTTGTGTTAGGGTGTCCCTCGTGCTTTCCTGACAAAAATTACCAAAAAAAAGTTTTTAATGCTTGTCATGGTTTCAGAGTTACTGCTTTTCTTTTTCAGCTTCTTCTAGAAACATGGAGTTTGATTAAGTGTTTATTAGTTACGTAATTGACAGTCAACATGATGTGTGCACAGTAATGTTAGGACTCAGCATTCAGAAATATTTTCATGGTGCACAAAATGTATTCTAAAATTTTACCTTTTTTATGGTGGTTAGGAAAATGAGTAATGCAATGTAAATAACCCACATAGGTCAGCTTGCATGTACTTTGGAAAACTGCCCAGACATGAGTTAATATCCTAAACTATGAATTTAAACCCTGTGTTTGACTCTGTTGTAATAGTGGGGCCTTTTAGAAACCGTTGATGCTGCATTGAATATGAATATGAATAATCAGTCCAGCAAGCTGCTGCTGGGTTGATTCCTCTTTGTAAGTGAGTGTGGAGCTCAGTTTGTTTACCTGTAGTTTTTGTGTTTTGTTTTTGTGTAGAATTCAGGTTGCTGTTCCCTCAGTTGACTGGTGTTCTCACACTGGCCTTCTTTATTCACAACTGCATCATCACCCTCATGAAGAACAACAGAAATCAGGAGAATAATGTGAGTGCCTTCTATTCTTTATTAGTACCATTAACCCAGATCTACCCTCCCGCAGTCCGCAAGCACATTAACTTCTGGAAAGGAGGGATTGATATGCATCTAGAAGGCAATTGCCAAAGACAATAATTTTAGTGTTTCCGTGTTCTTAGAAAACGCCCAAGTAAAAGAGGCCATTAGGCAATTACGGAATTTAATAAATATACATGACTATATAACTATATACTTTCAAAACTTTGCTCATTACAATTTAACAGTGTAGGTCATGGGATGAAACCATGAGAGAATGTCTTATCAAAGTGTTGGCGTGTTGTTTTGTTCTACATTTACTGTTCTGCTCGAGAGAAATTCTCTATGATACTTGATTATATACGGCTGGTGCAGCACACAGATAAATGCTGGAGTATTTTCTTTTTGCAGAACTGCTTCACTCAACAAGGTATTGGTTTTGTACAGATACCTCTTGATTAACTGTCTAAAACGAATGGAGTTTGCATAACTGCATGTTATGCATTTCTGACTGCAGAAAAGAAACACAGGTTGCAAGTGTTCTTAAGGATGTATATGATTTATGAAGGTTAAGACACTTTAGTTTATTTCCAGTTTTGTATTCTATGATCTTCCCCATGCTGGTGAATGTCTAAGAGAGTTTGGCCTCTGTCTCACCTCGTTTATACCCGAGCTGAACGGAAAGTCACGCATGCATGACAGGTTAAGAGTTTCTGAACACCTAGGTGAACATGAATATAAATGGAGACATGCTCTTTTATGGTAATGAGTTTCTGTGGGTGCCAAGACATGACACAGCGTTTCCTTGAGCTAATTTATTTCAGTTAAATGTTAGATTTCGGTCAGATTTCCAGCATGACACTGAGCTGCTTCATCACAACCTTTAGTACTTTAGTACCTATGCTTAATTATTGTTTTATTTATTTATTTATTTAAGATTCCGTAGAGTGCATTTTTGCAGCACTTTGCATTGTTCTCTGATGATCTGCGTAGAAGATGACTTAGTTTTGGTTGAACACCATAGTCAGATGTGGTTTTACACTCCCATTTATTCCCTTTGATTTAGTCCTAAAATGAAACAAGCTGATTTCCTTTCTTTTGGGGCTTTAAAGTCGTTACTCATTATGAAACTTTCAGCGTAAGATGATCTGCTTCAACCAACAAACGGTGGATACAGTCACACAGCATGGCTGCCATTAACAGGCTGCTGTTGGGCTTGTGATGCTGGGATTGTTGCTGTTGTTCTCTTGTCAGCTGTAAAGTTTGTAGGTGTAAATACTGGTGTGTCAAGACTGTTGCGTGACAGTCTAGGATTTTGGAATCGGCCTGTTTTACTGTCCTGTCTTGTAACTGCAAGGTTTGTATTTGAAAGAGGAACAATAGTGTTTGAGTTCACTGTAGGTCAGTGCTATGTACAGAACCCTCTTTTTTTTTTCAACTGCACCAATATAAATATAGTTCCAAACATATGAAACATTCAAAACCTCTGTGCTGTGATCTGTATGGCAAACAGAATCAGGATAGTTGTTAATAGAAACAGAGCTGTGAACTGGAAGCGTCCACTCTGGCTTCTTCAGAAGAGAATATAAAAGCTTTTGTCAGCAGAAGTGTGACTGTATAGCATTTTGTGCTTGTTTCACATCTTGTTCTGTTGTCGTATGTCCTGGTCACATGCTGTGGTAAGCTTAAAAAAAAAATCACTGTCTGACCATTATCTCTCATTATCTGAAGTGTGTCTGGATGGACGGGGTCATGGGGGGGGGTATGTTCTTGGTACAGTATGCAAACAGCAAATGACTAAAGGAAAATAAGTTGCATCCTTTATAAAGAACCTACCTCTATGTGTTTAAGTGCACAAGTTACTATTTATTAGCTGGATTTACCATATGGACAATAAAATATGAAATTACATATTAACGTATTAACGTTACATATAAAACCCAGTAAATAAACTGTAACTGAGGTGTGTTCTCTATACGGGATGTATCAACTTACTTTCTTTTAGAATATCAACAAAACATGCAACCAGCCCAGGGAGGTACTTCACAGAGCAGGATTTCCTAGTTAGTCAAATATCTTATTCCCAAAGACTGCAGATGAAGACTGTCCAAAGGGAATGCCCCTCAGCCTCTTTCCTATCGGGCAGGTTTGACTTTGGGCTTAAGTAATTTGACTGAACTGAGAAATCCTGTTTTGTGAAATGCCTTCTGGTGTGCTAAATTTTTGCATACAACTGTATGAATGTGTTATTTTATTATTTATTATCTATTTCCTGTTCTGTTGCATGAAAGCACTTAGTGTAAAGGCCTGCATGGTCTAGCTGCGTTACAGTGCAATTTACAGGATTGTTTTGCTTTATAATTTGGTTAGTTCAATTTTATGAATGTGAAAAAAAGAGCAATCTACCCAGTTGTTTGTGTATTTCTGCATCGGTAAAATTTTAAGATGTAAGCAAAGACATTCAGGGTGGTTCATACTGGTTGTTCATGCTGGAACATATCTGGAGAGTTTAATGCCTCTGAAAGCTTGGTCACAGTCATAAATACGCCCGCCTGATGTCCGAGACGTTGTTTAATGGAAGTTAAAGTAGCAGTTTAACTTCCAGAGATAATGGAGAGATGGCAGGACTTTGCAAAGCATAACAGACCCGAAAGAGGATGTATTCTACCATCATCAACATTACATATAAAACCACAGAGGTTGGGCTGGGCTGTGTGACAGTATATATATCATTAATAAACATATCGTACATATTGACAGAAACTGTTTTATTATAAAGAGGGTGTTATTATTCAAGCTTAACCAGATTTACTACAACACAGTGTATACCAATATCCATTTAAATCACCGTATTCCAGGTTTATGAAAATTCTTTAAAAATGAAGCACTACCCGTTTATATTTTTCCTCTGCTACCAAGTGATCAAATGTGTGGCACAATAAATACTGTGGTATATTATGCATCGTGCACATTTGCTGAAGTCTCGCAAACTTATTTTTTTAGATAATAAATAAAATGGGTATTTTTGTATTGAAGACACTGTGACCTCTGGTTTACATCACAACCACCAAAGTTTGCCTTCAGTGCACCTTTTTATTTCAAGCCACTTTAAATCACTTTGTGATTCATTAATGCAGAAATCTTGCATTTTCAAAATTCCCTTTTACACAATCAAGT